>BCLF01000051.1:1145888-1246024 GCA_001602275.1 Zoysia japonica | reverse complement strand
GGGGGGGGGGGTGTATGATAAATGGGCCAAACTGTGGTAATCGTGCCCAGGCCGGCACAAGCCGCTTCATCAGGTCGTGTTCGGGCCGCCGGCACCTCGGCAATTGGTAGAGGCGTGACTCGTGAGCATGGAGGAACATTGCCGGCCGTTGCTGACTGTACTGGTAGCTGAGCCCGGGCGTCCGGCGAACAGTAGCCTCCTGATGGGGGACGGCAGACGTGCGAGCGCGGCGTCCACGAGCGCGTCCCACCCACGCCGCCATTGGAGAGCGAGGAGAGGGAGGGAGGTTGTACTGCATGCTCGCCGCCACGGATCGAGACGGCCAGGACAGGAAGACGAGAGAGATCATGCCAAGGACCCGCCGTAGTGAGCTGACGTGCAGTGCGTAGATTGCAAGCGAGCGAAGCAATTCGCCGCCGTTTTTTAGCTACTACCGCGCGTGGTCTCCATTTTCAGACATCACGGATTTTCCTAGTCAATTTTGATGTAACTATTTAAGATTTGGCTCTTTACGTTTCGGTTTACGCCTATTTGAAACTGAGCTGATCATTTCCTGCAGACCAGTACGCCTCGCTTCCCGGCTAAATCTTGACCATATAAGCAGGCTATCTGCACCCGAAGCTTACACTCTGGGGATGGAAGGCAGAAGCCTATTTTTCTAACTCGAGAAGAATTCGGGTCTCATAAGCTTCTGCTACTTCAAAAAACGCGAAGTATTTGTTTTCATTTGAAATTATAGTTAAAAACTAAACTAAAATCTGAAATGGGTCCATAGCTCAGTGGTAGAGCAATTGACTGCAGATCAATAGGTCACCGGTTCGAACCCGGTTGGGCCCTATCGTAAACTAGTTTTTTTTTTCCTTTTCCCCTTGTCTCTACGTCTTTATTTTTAGCTGCACGTAAAGTCTTCATCTCCCTATTTCTGGAACATGAGCCAAACATATTTGTGGCCGGCGGCAGCTCAACGTATTTGGGGCGTCACATAGCCTGGCTTGTGCTTTAATACAAACATGCACAGACGAGCTGATTTAGGCTTCACTTGCAAGTTCAGTATTCAACTCCCAAATTGAAGTCAACATCACAACTATAGATAAGATCTACTTCATAAATCATTGCACATGTTTAAACAAAATTGCAGCTAGTCCTCGTGTGGCAATACAATCATGTTACATCTCAGCTGATAATCACAAGAATATTTGGCCAGCTCCTATTTTGCCATCCACTCAGTCAAATTCAGAAGAATGTTATAACTTACAAAATTACCCTAAAAACGATGTCAAAGATACAGATTCACAGAATTTTCATATTAGGAATTCCCCAGGTGCTTCCTCCTGCTATCAAACAAATTATTTGCCTGCAGCTGCAGACCAGGCCATCACCCACCGATAAACCCAAGCTGGTGAAGAAGGCAGGCCAGAATCAGCATGATAATGGCAAGAATCAAGCCTTGCTTGCCTAAGAGCCAGTTCTTTGCCTTCTTCGCAACTTCTACCCCTTGCTGTGCTCGCTCCATCCATCTCATCTGAATGCGAAGACAAGAATAAAATTAGCGACTCATCCAGTGTGATTCAAGCTTGCAAGTTAGTAAAATCATGGCATGACCAGGCTCAGGTGAAGCTAAGCAGCTAAGCAGAAAGCATGTCGTTAACTAATAATTAACAAGAAAGGAAGGATGTATAATTAACTGTACTCAAAAGCATGCATCATTAGAGTATGAAACATAGCAAAGTGCATTCGAGAAAAGCAATGAGTCTTGCAGCCAAGAAGAAAGGTCATAGCTCAATTGATTTCTCACCATTCTATCCAGATCCTCTGGAGACAATGAAGACATGGCTTGTTGAGCCTTCGCAGCATCCTCTTTCGATAACTTCATTCCAAACTGCTCGCTCATGTTTGCCATCATCTCAGGGCTCATGTTCTTCATCATGGATGCAAACATCTGCTAAATCAGAAAAAAAAAGTTCCAACAAACATTAAACCTCGGATGTTATTATCATATTAGTATTATGGCATACGATGATTTAGGTTACAGATTTACCTGCCGCATTGCGGGATCTTTCATAGAATTTCTCATGGTTTCTTGCATATCAGATGTAGATGGTGGATCACCTGATGATGACTGGCCCATCCTTCGGTCGTTTAGCATTTCGTCAGGGTTCATCATAATCGTTTGAGAAGATGATGGCCTCTCTGATCTAAGCACTGAACTACTTGTTGTGGCTCTTGATGAAGGTTGAAAGTTATACTCAGATCTGCCTGGGGCACCACTAGGACCACCCATCTGAGAGGCAAAATTTAGCATATTTTGTAGTTCATCAGGAGACATCTTGCCAATCATGTCAGATGCCATCTTAACCATGTCAGGAGGCATTTCTGGCATATTAGATCCCAAATTTGGAGCAACAGAATTTGTCCCATTCAATGAAGAAGCAACTTCAAACATTTTCTGAAGTTCTTCTGGTTTCATGGTGCCAATCATTTCGGTGGCAGTTTTGACAAGTTCAGGTGACATTCCTTGCATTCCTAACTTCGATGAGCCTTCAGAATTTCTCTTAGGCGCATGATTTGGGGATGATCTGATATAATTGAGCAGAATAAGAATTTAGTGGATTCAACACAAGCAAGATTCAGGCAAAAACTATAACACGAACCTATGTAAAGAGAAATGTGAATGTGTATGCAAAGTACTTGATGAGGACAGAATATCCTTTAACAGTAACAGACGAGAATTCCCTATAGACTAAAAAAAACTTTGTAGAACCAACAAGACAAGGTTCTTCTATAAAGCAATAATGGGTATTTATGTTCTAAAAAAATGTAAATAATACACAATAATATTTGATAAGCACAGCATGAGAGGTACAAAAATTATACACGTCCAACATATTGAAGTGATCAGACTCTAGATATGCAGAGATGCAGGGTAAAAAGTCGCATGAAGAATTAGCTAAAAAAAAATTGGGGTATAATACCTGATGGTAGAAGGATCATCTCTCAAGCTCTTTGAAGACTCTGATCGCCGAGAACTTCTTTGATTATTTGATGGCTCTGAAATAGTATATGGAGCAGCTGAACTTCTTTGACTGTTTGATGGCTCTGAAGTATCATCTTCAAAAATTTCTTCAATAATTAAACCTGGTAATGCAAAGTAAAAGCCTGAAAGGAGTCCCATGAGCCAAAACAACATAACATCAACCACTAACCACAAGCATCCAAACTTAAATAGTATCATTCACATCAATCTAATGTAGAAACAGATGCTTCAGTTCTCATAATGTCTATTAAAATCAATTTTCTGATTAAGCCCAAGTCCACGAACCATCATAAAGACAAACATATAAGGTCCACCTCAAAGATATATATACAAAGGCATCATAAACCTGCATAAGGTCCTCAACCATAGAGTTTTCCCTTGGAGGTACACAAATAAATAGAACTAAAATAAGATATGGAATGGCTGTAGAAATTGCAAGGATCAGTATAACTGCACCTCACAAGAAGAAATATTAACAAATTTACCTTTATGTATATTCTTTCCTCCCCCTCCCCTTGCAAGTTTTGCTTCTACATCTCTGAATCATGAAAAATTATATCACAGGGGTTTAACTAAAATTAGCAAACAGTTCATCTATAATAAGTTGGGAAGTTTTACATATCCGTGAAGAAATTTTAAAAATATATATATATATACCTCAGAACATCAGCAATAGTTTCATCCTCTGGACAGATTTCATGGGCTCTACTCAAGTCAGTAACAGCAGCCTGAATGTAGTTACAGGACTATGACCAGTCAATAATATTCAGGGAAGATGACCAGTCAATAATATTCAGGGAAGACAATAAACAGCGAGACAATAGAAACATGTCTACACAAAAAGGGGCAAGCAAAGCTGACCTCGAGCTTCCCGACTTCCTTATATGCTTGACCCCGGCGATAATAGGCTTTCACATTGTTTGAATCATAAGTAAGAACCTGTAACCCATTCAAAAATTTAGTCGTGATGTTAAGAAGAAAAAATTCTGCCAAAAAACAACTAAATAAGTATTAAAATTATATTTCAATAACTCATAAACAATAAAACCTAAGAAATCAGTCAAATCACTATTAGATGGCAGTAAAAGGCTGCATACTATAACATTTATTCGCTGAAGACACAAATTAAACTACTAGTTCAAAAAGGTACTAGGTAGAAAGACAAACAAAAAGCTTGCATCCATCACGAAATTCAACTGATATGAAGAAGAAATAGCATAATAAGATGCACTGTGTTTTACAACAAAAGACAGCAGCCCATGATAGAAACAAAACTGCATTGTTTATTCGAGAATGGCAGACTGAATCTTCACATATATTGAAAGGGTATGATACTAGAATCAGTTCAAAATACAAAATAGCCAAAGTAACAGTAGTCCAAAACATACCTCTGAACCTTCACTTATGCATTCATCGAACTTCCCTATTTTCAGATAACAAGCCATTAAGTTAAGAGTGCACTGCAACTGCACAGTATGTGCAGCTGATGATGGTATGCTCTTTAAGTTATCCTTGGCCTGGTCAAGAAATAAAATATAGAACAACTGTCAGATCTTCCAAGCATGTCAAGATTTCTTTTCTATACAAAATCTTGATATATAAAACTCACAAGCTTGTATTTTGCAGCAGCCTCTGAATACTGCTCACGATTGTGAAGTTCATTTCCCTGTGAGATTGTAAAAAGCAACCAGAATAATTAGGGTGATATTTGTAAAATGGCAATCTGCATGGAGAGCAGCAACCTATAAATCAAATAAAAAATAATGTTGTGACAGAGCATTTTATTAGCAACAAAGACTACTGCACTATATACGTGCAAATACTCAAGAAGTCAGGGCCAAAACAATGCATGTACCTGAACTATAAGAGCAGGTCAAAACAAATTATATATTCATTCAGAGTAACAATAGGAGAAAGTGAGAAACCGAGAAGAAATATTTTACATACCTGCTTCTTCAACATCTTGGCACCAGATATCGCGTAAGATATCTGAGCATCTGCTTGCGCCTTCATGGTAGCGAATTCTTCAGGTGTGGCGTTGGCCATCATATCTGTCATGTTACGCATATCCTCTGGTCTTGCTTGATTCAGTTGCTGAGCAGCCCGCCTCAAGTCCTCAGGCTTCATGTTCTTCATACTCTCCGACGCAAACCTTATGAGGTCAGGGTTGGACATCACCTGCAGCCATCCAAATTGCAACATGGACACAGTTAATCCAGTGGCAGTCACATAAACTTCCTCAGGGGTCAGCAGAAATAAACATGACACAACAAAATAGTAAGGAGATACGTGACAGGGACTTCTTTTTTTATATGTATCATGCATCCAAGTAGGCAGCATACGCGATGTGAAGGGAATCCCAAACCAGCCATAAGCCTAAATTAGCGAGCAGAATATCCAACAACAGAAATAAATAATGTGTTGGCGTCAACAATCAAGCAAGCGGAACCGATTCAAACGCCCCATCCCAACCTGGAGACAGCAGCGACACTCTCCAGTTGACTCCGCCGAGTGATTTCGGCGAACCACGCATGCAATCTAAAGACTATACAGACCACGCGCCGCCAGGTCAGCCCCAGGCACTTCCGGCACAACTTGCTCTCAAAACAAACAGGCACTCCTAAACAACAATCTAGTGGCTCGCAATTCTCCCAACCTAAATCTGACCGCGCCGTGCGGACGGCGGGACTGGGCGGTACGGATCGGGAGGTGGAGGGGAGGGTTTGCGATCAGACCTGCTGCTGCATCCGGGCGAGGTCGTCGGGGGACATGCGGCTCATCTGCTCCTGCGCCAACCGCAGCATCTCCGGATCCATCATCGTCGACGATCTGATCGGCGCGGGGCTCAGGGATTCGGGTTGCGAGTTCGCTCGCTGGCTCTCTTCTCTCTTCTCGTCTGTTCTCTCGGCGCTCCGCTTCGTCGTGGGCTGACGTCGGCGTCGCGGCGGTGGGGCGGTGGTGAGCTTGGGTTCCGTTCAATTTGGTCGTTTTTTTATGGATGAGCGGCCCGTCTGAAAGCGACTCGGACTCTACCTCGAAACAGAAGCGGCCCGATAATTCAGCGTGGAGGAAGTTGTTAGTTGTTAGGCGACGTTGTTATTTCGTCTGGTTTTCCGGTTGTCACAAGCAAAAACATTACTCCCTCTGTCCTCGGTTCTTAAATTCTTGTTTTGTCGATTCCTAACATAAATTTTAACTATTTATTTTATTAAAAATTTAATTTAAAGGTGTAAAATTATAAGTTGTGTTTCAACTAATTGTAATGAATTCATCAAATTTTTTTTTAAAAATAAGATGAATAGTCAAGGTTAAGACATTAGAATTTTATGTTAACAGTAATTTAGGAACAAAGAGAGTAACCTAGAAGAAAAATCCTAGCGCATGTAGATGATTATGGCTTTATCTTTATTAAAAGTGTAGATTCTTGGAAGGTGACAACAAAGGGATTGAATTGATTAAAAAATATTTTGATTTAGCATTTTATTTCAAAGATAACTTATATTTTTTGTCCAAATCTGCGATTGTGGTGAGCAAGACATTGCTTATAACATAGTGCACTTCATATCTTTTAGAATCAAAATACAACAAAGTTTATTTAGATGACGGATGAACCAAAAACAATTCTAAGATTCGTAACTGATTTGGAGGGAAACAAATCATGATTCTGAAAAGGATACATCGAAAGATTGGAACGGTGGAATAAGTCCATTGTTTGAATTTCTAATATTCTACTACATCTCTCAGCGGGTTGGTAACGCTCGAGTGATGTGGCGTGGCTCCTTCTCGAGAAAATACATAGGAGTATTGTTCTTATCTTTACATAGAAATAAAGCCAAAAAACCGATATGACAGACAATTATTTTTTTCTTCTAAAACTGAATCTATTGCTATATCAAAAGATATTCAGACGGTTTAATTGGTTAGCTAGTTAGTTTTCTACACTGTTGCAACCCCGACCGGTTGCGGTTTTTTAAACGGTGTCGACGCATGGTCTGACACCCGTGTCGTGGACATGCAGGCATGGTTTGACCTGCCCCTGCCCCTGCCCCTGCGTTCCCATTGCTGCTGCTAGTGGCTGCTTTGGAGCACGTCTATCTAAACATGTATAAACCCTCCTCCTTTCTTTCGCTCCTTCCGTGCATCATCCGGTCTCCTTCTTTATTATTAATCGCAGCCTGCTTACTAGTATAATTAATCTTCCGATCTAATCAATCGCATGGTAAATGAACAAGTTTTGGAAGCCTCCATGCAAGGCACGGCGGCCAAATTAAAAACAAATCAAAATCTTTCATAGATTACGGCGTCGACGTTGCGTTAGCAGGTGCGTTACCCGGCGCAATAGTTTAATCACGCAGAGGCTGCTACACCTACGACGCCGGCCGCCGGCGCGGCGTATAAATACACAGCGGGAGGAGGGCTTGCACCACCAAGCTCTCGATCACCGTTTTGACGCGGCGGGATCAGTACTGCGAGGTGTACACACGCAGCGAACGAGCGCGCCGAAGCCATGTCGTCGTCGTCGACCTCCTGCTCCTCCTCGTCCTCGTCGTCGAATTCGAAGCCGCCGGTGTTGAACGCGAAGCGAGGCGGCGGCGGCGGGCTGCATGGCGCCCGGCCGCGGCCGCTGACCCTGCCGACCGCGCCGTCCTCGGCGGCAACAGCCGCGGCAGCACGGCCGTCGAAGAAACCTCGCGTGAGCAACGTCGCCGACGAGCGAGGACCGGTGGTCATCTACGAGCGCACGCCCAAGGCCGTCCACGTGCGCCCGGACGAGTTCATGGCCGTCGTGCAGCGGCTGACGGGCCAGCAACAGCCTCCGGCACCGAGTCTGCAGGGTTTGCAGGCCGAGGCCGTGGTGCTGCCGCAGACTGAGTCGACGACGACGGCGCCGTCCCTGGACGCGTCGGAGGAGGAGGAGACCGCGACGCCCGGGGACCAGCTGCGCGTCGCGTTCGGGCGGCAAGAAGCGCCGCAGCTCCAGGAGCAGTACTGGTTGCCTGGAATGGCGCCGTCCCCAGGATCTGACGGTTTCCTTCTCTCCCCGGGCGTCGTCCTCTTCTCCCCAGCAACCTTGCAGGCCATACACGAGCTGATTAGCTGACCAAGTGAACGAGCTGATTAGCTGCAGGTGTATGGATTCAGAAATTAATCCGGATCCGTGAAACTAGGAGTACTGGTGCAATTATTTTGCCACTTGGATAAAAATTTAGGTGTTTATGCCAATCCAGCAGATGTGTAACATTTTTTTTTTCAGTTTATTCATTCGTTCTCTTCATTTTAGGTGCGCTGTGCATGCATTTGGTTTCATGAAACCTGTTGAGTTGTTTCCAAGAATTAACTGTGCCAGAGAAGTATCTGCTGTTTGCAAATGCTCTTTTACATTATTTGTCACCGTTGATTTTCAACATTAACTTTTACTATTTATTTTATTTAACAAATTAATTATATCATATTTTGTTATAATTTGCTTTATTATTAAAGTTATTTGAATCACAGCTTATAATTTACACATTTTAAATTGATTTTTTAAATAAAACAAATAGTAAAAAATGATATTAAAAATTAATAGTAATAACAATTTACAGTGGAGGGAGTACATGTCACCATCAGAACTCGTCACCTTATCATCGCTCCGGATTCTACTTTGCGTTGCGTTTCATAGTCAGTGTACGGGCCTTCACAACGGACATGATATGATTCATTAATCCCACGTTGAAAATCATGCGCTGTAAGACGACGATATCTTAACAGGATGCCGTTTCAGGCAAACTGGTTATTATTATTATGTTCATTTTATAGACAGTGACAAAGGAGATTGTCGAAGGTTCAACCAAACAAGTCTTAAATTATCAAATAAACTAGACGTACTGTTGTTCATGATTGCATTCAGAGAACATAAGTATACTCATCCCTAAGCAACATACGGACTACAAGATATACGGCACCAACGCTTTCTTCTTCGCCGGAAACTCCTCGAACTTAGACTGATACCACCTCCTGGTGGCACAGCTCCGGCCGGCCAGGTACGCGGCGGTGCCGGACGCCACGGCGAGCGCGTACACCGTCTGCGAGATCATGGCGAAGCCGAAGAACCCCAAGATCTCGAAGAGGTAGTGCGGGCACGTCACGAGCTCGAACAGGCCGCCCGTGGGGATCTTGTACGTCCCCTTGTCTCCGCCCCCGCCGCTGCCGTCGGCTCTCAGACGCGAGAGGAGGTAGTGGTGGTAGAAGTTGCCGGCGAGGCTGACGGCGAAGACGACGACGCCGGGGTAGAGCAGGTCGACGGCGGGCTCCGGGAGGTACCGGCTGAGGTGCACCGCGTAGATCATGTTCACCGTGTTGAGCAGGTAGCTGGAGGAGATCGTCGCCGCCGTGGCCAGCGGCATGTTGCTGCTGTACCGGTGCACGAACAGTACCTGGAGGATCGCAAATGCGTTTTCACAGATTTCACCAAAAAAGAAACTCTACAAATTTTGGCGCGTGCATGTGGCGTCCAATAAACGGTTGCAAACACAGACCTCGAGGACGCGTTTGAGGAAATGAGCGGCGAGCGCGGCGCTGAGGACCTGCGCGCGCGCGCCTTCCACGGCGCCGGGGACGGCGAAGGACGCGGCCGCGGCGACGAGCGCCGGGGCGTAGGCCACGAGCATCCCGACCCGGGCCGGCAGGAGCGCGCCTCCGCGGCCGCTCCGCTGCTGCTGCTGCTGCGGCTGCCCCGTCCCGCCGCCGGCCGCGGCCATGACGTGCCAGAACTTGGAGTAGGCCATGTGCTGGCCGCGGAGCTCCGCGAGCCCCGCGTTCGCCAGCGAGACTAGCGACACCGCCGACATCCCCGTCAGGTACAGCGACGCCGGCGGCGGGTACAGGAACGGCGGCCACATCTCCGATCTAGCTCTCCCTGCCTCTCTCTGCGTGCGCGGGGGTCGCGTCCTCTGTGCCGCTGCGCCTGCGCGGGTGCCACGGTCACGGCATCAAGTGGAACGAACCAGGTCACCTATGGCGCCACGCGTGCGCACTGTAGCCGCAGGTCGGAGAACAGCAGGAGCACCACACCCGCAGCCGCAGGTGGTCGCGCTCGCGCTGAACGAGACGTGTTGATGCCGCTGGGCGCACCATCGGACCGGATCGCACGCGGGAAATGCATGGTGTATGTGCATGCTACTTGTCACCCTTCTCGGCAGTTGCAACTTGCAAATTGCAATGATAGCGAGAAATGTGTGACCTGCACCTTATGCACTGTACTCTCCAATATAGAAGACATACTACTTCTGTTTTTAAATTAATGTCGCTGTTGACTTTTAACATTTGATCATTCATTTTATTCAAATTTTTTTATAAATATTATATATTTTGTTATAATTTAATTTATTATTATAGTTATTTGAATCACAACTTAAAATTTTATAAATTTGAACTAATTTTTGGAATAAGTCAAATGATCAAAGTTAATTTTAGAAGGGCAACGACGACATCAATTTAAAAAAAAGGGAGTATGGCATAAGACCTTTGATTTTTGCTGGGAATCCTTGAATTTGGAAAAACTACTTTACTTTTTTAGCTGAAGATATTTGGAGGGTACCTTTTTACACCCCTAATACAATCTTTTCTTAATTTAATCAAAGTCATAATTTTAAACTTTGACTATCAATTGATGAAATTTTGTAATGTTTGATAAAGTACTGTGAAATTTCTGCATCCGAAAGAGCCTTCAACATTTCAGCCATTTCCCTCAAACTGTGGAGTACACTTGGCTTTCTCCAGGAGTGAAAGGAGGCTGAGGCGGAGTTACGCTGTGGACAAGCTCACCGATGGTTGAGAGCCGAGAGGTCCATGTAGATAGATTGCTTTTATTCCTATTTGGTATATAAATTATGTGGCTATGTTTTTCAGTTGAATATAGCAACTTATTTAATAATCTATGCCAAATATTTAAAGTCTGTAAAATTATATTTATAATCATCTATAGTCATTTTTTTACCACTTCTCCCTGCCTACCACTAGTGGAACCTCTCTAGGGCCAGGGGGTGCCATGGCCCCCTCTAATCTCTATCATTTGCTAAAGAAAATGCTGATGCTGTTGGTTAAATCTCAACTTTTTGTTACTTAAATCTCAATAAAATGCTAGTATGTAACTCGCTATCGGCCCCCTCTGCACTTTGTTGCACTTTGTGTCAAGCTCCATACTGCTGCCTAAACTTATTGTCTGTAGCCGATAAACTGTTTTGATAAACAATTTTAACATTAGAAATAGATTGTGCAGATAAGCTAGATAAGCTATTTTCACAAATAATATAAAGTATTATTTTTAAATAATCATAATTCTACCAAATGGACCTTAGTTAGATGGAACCAAGCGAAAAAGGAACATCGCTTCGTACGGCAGCGCTATCGGCCCGCAGCGCGGCCACCTCGCGGCGCACCGCCACGCTGTCCGCCTCCAGCGCCGCCACCCTCGCGCACAGAGACACCGCGACGCGGGCGGCGGGCTTCGGCACGGTCACGGCGGCGCATCGCACGTCCACCGCGTACTTGAACTCCTCCGCTGCCGGCGGCGTATTAGGCGGCGGCGACGGCGAGGGGTCCTCGACCTCGCCCTTGGCCTGGAGGTTGTCGTCGCCATTCAGGCCCGGCTCCTTGATGGCACGTTCCTCCTGACGGTTGGACTCGTCGTCGCCCTCGTTCTCGTCCGGGTCAACGCCGTGGGCGCCGAGGAGGGCCAGGTACGACGCGGCGACCGCGGAGATAGCGGCGAGCTGGTCCTGGAGCTCGCGGTCCCTGCCGGCGTGTCCCTCGGCGATCCGCCGAAACTCGCGCGCCTCGATCATAGCCGCGGCCTTCTCGCGCTGCAGCCGCCCGATCATCAGCATCGCCTCGACGGCCGCGGTCTCCGCGGCGCCCTGCTCCGACTCGAGCTCCGCCTTGACCGCCGCCGCCGCGCGCTCCGCGGCCTCCTTCTCGGCGCGCAGCCGCGCCACCGCCGCCTCCAGCTCGTCCACTCTCCGGCGCGGGCCCAGCGCCCACTCCTCCCCGTGCACGCCGTCCCCCGACAGGGAGAGACGCCGCGCGGTGGCCGACGACTCCTGGGGGACCATGGGTGATGATGGATGGATGGATGGAGGCTGGAGCAGGCGGCAATGGAAGCTCAAGCCTGACAGTTTAAAGTGAAACCGTTTGATCGGTGAACGGAACAGCAAAGAGACCTTCGCTTCGCGCGCTGGCAACGGTTGGACGACGGTGATTCAGCTTTCCACGTCGGCTGGAGCCAGGTCGAGGCGCGTCCACGGTTCGCAATTGCAAGGTTCGCCGGTATGCGCCATGGTTTTCCGTGTCAGGTTCCCAGTGATGTTTTGCGTCGTAGAATGGGCGGGAGAATCTATAAGAGCGTATTGATGGGCTCAAGCCGATCAAGATGGACCTGAGCCTGGTCCAAGACATGAAAATGTAATACGGAGTAGTTTTAGTCTTTTCTTACAAGATGTTATTTTTCTGATGCAGGACATGTTTGGCACAAATGTAAATTATTAAAATTTGGATGGATTTTGGAGGTGGATTTATAATTTGAATTGTAAAAAAAAAGTATGTTTAAAGGTGTCTAGAGACCAGATATAGTTTGCTTTTTTTTTAGTTACTAATCCCAATGTCCGTCCTAATATTACATTCTAAGGAAAACTATTATTTTAACAATAATATACTAATATTAAAATGTTTTCCAACAACTCTTTCTTTGATCTCATACATCTAGCTAGTTATATTTTTAACTAACAATAATCTGTGTGGTCCAAGATCTAAAAATCAAAAAGAACTCATCCATCAGATTTTATCCATCAAATTTGTAAAAAAAATAATTCTGAGTGTATTTTTTGAGTGTAGACAATCTTATTTTTATTTGAAATGTGTACATAAAAAAAACTGTGTTTTTTAATTTTTAGTTATAACCTATCCAATTACCCATTTACTATTTTTGTTTTAAAAAACATAGTTGGCTGCCACTATTTTCCAAATGACTTCAAACGACACTATGGAGTCCTATATATGCTTTCTTTTTCTATATATACCATGCTATACCATGAACGTTATGCTTGGGAGATATCGTATGAAGGAGTTGCGGCTTGAAATTCAATTTTAAATTAAAATAAAGATAAGAGATAAGATAACCGATGGCATGATGTTGACATGTTGTAATTATGTCAAAATTAAAAAGAATACTTTATCTTTTACCATCTATAATCTAATTTTAGCTGGGCTGTAACACCTAAAGAGATTTTAAAATCTGGGAAAAAAAACTAGACCTCTTGGCACCATTGTGTATTCTAAAATGGAAGTTTCCACACTGCAAGTCTGCTTGTTACGAAACACAGAAAAACATCAGCCTAGCAACACCACGAGATTGTCAGCAAGGGGTATATTTCACATCGGTAATATACAGCAAGTACAACTCTGGGGCCTCCTGGTACCCAACTGCAGAACAAAGCAATGGACTAAACATCGCCTATTTGACTGGTATATAGTCACCTAACGAAAAATTCAGCCTTATCTACTGAAAGACAATGGCTCGGTGGGCCATCTCTGCACAGCTTTATGTTTTCGGGGCTACAGGATAAATACGAGATGCTGCCCCGATTATACTACAAGCCTCCTCTGAAACTCCATGGAAAACATGAGCAACCCACCTCTACCATAGAGTTTGGCGCACTATTTATTTCAAGTCAGCATCTTCAGCCCTTGCTTGGTGTTGGGTGGTGATGTGTCAGCTCAAACTGACAACAGTCTAGTTATAGATTTTTACAGGTCTCTCAAATGAATGGCGGCTCTACAAAATGAATATTACAGCCCAAAAAATGGTGTTAGGGAAATTACAAAAAATAAAAACGACCATGGTGATAAATGTGCTAATAAAGTAAAAACATTGATGATAGGGACATTAATATTCAATTACCATTTGTGCTAATGTTCTTGTCATACCTGATTAGTGGTGTGTGCCTTTCTTGGAGCGGTGTCTGGATGTTCCAGTCCAAGGTATTGCTCCCAAGCTCCATACATGTTTCTCTAAATAGTTTAAATGGGTATAAAGGTTTAGATGAAAGACAAATGAAGCAATACATGATTCTTCCCCTCAGCAAGTTAAGCGTGACTACCTGAAATCTCGTAGCTACAATATCTGAATCTTCAAAATAGTCTGGGCGACCAAGTGAGACGTATGCAAATTTCCACTACTCAAAGGGAGAATATTAGTTACAAGAGAATCTTTGCAGTCGAAGTTGCCAAATCAAGCAAATAGATGTTAACTGATAGACATGTTTATATTAAAGTTGGTACTTGTTGTCTGACATTATTTCAAAAGCACAAATACCTCGAGCTTTGTAAACTGCAATATATTCACCTAAAATTTGTAAGATCGACATGACATGAGTTCGCTAAGCCAAGCACTCGATATCATATTTATTTTGTCTATTTTTCTCAGTTTACAGTTAATTCATGAACTGAGACTTGAATTTTCTTTTTCATGCTTTTAAAAGCACTTAAATTACACCAGCGCAGTGCCCTTGTGTATAACTGATAGAATTTCCAGACCAATTAAGTGAATCTATCACTCTTTCCAAGCAGTTATTTATGGAAAGAGCCAAAGTGGTCAGACCCTTCCCTGGACCCTATGCAAGTGGGAGCTACATGCACTAGGCTGCCCTATTTTTATAGGACAAAAGTGTATCTTTGTTTGATCTGGTAACCATATTTTCAAGTTCAAACAAAACATATTAGAGTCACCAAAAAGCTAAAACTAATCATCAGAAACAAATATTGCCTTCCATTTTATCCTTTAAGCAATTATTATGTAACAGAAGTTTACAAACAAATATAAGCCCAAATAAATCATAAAAATTCATAAGCTCCAGTGAGACCAAGGGATATAACTTAGAAATGTAACTGAAATTTATATTTTACGCATTAATGTATTAATATTCTGACAATGTAACTGCTGACAATATCAACCGAATCGCATAGAATGCTATGACAACATATTACAAATATGTTGCGACTTGCGAAAATGTAAAAACATAAAAAATTAGAAAGCATTACCTTTGAGAAATCCTCATCTGGAACCTTAAGCTTTTTCTGTACACGCTCTTTTATAGAAGAAAGGGTCTCATCCTCTCGAATAACCATAAAGAATGGTTCGCCAAAGTTCTGAACTTGCTGCGGAGATCACGATAATTATTAGTGTATGTTCAATTAGGTAATAGTACAGGGCAGTGCAAGGGGGATTAGTCCAAACAGTTATACAGTGATCCCATCCAGATCATGTATTCATGTTATGATGGGTGCACCTATACATTTAACTACAACCTTTTCAAGTCAAAGTAAATCTAAACCAATGTTAAGAAATTCACATGAACATTACAGTGTCAAATACAGTCAAATCAAACTGGATCTACTGTAGTTCAAAATTACTGCAACACAACTTCCCACTTCAGCAATTCCTCCAAGTACTGGATCATACTCAAAATTTACAAAAGCATTATTTGAAAGATGAACAACATCTAGATGAAAAGACAATTTTAATTATGTTTGTTTAGATAATAAATGAATGCTACAAATGAAGAGACAATTCTAAGATAAACAACTGATCCATCTAGAAAGCCTCCAAATAAATACATGGCTTATAGCTTATATTCATTATTAACGGCAAAAAGAAAAAGGAAAAGAAAAAAAAACTTAGGCTAATAGACTAGAGAACAAAAGAAAGCAGATGTCTGAGCATAAGAGGAATAGCTAATAAAAATATTTCCATCTGGTACTAAAACCGAAAAGAATATATCACATGAAAAGTCCCGCTACTGCGCTACGAAAGTAAGATTATTTCCTTTATATACAGAAAAAATTAGTAATAACTAGACTATGACACAGTATTCACC
This sequence comes from Zoysia japonica, assembly GCA_001602275.1. Classification (NCBI taxonomy): domain Eukaryota; kingdom Viridiplantae; phylum Streptophyta; class Magnoliopsida; order Poales; family Poaceae; genus Zoysia; species Zoysia japonica. The sequence goes on along the minus strand of BCLF01000051.1, from coordinate 1,230,079 downwards.
ACATGTCCATTACCGTCTGATTTTGATTATCTTTTGTAAAATGGTACACGTGAATCAAGCGGTCAAAAGGACCAAGGTTTTTCTCCTCCTCTGGAACCTAGAAACGAATAAAACTTAGCCAATGACAACAGGAGACAAATCGAACGTTTGACAAATGGATTTTGGTCTAGCTATGGAAAATGGAACAACACTACCTCCTCTGCACGTAGTGTCCAGTACTGATCGTTAATGTTTTCTATCTTTTCATTGGCTGTGAAAATCTGCAGGAAATACAAGTTAATAATGGCCTGTGGAAGTAAACAAAACAAATAAGCAAAAATAGATTGCAGCACCTTGTATATCTTGTGATAAAAGACCTCAAGTAACCTCAGTTCAGCGTTGGGATGAGATAGCTCAACCTGATTTGACAATCGCAGAAAATATAGATAAGAACATAAGTCAACTCAACAAATGGCAGGTACAGCACAAGATGCAGAATACAGACCACAAAATACCTTTGATTTGATGTCGTTTAGGACATCACCAACAGTGCTGTTTTTTGGCAATCTTATACTGTGAACTGACACCTATAATAAATATTTTTCATGATTTATTAAACTTAAAATTTACTGTCAACATTAAAAGAGTCCAGCAAAATAACCTCGTCTTTCATGGCATGATGATATGTAACTTTCAGTGTCTTTAAGCCCTGTAATTCTGGAAGGGGTACATCCAATACTTCGTAGTAAAGAATATCAGAAGTCTGTTACATGGAAGTCAATGATTGTTACATTTCATTTTAGCTGCTAAGCAACCAATTACAACATAGATCACAAGCAAAAGAGTCATGACCTGGTTATAGTGAACCAGCATGTCTAGTAGACGATCAACACCTCTGTACTTAACTGGTTGTGGCTTAGGTTGTTGTGAATAACAATTATGTGATGTCAGCCGAATTTTGAAAGGATTATCAATACCAAGTTTTTCAGCCACTTTTTCGACTACTTCGTCATATGTGAAAGCTTTTGACCTACATATAAAGGGAGAAAACAAAAATGTTCAGTTGAACAAAACAGATATATCAAGGTTTGCTAACCATAGCAGCCCAAATACTTACATCTCTAGGCAGAAGTCATCCTCCTTGGGCTTCTCCAGTGCACGGAAATGGACAACCTAAAGAACCAGAACAGAATTTATCACATGCACAAAACTACTCCTATGTAGGATAATGACATTCAAATGAACATCATGAACACACAGTCCAACATTGAAGCAAGAGAATGCAGGAACTACGATAAAGAAGATTACTGATAAAACCAGATAACAATCGTCCAGGTTATGCACTGTTCTTATGTGAAGTTGGAATATGGAACCGCCAATAAACCCCTGATAGCAACTAGTCATCAACCACTTACTGTCAAGCAAATAAGCATGGAAACTTCTTCGTAAAATGTTTTGCAAGAAACATCTGTGCCAAAATCAAGTAGCATGTAGTTCAGAATTCTAGTAAGCGGTTTACTGCTAAGTACCTGCCGGTTACGTATATACACCAAAAAGGATGGGACATAAGGGTATCTATGGAAACTTCTTCGTAAAATGTTTTGCAAGAAACATCCGTGCCAAAATCGAGTAGCATGTAGTTCAGAATTCTAGTAAGCGGATTACTGCTAAGTACCTGCCGGTTACGTATATACACCAAAAAGGATGGGACATCAGGGTATCTATATTTTTCAGCACAATCTGGCTTTGAAGACTTTTGAAAACAAATTATGTCTCCGTCTTCAAGCTGTGAATATAAGTCAAGGTAAGTAAGCATCTTAGAAAAAGATATGATATTAGGTTCAGAAACATGATGTTGAACATTACCTGGCAAGATCGAAATAGAAGCCTGTTATCAATATATTCACACATAACACTGGGTTCGAACTTAATTTCCTAATATTAGTGAAGCATTAAGATGATGAATTAGAACTAATGTACAAATTGCAAAACCATCGCTAGGGAGAAGAATATAAACAATATAAAAAATGGGTATGTTATGTCATACTAAAAGAAACAAACTAACCTCATAAAGTTCAATATCGTCATCTTGTGAAAAACCTGCCATTCTTTTTAACTTCGGTAAAATTTCCAGTGGTCTACCTGTAGCCTTCACAAAGAGCCTACCAACATACCTGAAGCATTTGGGAGGAGTAAAAAATCAATGAGAAACAAAGAAGCATACAGAAACGTGTGAGTTGCAAGTACGGTAAGTACCGCAGTTCTTCCTTTTCCGGGTCATATAGTTTAAAGAAAAGCAATATATCTTCTCTGGTCTTGTCTCGGGGAGAAAGAGCTTTAAGATCCTGCATCCATAATTCAAATAAATGAACATGGTCGTAGTGGGAAACAATGTTAAATGTGAACAGGACAAAAAAGTAAACAGAATGAAGATATTACCGGTCCAAGTACAACTTCCAAGAACAGTTTTAGTTCAGCATTGTGAGCTTTGTTCACCAGTTCTTTTAAATGTCCAACCTGTATAAAATGTTTAATGAAAGTTATGAGTTGCCATATCGCATAACATGGAAAACTAGAAGAAAACATTGCCAACACGCACAGCATGGAAATCTAGAATAAAACTTTTCAAACTATTAATAATTTCATCAAAAAGAAAAATCTTGTGCGTTTAATAAGTCCTACAACCTCTGTCCCAAAATACATTTGTTTCTAGAGTTGGTCCAAGTACGGGCAAAAAAAACTTGACCAACCTAGGAAGAACTAGGTGGAATTTAATCAAAAAGAAATAGGCACCCAAATTCACGTTGAAGAGGACTTAAATTCATGATGGATCTATTGACTGCAATTCTGTGTCATAATATTGGTGCTCTTTATGTAAGCAAAGTCAACCTCAAGTTAGCTTGGATCAATTCTAAGAATAAACATATTTTGGGACGGAGGAAGTATAACATAGCCCAAGTATCCTCATATACACGCAACCATTATATTTTTCCCATGTATGATGTATGCCCAACAAATATTACATTACCAACAGTCAAGTGAGGCCTTTCAAACCATGAGCAACCAAAAGCCGCTGACCAAAAAGATGAAAAACGGTGACTAAGAAAAACACAAAATTTGACATTATTAATAATAGCAAATGTAACCATCAACATCATGTAAATGAAAGGGTATGTAAAATGCAGCTTTCTGAGCACAAACATGCAAATAATCAGAGGATAGCAAACCGGCAGTGATAGAGAGACTGCTACAGGTCTTTTTGGAACTCCGGCAAAGATATCTTTCGCATGTGCAGGAACAAATATAAAGTGCATGGAATGTCTGGGCATTCTTTATCCAATTCATTTAGGTAATCTTACAGTCTGCGCTTCTTCTTGAGGTGTCAATGGTCGATTGGGTCGGAAGGTATGGTTTGGCCGCTTGGCCCAAAGCCAGAACCGTTGACAGTGTGTAGGAATGCCAAATTCTTTTGCTACCTCCTCCTGTAAAGCACTTCATAGATGAGTAATCAGTACGACAACTGTGAATCCCTAATCCTACTAGTTATGAATGTTACAACATTCCAAATAGCAATGAAGAAAATTTCTTCATATGATGTGATAGAAACCAAACTCCCTACGAAAGTACGAAGACATCATTATTGCACCATTTCAAAGTTATGTGCCTTCGTTAAATCTGTGAACTCCAAATAGCAAGTAGAATATGCAAGATAAAACCAAGAGTCCTTTTATTTTCTGTCTAATATTAACATGTGACACTGATATAGTTGAGTCATTGAGATCTTTTGTCTAGCCTACCACAACTTGTCTAGGACTAAAAGGCTCTGTTGTATTAAGATCATTTCTCTTTCTGGATGGAACCAGAAACAACCTACCTAATGTATGTGAAGACACGTCACAAAAAACATGTAATTACCTTGAATTGAGTAAAAGGCATCTGCTTTTGGATACGGAAACTTGGCACTTTCTCATGATCAATAAGATCAAAATATATGTCTTTCCCTATCTGAGCAGTCAAGTCATCATCCCTTGCAACCTACGCAATAGGGAAAATGTGTAAGATAGCAAAATGGAAAAAAAAAAAAAGGCAATATGCATATAGTAGCTAAAGTAATCTGCCCAAGAAGTTGACTTAAACACCTTAATAATTGTATACAGGTGTGCCTCAGCTTTCTCCTTTTTCCGGCGCTCCTTTTCTTCATGATCTTTTTTCAATCTAATCTGAAAGCAATGGAAATATTAGAGCCAATTAAATTATCGAAAACTAAAATGGAATCTTTTGGGCTAGCTTACTCGAAGATGCTCTGCTATGTCTTTCTCATCCACATTACAAACCATTTTGTCCTTGTCGCTTTCACGAATGTACACAAGCATATATGCATTTGAATATTTAGTGAACTTAAAAGGAGTGGTATTTAAGGCAGGATTAGTATGTGGCAGCTGCAAAAAAAAATGATATTTAGTAAACATAATAGAGAGTATGCAAGTAGCAGTCTGTCACTGCATACAAATACTGTAGCTTTGACGAACCTCCTCCTCACCACCATATTGTTCTTCCAGTGCCCTCTTTGCATCTTCTTTTGTTACACGCTCATCATCAAATTTGAACCTAGAAATTTAAGCTCTAATTAATAATTAAACATGACAAATTAAGAGCACACCTAATAGGCAGCAAAAGTGGTCAACCTATATGTATAGTTTCTAATGTTGATGACTCTGTTTTTGGGATGGTTGTTGACTGGCATGCACTTTACCTTCTTTTTTTTTTCAAAACACTAACCAGAATAATTTTATTCCAAAAATTGCACAGAGGTTTACCTAGTGGGCAAAAGTTAGGCTACCCTTTGACTTACTCACGTCCATTTGCTTGTTTATGAAATCCATAAAATAAACTAGATGCCTGAGGATTGGTGAGTTTAATGAGCCAGGAGTAATCGACAGAAGTTCTAAATTTAGTCTAAGTTATCAGTCTGCAAGGGTAAGATACATTCCCAAGAGGATTAACTTATGCACAGAATCAGAGCAAAACCAGAGGGGCTTACCATTGATCAGAAAGGGTAGGTCGTATGAAAGCATAGTAATGCCCACCATGAACACCACCACTATGGACAAGAACACTGCAAGAGAATACCTCTTATAAGCTGCATTGAAATAAAAATAATAACATAACACATATTAAGAATAATAAAACTGTACACATTTCAACTATAATAATATTGGATAAAGTCCAATTTACTCCCCTCAAGTATAGCCAAAGTCCAAATAACGCCATAAACTACGTTTTGGTTTATTTTACCCCGCAAAAATATGATTTTGGGTCAATTTTCCCCCTCTTGCAATTTGTCCTTTTTGTTTCTCAATACACAAGCATAATCTTAAAATCAAACTTTACGAGATGATAAAGCACTTCATAACACATGTTAAAAAAATGATTATAATTTTTTTATCATTATTTATATAGGGAAAGACATTTAAATAATAAATTAATCTTTGGAATACAAAACTATATGCAAATAATGGTAAAAAATTCAAGAGGTATTTTTCTAATATTTGTTATAATGTGTTTTATCATCTCGTAAAGTTTCATCTTAAGATTATGAGTGTGTACGGAGAATAAAAAAAAAACAAATTACATGAGGGGGTAAATTGACCCCAAAATCACGTTTTGGAGGGGTAAAATAAACCAAAACATAGTTTAGGGGGTTATTTGAACTTTGGCTACACTTGAAGGGAGTAAATTGGACTTTATCGAATAATATTTGTATTAGCATTTAGTTGGCACCATGTAATCTGGGGAATGCTAGTCTAATCAAAGAATATGCATCTTATTGATTTATTCAGCACCATAACTAAGCAATACATACACCAACTAGAAACTACAGTTCCGTCATGATCTTCTATGTGATTGACAGGATCCAGGGCAGATCACAGATCAGATCGAAAAAACAGAAATTCACATCCACCACTTTTTGTTTTTTTATACACTAGCCATCTTCAACTATGGAGATTCGAAAATGCATGGAAGTAAATACAAAGCCATTTAAGAGAATATCCAACTGACCTGTGAAGGGTGTAAAGATTGCGCACAGTCCTATCTGCATCAGGAGATAGATACTTTCCATCATCTATATCAAGATCCAACTGAAGTGGGAATTCATAACGATCGTTTATCTGTAGTTCACAAAGGGTGGTACTTCTTAGTAAGCTAGTATAAAAGTAGATAAAAGCAAAAAAGGCAAGCTTCATAATAAAGTACATACTACATAAATTTTATGAAATAAGGTGATAGTGTGCAACATATTTTGGTTCGTGCAACTTTGTGCACTACAAATGGTTCAATGGATTCAGGTACAGTACATCCACAAGGAAAAAAAAGGCACTTGGGACTCAAATTACAAAATATATGCACAGACTTGGCTTGTTGCAGTCTAAATATAAAAATATGACCATCTAGCGCATATTACTGCAAACCCAAATGATGACATGGATTCTATGTATGTTGGTCTTTAATGAACCTTCAAAATGCGAAAATGCGCAAACAGGCCTCTAGCTGAGTTGGCTAGTTGACTCTAGGAGCACTCCTTAGTTCCTGTGTTCGATTCCCTGTAGGAGCAAATTCCAGCTGGGGTTAAAAGATCCACTCAATGTGTCATATTTAATCAGTTGACTCGACTTAATGGCGGGCGGGTGTATGGGGTTGAAAGCATGGGTTAAAGCCAAAATAACAGATACTGTCATGTGTCATGTTCATTTTCTGAATGGTTTGTAGTATTAAAAAGATAATAACTATTAGTGCATGGCACTGGTACAAACCTTCACCATTGCGTCACGCATGAAATCATATTCAAAACGTTTTAGCTGAAGTTGCAGGACAGGAGGAAAGTCAATGAAAAGAACTCCTTTCTTGGCATCCTGAAACAGCAAAATAAATCAAGTTTGCTTTTCTAAATGTGTGATGATGGATTCTGCGATTAGTCATGAGCATCATTAAAATACATCACAAGTTAATAAACAAGTGAAGATGATAAAATAATAGCATTAGATCTGCAGGCACACCATGCAATTTGGAATTCATGAAAAAATGTGCTGGCATGGAGCAGCGGGAATAACAAGCATTGCCTTACATTATTATTTTTAATAGCGAAAAAACTCAACACAATAAATAAAACTAACCTGCAAGCCATGCTGTTCTGCATGATACTTATTGTCACCTTCTAGACACTCCACCTCGACGTACTTATCAAATGAAGCATAAACATCCTGACAACCTTTGACATCAAGCTGCAGATCTGCATTTGGATACACAACTAGGTGAAACCACAGCTAGGTTACACTTTATTCCCAAGTATAACCTCATGGTGTACATTGAACATTGCTTGATCTTTATTCTTACTCTATTGATCAAATCCTGGGCGTTCAAGAATAAAAAAAGAAATGTAATAACATTACTCACCATAAAAGGATTCCTTTCTTGTTGATTTAAAATCCACGTTGATACACTCGATATAGTTCATGTGATGGCCTTCAAACAATTGCTGTATTGTGCCCTCCACAACAGTTCCCTTGAATCCACATTTACAAGGGTAGTTCAGTCAGAGTGACACCAATTCACTAAATAACACCAGAAGATATAAAAGGAAAGACCTTACAAATGTCAAACCTTCATCTTATCTTCCAACTTCTCACAAAGGACTCTATTTAATTCTTGGACGTCATGTTGCATAAATGAATCGTGCATGTCCCAACCGAATGATTTCGTGAGCTCCTTGGTAGAGACACTGCAGTCATTATACTGCAACTTATAGAAAAGAGACTGTAGAGCTAATGGAATGCTTCCTGATGGCATATCATTTTCAGTAGTAGGCATATGATAAACAGCCTGGCAAGCAATAGTGTTAGCTCCATATTATTAGATCAGGGAGAATATCAAATGTATATGCAACATAGTAGTTTGTACCTTTCGGAAATATGGAATGTGGTACAATGTCTGAAGAAGAGAATTCATATAGCATGTAGCGCCTTGATTTTTAAGACCAACATATCCAGTTTCCTTTTTAGAGTCATAGCTCCAATAATCAGCAACTTTACACACAGCAACTTCAGCTTCCACTATACAAGTATCATTTACAAGATATCCTCTGCTCGAGTTGTAAAATTCACCCAATGGCATAAATGAAGTGAAACCCCAATCACTTTCTCGAGCGGAGAACTGATGTTGTGTTTCTGCAAGTATTGGCATCAGTCACTTGGATTTGTTACAAGGTTTGTAAGAGTATACAGAATGAGATCAATGTCTTGTCACTGCAAATATTGACATCAGTTATTAGATTAATCATGAGAGATACCTTTTCTTATTGTAAACTTGTCGTGAACTTGATTAACCACAGACAGGCTAAACGGTGCATATCTAGTCCACCCATATGGTAAGACTCCTGAATCAGCCACATCCAAATATATGGATAAGAATTCAACATTATTACCCCTCGGAAAGATCAAAATCCGCCTTCAAAATAAATATGTTGGCATCAGTTACCTAGAAAACAGCTATAAGAAAACTAGGAGTGTATATGCTAATTTAGGAGGTGGAGGAGGAAAGCTAGTCACTTACCACTTATAACCCCCGACGACAAAAACTTCGGAGTATAATTTCTTCGTGTTCACTCTTGACAGATTTTCAATGGTCCAAGTAAATCTTGATATTGGTGGATCCTCTATTGGTTGGTTTTCAACAGTAGCAGCTGGCTCAGCAGACACAACTGACAGGACAGCAGAGAGTTAACACAATAAATATCCAATAAACTCACATGCCTGTTCACACAAACAGAAGCAGCAAAACAGCAGAGTAGTTTTTAATTACATGCTTCACAAAGGTCAAAGTCATTTTATATAATGTATAAAGTAAATGCAATATTGTATTAACATGAGGAAAAATGCACCAGAACAACAGAAACTAGAGAACTTTTCAGGTAAAAAAAAACACAAGTGAGCCAGAAACAGCTTTCCTATCGGCAAAAAAAAGGGCTACCAGACACGTGTGCATATGGAAATCAGTACTGTCCTAACACAACTAGACTCTTCACGAAAATATATGTTGAAGTAAAACAGATATTCCCAACTGAATACAAGCGTTGGTAAATTACGAGCATGTATTAAACAGATAGCAGAAGGCTACTGTAACTTCAAATACAACAGCAATACAAGATTGCAGATAAGCGAATCAAATATCGTTCTGCACTACAAAATATGATGGCAACAGTATCTCTGCCAACAGCAGCAACAGATGTGCAAGCAAATAAAATTCACACTTCTAAAAGGCACAAATATAAAAACAAGCCATGGTGTGCCGCGACAATAATGCAGCTTATCTAAAGAGCTAGTCACGAGAAGTCATAGGGCATTAACTAAGTACTCCCTTCGATTTCTAGCTGATGACATTAGGGTAGATTTTCTAGTTCATTTGAGCTAAAAAGGCTTGTCATTAAATCATCAATTAAAAACAGTGGGGATAACGAGAACATGAGTGGCTGTACCATCCATTGGCTGTGCCCCATTGAGCAGCTCCTGGTGCGGCACGAGCACCTCCTCTTCCACCTCCTGATGCTGCTGTTGCTGATCCTGCTGTGCAAAAAAAAATTGTGAGAGCCACATATCAGATCCATCCCTCCAAACCTAAAGCAACCAAAACCCCAAACCCTAGAATTTGGTACGCAGCCTGGGGGAAGCCCATCCCCACACGCCAAGGCAGAATCCTGACCCCCCGGAACCAAACCAGAGGGACCTAGCCTAGGGCAACGGCGCCCGCTCGACCTTACGGCCGCCACGAGCGTGGCGTCGCGGCCCGATGCGGTGTTAACGGCCCGCGCGACGAGGGCTGGAACGGAGGAAGGGGGCGTATCCGCCCCTCCTGCAGGCATACCTCTGCTGTCGGCGGCGAGGTCGTCATGCCGGGCGTAGAACGCAAATGGCGCGGCAGTCGGGGAGCGAGGCGCGGTCGCCGGCGACGATGTGGGGACTCACCGGGGAGTGGGTTACGGGGTGGCGCGGAGGTGGAGATCGCGAGGGGGGGCCGGTCCCGGAGGTGGAAGAGAGAGAAAAAATTAACAGAGTCGTCTTGGACTCGTGGAAAGTTTCAGGGTCTTATGCGGAAGCTTGCAGGCCAACGACGCTGCGAGGATGGACGGCTGTGATCGGAAGGCTAGAGCGAGACACGGCTACGATATTATGGGCTAGACGCGGCGGGCTGCCGGGAAAGGCCGGAGAGGGGACCCCGAGTCACCCGACCGGTCGTCGTCGACTCGTCGTTTCGCTTCATGCATGTCGCCGGGTATCCAGACTTTTAAGTCTATCTAGGTTTAGATAAAGTTGTCTTTTATCAATAATTTTAATAAATTTAGATAATTTTAATAAATTTAGTTAATTTTAATATATATATATATATTATATAAAAAATTATGATGAATTTAAAAATATAAATTCTAATTTTTTAAAATTAATTGAATCTATAAAAATTATTGATGGTACAAACGTAAACTTATTTAGATATAGAGAAAGTAATTAATCAAACAAGGTGACATCAGTGTGACTGCTGCTACATGTGTCCTCAGGACACAAATTTTGGTTTCATAATGTTCAGCTTTTCTAGTGAAAGCGGGTTACCGTGAAATTGTATCAATTGATTACATCGAAGTTTATTAGTGAGAACTGAGAAGCGGATCCATTGCATCGCTGTCCACAACAGTGATGCAGCCTGCCGCCGCTGCCCCGTGAGTCATATAAAGGGGCAGCCCCCTCTATATGACCCATACGACAGCAGTGACTTGTACTCTATTAGGTGTTAGCATAAGAATTAAAGATGGTGAAAAATATGAAATGTGTTGAAATCGAAAAGAGAGATAGAGACAGAGATGTACTAAAAATTAAAAATAGAGAAAAATGTATTGAGAAGCGAAAATGACAAGTAAATAGAAAAACTTGTGAACTCCACTGCGTAACATAGGATCTCGATTCATTAGAGTGTCACCCAACATGATATTAATAAAATCCATGCTATAAATTGAACGAATGATGGATGTTAGGAGATGTAATACACACAGATTGCATGGATCAAATTTCCAAGGAATGGTCAAATCTCAAATTTTACAAAATTCTAAGGCATGTACCTGATTAATCACCCACTTGCGTGGTTTTGCTGCCTGATGCATGGATGAAAGAACAAAAATATAACTTTTGAAGAGAAAAGGATATTGGAAATAAAATTTGAATGTCCAAATCAACTTCATACTGTTTGCAATCCAGAAACAGAAAGCTAAAATACAAAATGGTTTGGGTGTTTGATTGCTATATCTTTTTTACACATGATTTTACATCTTGTTGTGCTTCACTCTCAGATCGAACATACAGAACAAATGATGGAGCAGTTGTCAGTACCTCTCAATTTATACACTTAGCTTCAAAAATTTATACACTTGTGTCCAAGATTTCTAGCTCAGTTTCTAGTGAAGGCTGCTAGAAGCTTAGAATACACTATAAAAGAACTAGCTAAAATCAACCCACAAAATGTGCACGTGATGATGAAAGACAGTACAATTTGCAAACTCTATCATCTATAAACATAAATCCTTGAAGAACAATGTCTATTTTTATCTTCTAACGGTTCAGTTATATGCAGAACTTTTACCATGAACAACAACATGCATCCCTCCGAAAGGTTGTTTAAATATATCATGGTGACGTTGCCCAATTTAATCAGTTACTTGTTTAGAGATTGAGAAACATGGGCAACTATCCTCCAGATATCTTAGGAAAGTCGTGTGAGCTACTATCCAGGCAGGATCAAGTCAAATGGAAAAGGTATGCTGTTTCACTTACCGAGAGCCGATTTACACACGACTCAAAATGACTCCTAACTTAATTGGTCCCAATCTCAAAACCATGGCTGTACATGCAAGTCATGACCCGTAGTCCAACTGCACTGCATGCTCACGAATCCTTTCCTGCAATATTACCACTTCAGACGAGCATATTGCAAATTTTTCAGAACAAAAAATTACTTAGATTTATATTGAATCATCAGTGAACTTAAAACATACCTTTTCATTGTTTTGTTCCAATCAAATCAGTTTATGGTTATCCTGCACCTTGTCTATTTTGTACATTGTCTGCTTTTGTTTCACATTGAGACCTGCCTTTCATGAGAAATTCTGATCCCTTAAAAAGAACGATGTATTTTTATGTGTTAGCTGAAGGTACCTCTTCATTCAATTAGGAAGCCCCACAAATTTCTTAAATGACATAATGAACCATTACCAGCCTGAGCAAACAACATAAAGTGAGATAAAAAAAACTATTCCAAGAAATTTTTTATTTCATCAGGATGAATTGAAGTACACTTCACGATAGAGAAATTATAATACCTCTTATAATCTTAGGCTGTGGTTGAAGAGTTATCTGAAATATGATCTAACGATAGTAGAACCTCTGTCAGGTGTCAGCCACCAGCTCATTGAATCCATAAACATATGAGCTGAAGTCCATGTACATAGTCGAGAAGAAATGTATCAAACAATTAATTACCAATAATCAAGGTATGAGCACTTCCCTTCTTTCATATGATGAAACCTACTACCATCCCTGACAATGATTTCCCTCTCAAAAACCTTTGTTACCATCTTACTGAACTCATGGCAATCGCCACAGACACTAAGGTTCTTGACAATACGGATTGGACTGCCAGCTTCAAAGACAATGAACCCCTAAGCTATTGCGAGCCGCTCACTGTGCACCTTAATGGCATGCACCTTCTCCTCATCCCCAATGTCATGCAGCACAGCTGACACGTCAGGTACATACCCTGCCTCAGCCAACCGTCTGTGAATCATGCCAAGCATTTTATATATCTGTACAGAATCCTCGTGGTCCATATCCCCAACTAGAAATTTGTGCACAGTTCCATGTGCCTCCATCAAACTGCAGCCTGCTGACTTGTTGGTGCCACGAGTAGAAATTAGTTTCCTAACTTTCCTGACTTCATCCCATTTCTTTGCCGTCGCATATATACTTGCTAGAAGGACATAGTGTCCATCATGAGCAGGCTCCAATTCAATTAGCTTGTTACCAACTGTTACACCCAAGCCCACAAGGCCATGCCTCTTGCAGGCTGATAGTATTGTGCCCCAGAGAACTCGATCAGGTGTGATGTGCATCCCTTCAATCAATTCAATGGCCTCTTGAACAAGACCCGCACGACTAAGAAGATCAACCATGCATCCGTAATGCTCCATTTCAAGCTCAATGCCATATTTCTCAGACATCAGCCTCAAATACTGTCGCCCTTCATCAACAAGACCAGAACGGCTGCAGGCATTCAGCATCCCAACAAATGTCACATTAGTCGGGCAGAAACCCTCATTGACAAACCGCTCAAAGAGAATCACCGTATCCTGTCCCAATCCGTGGGAAGCAAGCCCACAGATCATGGAGTTCCAGGCAAAGACATCCCTCGCTGGCATAGCATCAAAAACTTCCCTTGCCGCCGCAATGCTTCCGCACTTTGAATACATATCCACCAGGGCAGCACCTACATTCACACTAGCCAGCATCCCTGCCCTCTGGACTACCTCATGGACAAACTTCCCCTGCTCCAGCAGCCCCAATTGTGCAGCTGCGGGCAAGGCTGTCACAACCGCCGCCTCATTCGCCTTCACCCCTGCATCACCATCTCCCTAAACACTCCAAGTGCCACCTCCAGCTCCCTTTCCTTGACATAACCACCCACCAGTGTGCTCCACGAGACCTGATCCTTGACCGATATTCCGTCGAACACCTGCCACGCGTCCCCCACTCTGCCTGATCTCACGTACCCAGCAAGGACCGCATTACACGTCACCACGTCCCGCACGCACGGCAGCTCATCGAACACCCTCCGCATCGCCTCCACGTCGCCGCAGACACCGTAGAAGTGGACCAGCGCGTTCCGGACGAAGAGGTCGTCCGTGGCGCCCGCCTTCACGGCCAGCGCGTGCACATGGGCGCCCAGGAAGCGAGATGCGTCCGCGGCGTCGAGGTGGTTGTACAGCGAGGCGAGGAGGAAGGTGAAGGAATGCGGGTTGCGGCGCGGGAGGCGCGGGAAGATGCTGAGCGGGAGCGGGTGCGGGAGCACGCGGAGGTGGTTGGAGAGGCGGAGCGGGAGCGGTGGAACAGAGCGAGAACAAAATTTAGATTTCAAAATTGGAATGAAATTTGATCAAATGCTAGAATAAACCGCTACATTAATTTTTCGGATATACCGAACTGTTTCTCTAGTTTTGAATTTTAAAATTTTAAATCCCCTCAGTTTTACTGTTTTCCTATCAGTTTCACGGGTTTACAAACCAGTTTTCCCAGCTTTTGAATTTATCAAAAAGTTCAAATTTTCAAAATCCTCAAAGAGCACGAATCATAGTGAGAAGTTGCAGTGTTTAAAGTAGCAGCCGAGAATACATTTCTCATCAAAATGTTTACTACTAAGTTTTGAATCTTGGTGCATGGAATTTTTAGACCTTGTTTGGGTGTTGTTATTTTTAAAAACTATAGTATTGTGAAACCGTGATTTTAAAAACTGCAGTCAGTGAATATCATAGTATTAACAAACTAGAGTTTTTTACAGTTTTGAGATAAACCATAGCATTTTTGGGAATTAAAGTATTTTCATGGTATTTAACTTTTTAAAAAACTAGCTATTAGAATATTGTGCACGACGGTCATCAGTTGAACTACTAGTTCCTACGTGAAGTATTTTGTTGGTGAATGAACTATTGAAATATCTTCCTTGAAAACAAGCACCAGATGTAGCGCAAATTTGAATCAAGACCTGCCTAACCACTTTAAGAACCAAGACCAAAGAATCACAGCAGGGAGAACGCTCATGAAGGCAGGATGTGCTCGTCATGGCAGGTTCTTGTTTGCTGGAGTTGCGCGTTCTCTCTGGTGCCTTGTCGGAGTTGTGCATTCTCTCTGGTGCCTTGCGCGCGTGCGTTTTCCCGTGCTACCAAGGAGACGTCAAGGTAACGCAGCGCCGTATTTTTGTTTAGGAAAAAGAGGTTCTAAAACTCTTTTAAAACTCCAAAAAAACTGAGATTTTAAGAATACTACAGTTTTAAAAACTGTAAAACTAGTGGTATCCAAACACGTCGCTTGTCTCTAAAACCATAGTATTTTCTTAAACTATGGTATTCTTGCAAAACTTTAAAAAAAAAACTTTATATGCAAACAGGCCCTTAACTTGCTTGCTAAACAGACGTCAAGGATGTTGAGCCGGTAGCAGCAAAATCCAACGCAATGAAATGAGCTCAAAGTCGATATGTCATTCTGGGATCTTCATTTTGTCCCGAAACCATTGCTGCATATATACATACTCCCTCCGTTCTTAAATTGATGTCACTGTTGACTTATATAATCAATTTTGACCATTCGTCTTATTCAAAAATTTACTCGAATGCGTAAAATTTTAAGTTATGATTCAAATAACTCTAATGATAAATCAAATTATATCAAATATATAAAATTTATCAAATATTTTTTATAAGACAAATAGTTAAAGTTAAATTTAAAAGTCAAAACAGAGGGAGTACTATACGGAAATGCTAAAGATATGGAAGCTCAAATCTAGGGTGTTAAGTAGTATGAACCAGAAAAGAGAGAACATGACATCTTGGTTAACACACCTCAATGTATTCTCCAAACGGGTTTTCTATCAAACTTCACCTAAGGCGATCAACTGCACTCCTACCAGTAACCAGTCAAAATTTGGCTCGGTAAGGCACGTTAATCAATCTGCTTCAGGAACCCATGTCAGTTTTGCTCGAAGCCCTTGAGTTCAGCCCATGATGTAAAAATTTTCAGATTTTCCTTCGCAATCTAGTGCATACCCAAAACTCTATTGGTCTCGTCCTGTTTTTTAATTGTTGTCGCTGTTGATTTTTAACTTCAATTTTGATTATTCGTTTTATTCAAAAAAATTAATAAATATTACATATTTCATTATAATTTAATTTATCATCAGAGCTATTTGAATTACAACTTAAAATTTTTCATATTTGGGCTAATTTTTTGAATAAGACGAATGGTCAAAGTTAAGGTTAAAAGTCAGCAGCGACATCAATTTAAAAACGGAAAGAGTATATATCATCCTTCTCGTCATCATTTATAGGAATTCAGATCATAATTATACAGCATGAACTTAGAAAGCAGTCAGCCAGCTGCAGAGCTCTCAGAGACACAAGGTAATTACCAGTCAAGTTGGTCTAGCTAGATAGAGTATGAGGTTTCATGATGTACATGTGGGCATGCAATAATGTTAGCTGCGAAATTCTGTGTGTGACTCACTATATTTGGAAAAAAAAACGGACCCCTGATGTGCCTGCAGTGATGCATAGGCTGGACCTAAAATTGGCCGAAATTGCTGCTGAATTACTTGTAAAACAGTTTCACCTCGCCATGCATGTGATATTAGTAATTTGTTGGAAGCAGATATGCTTAATTAAACCATTCAGCAGCATAGAAGCATTGACAACGGATCAAGTTGGTCTTGCAAAGATAAATACCGATCTGATTCAGAGTGTGTACCATATTCAAAGTAAAATTATGTGAGTCCAGAAATGCTTCACGCCACATTTACACGCATATGCTTATATATAGATGCAGCTAGTTTGAGAGCTGGGGCAGTTGGAGCTCATTATTCGACTAATCTGACACGGGTAATTCTTCTTAGGCTAAAGAGATAATGGCAACGAGTCACACATGCATTGCGCATACTGTTTAAAGAGATAATGGCAACGAGTCACACATGCATTGCGCATACTGTTTTCACTTCACATGCTTGATCACGCCACAAGTACCATAATGCAATGTATGATCTCAGCCCAAAGATTAACAATCTCGAGAAAATGGGGAAAGACTAGGAATCATATGTTTTTTCAGTATCAGAAGCATACTGCTGATCATGCAGAAGATGAAAGAAAGTCATGGAACTAGAGATCGTTGCACACTACGTACAAAGAACATCATAAACACTAATGAATGATCTGAAACGTCACATTTGCTAAATGCTACCTGCACATCGATCTTTTGATGCCAAGATGAAAACATCTGTGATTTAACAGAGTCAGAAACAGCAAATATTCATAAGTACATGTGTTGCCACTCGCAAGCACTCGTGGTCTATTTGCAGTAAGGACACAAGTAAAGAGTAATTTTATTAAGTTCTTCTAGCTCGGCAAGGCTCGGAACCTTCGACATCAAACAACTTAAGTAGTCAGGCTCTGAACCTTGCCGTCGAAGAGTCGAGAACGAGCTCTGAGAGGGCAACACCTGCGGCAGGAGCCGGCATCTCGGCGCCCTCCTCCGTCTTCCGATCGGACGTCGATGCCGCCATGTCCGGCCCCGCCGTGAGCACCTGCTCGAACGCCCCGCCGTGAGCACCTGCTCGAACGCCCCGCCCGGATTGGCACCTCGGCCGGTCTGGGGCATGTGCTCGGAATTCGGATTGGCAGTTGTTGGCACCTGAGCTCTAATTATTACTAAACGCAGAGCAGTTGCAACCGCCGAGTCAAAACGACATCGTAGCCGTTGACGTCGCCGCCATGAACGGCCTCGGATGAATCTGGCCATGTTTTACAACAAAAGCGCGAATCCAGAATCCAGATCAATAGCTATATGTTTACGTTCGTTTTAGCAACCGTCTCTCACTATATAAACAACAAGGGCTGCCCAGAATCCAGATCAATCGCTATAGTCGCCACCCTAGCTCGCCTTCACCCATCTATCCACGAACCCCACCTCGTTTTGCTCCATCCAACTCGATCGCCGCCGTCTCGACGGAGATCATGGCCGCTCTCGGTGCAGCAGCTGACGACGACTCGTTCACGTTCACCCCCAGCGACGCTCGCCTCGTCGACAGTCTCCGCGCCAAGATCGCCAACCAGGAGGTCGCCCACGCCGTCTACTTCAGCGACGACAACGTCTGCTCCCTCCGACCCGAGGAGCTCGTCCGCCGCCATGGCAAGCCCGCGCGCGTGAATCCAAGGGAAGCCGGCGACGGGCTTCAGTACTATTTCTTTAGCCCCGCGCATTTCGTCGGCGCCTCACGGACCAAGAGGTCGCGGATCATCGAGGGCACCGAGAAGAAGGAGACGTGGCACGCTGAAACCAGTCTGAAGCAGGTGGAAGGGGCCGTCGACGGCTTCATGATGGTGAAGTTATCCTATCATGTCAAGATCGGAGAGATCGTCCAGAAGCCGGGGTGGCTCATGACGGAGTACAGTTTCAAGGGCGCCGGAGATACTGTGCTGTGCAAAATATACAAGTCACCTCGGGGCCCTGGGCGCTCCAAAGCGCCATCGTCGTCGTCGGCTGGCAAAAGGAAGGCGGAGGACGACCTCGAGGGCGAGACGTCTAGCATGAGGCAGCGTCATGAGAATGTGGCTGCGCCGGAGTTTGCTGAGCATGTGGAGGAAAGCCAGCCGGAGCCGCAGATCGCGCCGGCGACCTTCGAGTTCGACGGCAACATCACGTTCACGCTTGAGGAGTTGACGAACTTCCCAACGGGAGATGTCCATACAGGGTTCGGCGTCCTCACAGACGGCGAGTCGATCGCTGCCTATGCCAGCGGTGGTACCATTGATGAGCTCATCCCCTCGACTATGGAGGAAGTCCAGCCGGAGTCGGAGGTCCCGCCGGCAAGCACCGATGGCAGTATGACGTTTGAGGAGTTGTGGCAGTTGTTGGATACAGATGTTGTGGATGATGGAGCGTACTTGCAATTACCTGCCGATGAGATCCTTGCAGAGGAATGGCTCAAAGACAAGGAGACTTTGCAGCATGTTCCCCTCTCAGATTTTTAGTCCTTGAGAATTAGATCGATGCATGCAGAGAGTGTAGCTTGTAGCAGTTTATTTGATTGTTAATTAATAGGATTTTTTGGCCTGGAATGTTCCCTCGATTGAATCCGCTATGTTGTCTACGTGCAAATTATTCACGTTGACTGTCTCGTTCGTTGAGTTCTTGTTCCTCTCAAACTCTCAAACGACCTGACCAGATTATTCCGTAACGCGCATGTTCATGAATTTAATTTTGCACACATATAGCATTTGGTTTGGTGATTACTGAATAGGAATGTCTGTGACCTTTGTTTATGAATTTTTGCACATATATAACAAGGAACACTAGTTTATGAATTTTGTACATTTATTGCCGGAGAAGGAATTGAAAGAGAGAGAGCTGTCAGCCTGTCAGTGAACTAGTTTATGTTCTGGTTTTGTTCAGAATTAGGTGCACATAGATAGAGCGGCCGGCGACGCGATGATGTTCTTGCAACGGAGCCGCCCGTTAACCCCCGCAAGCGCCCGCCGCCCGCGCTCCTGTCCTGGTCGACGCCTCCTCGTGCCTCAGCACCAGGCCCCGTACCTCCGACTCCCCGCGTGGCTCCGCCAGCTGCTTCTCCCCACGACCCCGCAAGCGCCGAGCCACCTCCTCGAGAAGCTACCTATGCACTTTGCCGGCGCTGTGCTCGACGGATTGCCGCTGCAGTACCACGTGGGGAGGCTGATCGTCGCGCGGTTCCGGACCGGTGGCTCGGTTTCATCTTCGACACAGACACGTTCGTCAAGAAACTCGTGGAGGTATTGTCCGCGCCGCCGTTCCGCCTCATGGACATGATTATCTCACTCTCGGACACTGTTGGCATTGTCAACTGTTGCAGATGTCAGTGTCAAGTTGAGGTGCAGGTTGGTTTGTAATTTAGAATTAGGACAAATTATTACAGGCTTAGTCTTACGTTGTGGACATTGTCATAGTCTAACATTGTGGACATTCCGTCGTATTTGATGCGTTCATGTCTATGCCAGCACCTATGACACTACAGTTAGTGGAACAAAATTAATGCAATATTTTATACACTTGGAATATCTTGAAATAGTATTTGTGAAAGTGATAAACCCCACATCTTTGATGAAATCCTGTTAGAATATCATAGATTTTTATTTGTTGCTGAAGCACTCTATAAGTTGGCAATTAGGTTTGTGTTCAAAAATATTATGAATGGTTTACAACATTTTACTCCGACGATAGATACAAATTATGGGGTCAAGATATATGTTTTGTGAAATGCATAAACCATACACCAGAATGGTTAAAATGGCCACTAATTTGATGAACCTAAGCCGTTATTCTAGCATCTTAAATTTCTTGGTTCAGTTCAGCACGTCAGCTATCTTGTCTTTTTTTTTTTTTTGTGCTGCATCCATCATATCCAAATGGTGATTTATTTCCTTGGCTTGGCAGCAAACAGGTTGTGAAGGGGCTCTGGAACTACTGAAAATGGCTGTTGATTCCTGCGAATTTGTTACCTTGCCCATAATTTTACTCTATGATAAACTAGCTGCTATACTGGAGACCAAATTCTTCGCTGGGCAATTCTTGAATGGTAGGTATAACTTTTATGCATCACCATGTAATCTTTCGGCTTGGATTTTTACCCATACAAGAGAGCGCATTCCACCCATACAGCTATACAGAGAGCCCATTCCTCTAACTGGTCATTTCAGGGTCAGGGCGCATGTAGTTTTTTAGACCACAAATGCTTTTCCTGAAACCAGGTTGATTCAGTATGCATTTCAAGCATTATTTATTTTTCCTTCAAATTATCCAAGCTGCGAGAAACTGAAAATCACAATGTACTGCAAATGTCAAGATCGTGCTTTGACTGAAATATTGGATCAATGAGCAGCTGGGTTCTATTGCAGGAAGGGATCTTGCCAGATTGTTTCATCGCTTATTTCTAGAAGCAAAACTGGTAAATAACATGGATTTTTGTTAACCATGCAACAAATCCAGGAATTTTGAGTTGAGGATTAACCATATTTTTGTAGTACCTAATAGCTAATAAAGTATTTAAGGGTCGATATATTTTTCCCCTTGCTACTAGAAGAGCTCACCATTTACCACTATTATTTGAAACTTTCAAAATTCGTTTCTAATATTATTTGAGTGATAGTTTTTATTGACTTTACAAAAGAATTAGTATTTCTCATCTTTATCACCAAAAGTTCTTGGATGGAGCTAAATGGGGAAGCTTGCCAAGATTGCAGAAAAGTCCAGTGTCCCATTCACTGTACTATTCAATAAATTGGATTAGAGAGTTGTTGTGCTTTGATTTTCTCTATTTTACTATTCAATATGGTCGATCTCTATTGTACCCTTCAATATGTTCGATATCCATGTCTAAAACTACGGACATCAATACAGGTTAATGCTTTCAGCACACTGATTTTGACGAGCCAAATCTCAGTTTGGTATTTTGGGGATACAGACCGAACACTGTTGACTGTAATCCATATGATCCCTTCATCATTCTTGCACTTTCATACCTGATGGCATTTTGAGTTGTTTTAGCAATAGACTGCTCTGCATTGTCAGTCTGTCTGTCTAATGTTGTTTTTTCTTTATGTTCAAAAATATAAATCTATATGTCAAGGGAAAGGGGAGAGTAATACCAGAGTAAGGTGGGAATCATTAATAGAAATTATCATTTTCCCTGAGGTGGCAGTGCAGTCTGATTGTCTCCTGCGTTCATATCTGGCATGCAATGTTGCATTTTAATCTTAAATAGTATTGAAGTTTGTGAACAGTACCACAATGCATTCATTATTTGTAGAGAGTGCCACAATATCTTTGTGTAGAGAGCACCAGAATGTTTGTATTATCTTACCAGATCTTGAGATATAAAATGGTTATGTTAAGGTAGCAATCTTATTCTGCTTTTTTTTCGTTATGCCTTTCTGCAAAATCTGACAGATATGGGTGACCTAGGGTTGAGGAAATCGAGAAATTCAATAGGCTCGGCAAACAGAAGCTGATGAGATTACTGAAAGAGGAGAAATAAACCTGGACCTGGCAATTGAGGCAAGCCACCCTATCTTATATCTAACTAAACAGATGCATCAGTAAGTGAGCTGTTAATAGAAGAAATACTAGTTTTAGTTATTGTAGGTTTCATCACCAGGTGCCAAGAAACATGTAAACGTGCCTGAGGATTTGGACCGCTTCCAGGCTACGGCTGAGGGTGCAGCATCATGCAGAAGGTGATAATGACCTTGTTCCTTATTCCAAAACAGAGCTGAAGTTGTTAAGGAAGGCCATTGAACAGGAAGCAGAAAGATTGGAGGCTGCAGACTTCGTTCAAGGCCATGAAGAAGGGACCCTCTCCTTGGACTCAAACTAGGTAGCCCTTTTTAGGAAGATCTTGCGTTTAGGCTTGTGAGCTAAGGAGGCCATTATCTCTTTAGCATGAGAAGAATTATCCGTGTCAGATTAGTGGGGCACATTTTTAGTGTAAACTTACTTTATACGGAGGAAATCATACATTGCACCTAGGGAATACGTCTACTTGGGTTGGTCAAAATTGGTCATGCTTCCAGTCCTCCTATTTTGCGAATACTGTTTTCACTTAATATGCTTGATCACGCCGCAAGTACAATAATGCCAGGTCTCTTAGCCCAAATATTAACCGTCGCGAGGAAATGGGGAAAGGCTTGGAATCATATGCTTTTCAGTGTCTGAAGCAGACTGCCCATGTAGAAGACGAAAGATAGTTATGGTACTACTACTACTACAGATCATTACACACTAGAAATAACATCATAAACACTGATGAATGATCTGAAACGTCACATTTGCTAAATGCTACCTGCATATCATTTGATGTCAAGATGGAACATCTGTGATTTAACACAGCCAACAACAGCAAAGATTCATAAGTACATGCATGTGTTGCAACTTGCAAGCACTCATGGTCACTTTGTAGTAAGAACACAAGTAAGCTAGAGTAGTTTTATTCAACTCTAGCTCGACAAGGCTCTGAACCTTCAGCATCAAACACCTTAAACAGTCAGGCTCATCGGCTGCTCCTTGTCTTGAGGAACCTTGCCGGGGTGAACGGCTCCATACCGACAGTCATGGCCTTGCCATCGAGGCGTCGAGAACGAGCTCTGCGAGGGCAACACCTGTGGCCGGAGCCGGCATCTCGGCGACGACCTCGGCGCCCTCCTCAGTCTTCAGATCGGACGTCGATGCCGCCGTGTCAGGCCCCGCCGTGAGCACCTGCACGAACGCCCCGCCATGACCAAGCGGCTCGCTCTGCCCTGCTCGGATTGGCACCTCGGCCGGACTGGGGCATGTGCTCGGAATTCGGATTGGCAGTTGTTGGCACCTGAGCTCTAATTATTACTAAACGCAGAGCAGTTGCCACAGCCGAGTCAAAACGACATCGTAGCCGTTGATGTCGCCGCCATGAACGGCCTCGGATGCATCTGGCCGTGTTTTACAACAAAAGCGCGAATCCAGAATCCAGATCAATAGCTATATGTTTACGTACGTTTTAGCAACCGTCTCTCCCTATATAAGCAACAAGGGCTGCCCAGAATCCAGATCAATCGCTATAGTCGCCACCCTAGTTCGCCTCCACCCATCTCTCCACGAACCCCACCTTGTTTTGCTCCATCCAACTCGATCGCCGCCGTCTCGCCGGAGATCATGGCCGCTCTCGGTGCAGCAGCTGACGACGACTCGTTCACGTTCACCCCCAGCGACGCTCGCCTCGTCGACAGTCTCCGCGCCAAGATCGCCAACCAGGAGGTTGCCCACGCCGTCTACTTCCGCGACGACGACGTCTGCTCCCTCCGACCCGAGGAGCTCGTCCGCCGCCATGGCAAGCCCGCGCGCGTGAATCCAAGGGAAGCCGGCGATGGGCTTCAGTACTATTTCTTTAGCCCCGCGCATTTCGTCGGCGCCTCACGGACCAAGAGGTCGCGGATCATCGAGGGCACCGAGAAGAAGGAGACGTGGCACGCTGAAACCAGTCTGAAGCAGGTGGAAGGGGCCGTCGACGGCTTCATGATGGTGAAGTTATCCTATCATGTCAAGATCGGAGAGATCGTCCAGAAGCCGGGGTGGCTCATGACGGAGTACAGTTTCAAGGGCGCCGGAGATACCGTGCTGTGCAAAATATACAAGTCACCTCGGGGCCCTGGGCGCTCCAAAGCGCCATCGTCGTCGTCGGCTGGCAAAAGGAAGGCGGAGGACGACCTCGAGGGCGAGACGTCTAGCATGAGGCAGCGTCATGAGAATGTGGCTGCGCCGGAGTTTGCTGAGCATGTGGAGGAAAGCCAGCCGGAGCCGCAGATCGCGCCGGCGACCTTCGAGTTCGACGGCAACATCACGTTCACGCTTGAGGAGTTGACGAACTTCCCAACGGGAGATGTCCATACAGGGTTCGGCGCCCTCACAGACGGCGAGGCGATCGCTGCCTATGCCAGCGGTGGTACCATTGATGAGCTCATCCCCTCCACTATGGAGGAAGTCCAGCCGGAGTCGGAGGTCCCGCCGGCAAGCACCGATGGCAGTATGACGTTTGAGGAGTTGTGGCAGTTGTTGGATACAGATGTTGTGGATGATGGAGCGTACTTGCAATTACCTGCCGACGAGATCCTTGCAGAGGAATGGCTCAAAGACAAGGAGACTTTGCAGCATGTTCCCCTCTCAGATTTTTAGTCCTTGAGAATTAGATCGATGCATGCAGAGAGTGCAGCTTGTAGCAGTTTATTTGATTATTAATTAATAGGATTTTTTTGGCCTGGAATGTTCCCTCGATTGAATCCGCTATGTTCTCTACGTGCAAATTATTCCCTTAGATTAAACTAGCAAACGACCTGATCAGGTTACTCTGCAATGCGCATGTTCATGATTTTTTTGCACATTTATTGCAGGTGGGTTGGTGATTACTGAATGTCTATGTGTTGGGATAATGATCTGCAAGACATAAAGATAACATTGCATTAGTTTCAAAATTAAGAATTAACCACGAAATTAATTAAAGACATACATGTTAAAAGATAAATCTATGCAGAACCCAGTCCAATGCACACGTGCAATAGAATAAGTCACGCCCTGATCGGTGGCGTAACCAGAAAAACGGTTACGGCCTCAGACCGACAGCACCTATAAAAAAGGGTGAGGTGCGGCCAACAGTCGTACGTACAAGTCATTCGCGAGTTCCAGGCAGATTACTTTTCTCACAAAAACCATAATGCCGATCCTCAAAGGTGCTGAATGGAATCTGAAGGCCGTCACCAAACCAGTGCAAAAGGAGCCGTCACTGAAGAGTGTAAGTGAAGAACAGAAGAGAAAAGATGCAGATCCAATGAACGACTACAGAGATCCACGTCTACACCCGAGCACCATAGAGGACCTCACATCAGAATATAAATACCTAAATTTCGCATTAAGATTAAGTGTGTTCATAAATTTAAGCTTAAGATCCGAAGTAATTAGCCTTAAGTTTCCTACACTATGACTTTTGCTTTGTTGCCCCTGAACTAGTTGATGTTAGAAGGTTTTGATCAGAAGGTGCAGCTCAAATTCAGCCACTCTGCCGTTGATGATTCAAGCAAGCTATAAGCGATCCCAATTTAACGATGACGATGTCAAGGATCAATGCTCCATACAGGCTGGATGCGGAGTGCATACCATTTAAAGTAAAATTATGCGAGTCCATAAATTGTCATTCAAGAAAGTACACTATATTTTCATATGATTATATGATTATAGTTTCAGAGCTGGGACAACAGGAGCTCATTATCAGACTGTCCCATAGAGCATGAATAGAAACGCAAGGGCAGGTTGTGTCAGAAAATAGGTACAGCAACGAATCACGAATCAGCCACAAAAACTACACACATATTACACAAGCGTAAAAAGGAATGCACATCGCAAGCGCCCTCGGTTTGGAGCCGCCCCTCAATTGCCCTTCTTCCATGGCTGGATGACGGCAACGACAATGATCACCACTATAATTAGCAGCAGGATGATGGCGTAGCACATCCACTTCCTTGAGTTCTTCTGCAGCTTCTTGGCGTTCTGGAGCGCGCTCACACCTTGCTGGATATGGTTGGTAGCATTTGAGACCTTGGAACAGGAAAAAAAAAAGAGGCAAATTCAGTCAATCTGCTTCAGAAAACTTGATGCTTCATCCATTCCAATGATCGTAGTGCTAAGTTGGCCGTTCTTACATGTGTCTCGATGTGGTTGATCATATCTCCTTGAGCCTCAACCAGAACTGCCATATCCAGGAATATCTACAAGGAAACGAGTTAAGACATTATATCTCTATATTCTTTCTTTTTTAGCTCATTATATCTACATTCTAAAGATCATGGAAAGTGAAAATTTGAGCGGCTCCACATTACTAGTGCAATTTTATGTCCATGTATGAGGGCTTTATATTTGACATGTGAGTTTCTAAGTGACTGCTGGATGCCAGGCAGTATACTAAGGGGTGATCCTGTGATCTAAGAGTAAATGATGAAGTTTGCAGTCAATTTTACATAGGGCATATTCTAAATACTTCTGATCATTGGATGACCATCTACTGGTAGATAATAGATGTGATAATGTGGCACTTTGTAAAGATTATATAAGTCTGCATTTGTTAGGTGGGAGATTAGATAGAAAAAAGGGAAATTACCTGCTGCAACTCCAGAAGCTTCCTCTCAAGATCCCTTACAGCATCATGTCGCTCCTGTATTTCAGCAACAGTGTCCAGTATCTACACAAAAAAGGAATATCATGAGGGACAAGGTTTTTGTGCAGTAAAGGGGCAATGCTAGGCTTGCTCCCAAAGAAAAATATCCCAAATCAATGAAATGTACACATACCTGACCTCTTCCCTGCTGTTGGATAGCATCTTTGAAAATTTGCTCACTTTTTCCAGTCTCTATTAAATCATCAATAGTCTACAGGGTCCAAAGTTGTTCAATAGGCAACTTTATTAATGACATATCAAAATCCCTAAAAGATGGGATATATGAAGAGAACATAAATTTAACAAAAATGATAATTTTTCTGCAGCCAATACCTCTTCATCAGGACGGTTACCAGTTACTGTATAAACCCTTCTCTCAACAACCTCACGGTACTCCTGCCGGATTGCTTCTCTTAAAACCTACACTAAATGTAAACAGGGTACCATTTATGTGTCATATAAATATAAATCAGTGTTCATGTTTAAAGTAGAATGACATCATCGTTGATCAAATGCCAGAAGAAAGCTACAAAGATGTTTTTTACTTTTGTACTCCATGTAAAACATAAAAGTCTTAACCAAGCTACTTCCTCTAATTACAATGAGATAGCTGTTCATACGTCTTATGTTTGGATGGTTCTTAGACATGAAAACAGAGTGAATATTCCCTCTGTTATCAAAAGGAGCATATTTTTTTAGTAGTTCCAAGGTGCAGGATGAAACATTTTTTTTTCAGTACACAATGCAACATCAAAGTAATTAACTATATTTTCATTTAGGATGACTGTGCACTACTACAGGGGAGCTAACAGCCACAGAACAACAAAATCATCATGCTAATGGCAAGCCAGACATTTTCATGACATGAACACAGTACCTGAAAGTCATCCATTCGCTCCTTCAACTTCTTTTTCACCGCCCTGTAGATGTTAGAAGCATAGAATTAGACAACAAATTCATCCTGGTGCAAAACTATAAAAGTATGGTAATGAAATAAACCGTAGGTTTACCCAGTAGTTTGCTCTCTTGATCTATCTACAGCAGACCCCTTTCCGCATCCAGGCTTCTGCCTATTAGATAAGTTCTGTTTCATAGGGGTGGCAATCAATGAGAAAAATGTTTCTTACAGCAGCACATGTGTCAGCTTCGAGGAAAAGTATCAGTAAATGCTACAAACTCACTAGGGGCAAGGCAACTGAGCGACATTTTTTTAGTTCTAGATAGGACAAAGTCAGAGCTTCCAGAAAATATTGCTTGCTTTAGTGGATTTGGGTAGCAATGTTTTTTTTAAAAAAAAATTATATCTAATGTATTGTAAGTAAATAAAAAGGAACAAAGAGATCCTCCATTCCTGTTAAAACCATAAAGTACTGTATGACTGAAAAAGATACAAGTTATGTATAGAATTCCCACTATGTTTTTTATTTCACACAGGTACTATTCAGATCAGGAAGAACATACATCCTTTTCCAGTTCATCAACTTTTGTCTTTGCCATACGTGCAAGTTTTCCCACTTCATCAATATCTTTCTCCATCCGCTGCTTAATTGCTACAAAATAGAATTATTGCATCACCCACAAAAGTATAGTGACATTCCAAAACAATCCATATTCATTAGCTGTAAGATTACAAACAACTACTCCTACTCACCTTTCATAGCACTTGCTTTCGTAACTGCTTTTGATTCCTCATTTGCAGTCTGCAAGGGAGAAAAACAGAGTATTGAGTGAAATTCATGATTTCATACACGATTCCTAATTTGAGATGGTGAGGGATGAACGGACCTGGAGCTTGTTCAAAAGATTTGTCAGCTTAGTAATTAGGCCCTCGATTGCATCAACCTGATATATGGAAAAACATTATGTCATTACTCAGAAGGGAAATGTTGCATATGTGCACAGAGAAGAACTGTACAGTATAACAACACCTTTTTCAAGAAATCTTTTAAGTTGTCTGAAGCATCAGCCTGATGCATTCCCATTTCAATGTCTCCATCCCTTGAGGAAGCCCTCCGAGGGAGCTCAAAGGAATCCTGCAACACAGGAATACTCATAATATGTTGCACTGCCTTTTACAAATGGAAACAAGGTTACACGAATCTGAAACCAGTGATTCTTTGCTCCAGTTACATAACAGGATTGCAGCCCAACAAAGCAGATGAGATAGTTGTTACTAGGATTTAGCAAATATTAATTCAATGTGAACTGCTTCAGTCAAAGCGCCCTTCCCACTGCTAAGTGTGGGTTCATAAACAATTCAGCCATTAAAGCAACCACTTGCTAAATGCAATTGCGAATGGATATTATCACCGAAAAGCTCGGGGAGAACTAAAAAAAACAAAAAAGAAACAGGCGTTCCAGAGCGACCACAGAGCAAGCCTGAGCTAAACACTCGACCAGCTTGTAGCTCCGGCGCTGCCCGGGAACCAAACCCACAGATCTAGCGCCACCACCCCGAAAATCCGGTTCCTTCCGCCGCCCGCTTCGCATTCCAACTCCCCGCGGAAAACCAGCGGTCAAGTAACACCTTCCCTCACGGCTCACTCCACCGCTGCCTGCCGCCATCTCCGGCGGCTAGGCAAGTTCCCGGGCTCCGAATGGCGTGAGCGTGACGAGTCCTTCTCGGAGTCGGAGCTCGCGGGGAGAATGGAGGGAGCAGAGGCGGCGCCCCGGATCTCCGGCTCGAGCGCCGGATCCCGGCAGCCCGGCCGAGCGGTAGAGACGGTGGACGAGGAGCCGCGAAGAGAGAGGACGTACCGAGAGGAGGTTGTTCATGGCGGCGCGGCGAGGAGAGAGAGAGACCGGCAGGCGGCGGGGACGGAGGACGGAGGTGTGGGTGGCCGTTGCGCCGAAGAAGATGCTTTGTTTTGTTTCGTTTCGTTTAGGCCAGTTTGCACGCGGGATTCATTTCCGTTGCTACCTTTTTTCCATGTGAAATTAAATTAATTTTTATAAAAAAATTAAAATTAAATTGATTTTTTAAAAATTTTATAAAATTTTTGCGAAATTTCTACATTTTAAATAGGCTTTAACTGCGAGTCCGTGAGGTGACTGGAATTTTTATTTCTGTGAAATTAAAATGATTCATGTAAAATTTTTATAAAATTTTTGTAAATTTTTTTTAAATTAATTTTTATAAAATTTGTATAAAATTTCTGTGAAATTTCTGTATTTCAAATGAGTCTTAGCTGCGAGTTCAATGAAGTAATTGAAATTTTTAATTTTATATTTTTTTTATAAAATTGAACTGATTTATATAAAATTTTTATAAGATTTCTATAGTCGGCCTTAGCTGGGAGCACGTGAGGTGACGAGAGTCCTGGTCCGTTGGCCCGCCGTTTGCTACTCCCTCCTCTGCGCGGGAACTCCGCGTCGGGTCGGCTGTCAGTGACGAGGCAACGGACACGCGGGGCCCGCGCGCACCCGTGCGGAGTTGGTGGAGGCGTTCGGTGCGCGGGGCCCACTGGTCCGAGCTGGAAGACAGCGGTGTGGTAGCCACGACAGCATGTCCTTGCTTAATTAATCCCATCTGGTCAATCACTATTCGTTCGTCAGATTATATTTTTAACTTGAACTTCTACGGTTACAGCTTAGTATTTAAACATACACATAAATTTACATCTATACTCTTTACATTTACACAACACATACTTTGTGTATAATGTTAAACCTACCGTGTTTTGGGTCTTTTCATATATCAACGAATATCAGAAGTTTCCACCGACGATGAGGAGTGTTGCAGTTCTTTTATGTCTTCACGAGATATCCAGGTACTTACGAAGTTATTTTGGAAATAAATCTCGGATGCGAGTGGCAAGATTATTTTTTTAAAATTGTTGTAGACGTTGATTGCGGCGTGGTATTAGCAGATGACGCTGATGTGTCTGAGCACATTCCGCCATGGAGAGCACTTTCTCCGTTTCTAACATCAATTGACTATTCATCTTATTAAAAAAAATTAATAAATTTTATTAAAAATTACTTAATTATGAAAATTTATTAAATGCCAACTTATAATTTTGTATATTTAAATTAATTATTTGAATAAGATGAATGCTCAAAATTAGTTTTAGAAGTAAACAACAACAATTTACGAAAAGAAGAAGTACTTACATTGCTAGGATAGCGTGATATCGACCAAGAATTTTAAAACATTCAAAAAATTTAGTAGAACTATTCATATGATATACTTTTAATTAATTTTGAGAAACATGATGATTAAACAGATTTAATAGAAAATGCTAAAGTTTAAGAGAAAATCGATTTGAAATTAAAATATGGCGCGGCCATTGGGGCCGGGGGCGTAGGCGCGGCCCACTGGCCCGCGAGCAGCCAGCAGCCAACAGCCGATTCGGCTCTTGCGCATTTGTGAATTTGGCCCGGTGGACGAATTCAGCCTGTACAGGGGGCCACCAGTGAGCCCAAGCGAGGGGGGTTACCAGCCCGCAAAATGGCCTAGGCGGAATGTATGAGGACCTCCGAAAAGAAGCTATGCAACCCAATCAAAGCCCACCCAAGCCTTGCCAGCCCATTCCGTCAAAGCAACTCCACAGGCACAGAACACTCCAATCCAGGCAAATCCCCGCGATGGCGTCGCTGCTGCGCCTGCCCACGCTGCTCTCGCCGTCGTCGAAGCCGCTGCTCCGGCGCCGGCTGCCGGCGGCGCGGCTGTCCGCGTCCGCGGCCAGGAGCCAGGCCTCGGCGGCTGCGGGAGCGACGACGGCGCCCGCCGCCGCGGAGACCCGCGGCGGGGACAGGGAGGGGCAGGTCGCGCCGCGGTCCGTGGACTTCAACGCGTGGTACACCGACGTGATCGCCGCCGCCGAGCTCGCGGACTACGGGCCCGTGCGGGGCACCATGGTCATCCGCCCATACGGCTACGCCATCTGGGAGTCTATCCAGGTCCGTGCTCCCGTCCTCCTGCTCGGACTCGGCCGTGAATTGTCATGCGTGCTTTGCTTTACTCCTTGCGCGCGCTGCTGTCTCGATTTCGATTCGTTGAAGTTAAAAATCGCTGATTTAGTACAGAAGACGGAGTAGTGGTTGCTCGTTCTTGCTGCCTGCGCTGTAATAAAGATTAAATATTGTCTGACTCAATTTCACTTCTGGTGGTGTGTGATTTTGCAGTTTGATGAGTAAAGCTTGTAGAGTGTACTTGTTTGGAAATTACTCTCCATTAAAGTTTGGGACACTTTTAGCATTTTGTTGGCTTACTGTGTTTTAAAAGTTGTTTTCTTCAAATCATCGGTGCTATTGTGATGTATTAGATTTTTTTTTTTATCTATGAAATGCGCGGCCCACATTTTATCTTCTTTTCGCCTTTTCAGCTGAACTTTACACCTGAGCAGGCTCATCATCAGACCTCTGATTTTTTTCTCCCTGTTTATTCTTCTCGTTGTAGGATTATTTGAATGTAAAGTTCAAGGAGACGGGGCATAGTAACATGTACTTCCCTCAGGTATGCACGACATAAATAAATTTGCGATTAATTCATTATCATATATTGCGATGTTTCATGTTACTGCTTCTTCATTAAATGATCGTATCATTGTTTATCAGCATTAGACTCAGTCATGGACACTTGTCTACTCTATTGCATCAGTTCATTCCATACTCGTTTATAGAGAAGGAAGCTAGTCATGTTGAAGGGTTTAGTCCAGAGCTTGCATTGGTCACCATTGGAGGAGGAAAAGAACTAGAGGAAAAACTTGTGGTAAGATTTTGCTCCCGTGCTGTGGCTGAATTGGTTATAGAACCACAATATATTCTCGAAGCAATATCATGAAATGTTTCATGGTTGTATATCAATACTTAATCAATACTTCGAGTAGATTGTATCAAAAGCTGAACCTTTTGAACTTCTATTCTTGAGGGCTTTGTAGGTAAGACCAACAAGTGAGACCATTGTAAACCACATGTTCACGAAGTGGATTCAGAGCTACCGTGATCTTCCTCTCATGATTAACCAGGTAAATTTGTTGCAAACTTGAGTCAGTAGAACTGTAGAAGTCTGTTATCATCCACTGTGCTAAATTCTTCTTATTATGCCAGTGGGCTAATGTGACAAGATGGGAAATGAGGACTAAACCTTTCATCCGAACTCTTGAATTTTTATGGCAAGAAGGTCATACAGCTCATGCTACACTCGAGGAGGCAGAGAAGGAGGTCAGTTTTTTTTTTTTTGGGGTTATTGCTCCTGTCACTTAAATGCTCGGTACCATGCATGTAATGGCATAGGAAAGTCAAAACGCAGAGTGGTGAAATTTTCTAGTGTACTGTCCCATCAGCTTGAATTTTTCCGTTCTGCAGGCAATGCAGATGATTGATGTGTATACCAAGTTTGCCTATGAGCAAGCTGCTATCCCAGTTATTCCTGGTAGAAAATCAAGGGTAGAGACATTTGCTGGTGCTAATCGGACCTACACTATAGAAGCGATGATGGGTGACAGGAAGGCCTTACAAGCTGGAACTAGTCACAACCTCGGCCAGAACTTTTCTCGAGCCTTTGGAACACAGGTCGCTTTTACCTACTGTACGTACGTGTTATGTATACTTTGTATCCTGGGTCCGTTTTATATGCCTACAATTTGTTGGGATGATTGCCACGCCCAACTTCTGTTTCATTTTTTTAGAAGAAGCAATTCACAGGGACTCCATTTGTTCCTTTATCATTTCTTTGCTGACTCATCTTGCTTTAGCTATCATTGATTTTTTTTTTTTTCGTTTCCTTCAGTTTATGGATGAAAATGGTCAAATAGAACATGTATGGCAGACCTCTTGGGCCATCAGTACTCGGTTTGTTGGTGGGATAATCATGACTCATGGTGATGATGCTGGTCTAATGCTTCCTCCTAGGATTGCACCCATCCAGGTCTCTTTTCATTTCTGGATGATTATTTACGTGCTTTTATATTCACATAGCCCTTTTATCAGATTGAATTAGTCTATCCTCCTTCCACTCTTGTGCTGTCTTACCATCAAAATCTCTAAAATGGCTGAATGGGCGACCTAAATTTATGTTTTAACGAATTTTGCTTCTTGAAGAGTGTTTTCTTTATGTTATCATATCCATATGCTCGGTTGTGCAATCTAAGACTTTCTGTTCAACTCAGGTGGTAATAATACCTATATGGAAAAAGGGTGATGAGAAGGCTGCTGTCCTTGAAGCTGTAGATTCAGTTCAAAAGACACTTAAAGAAGCAGGAATTAGGGTCAAAGTGGATGACTCAGATATGCGGACACCTGGATGGAAGTTCAACTTTTATGAGATGAAAGTAATTAACTTCCACTGGCAATCTAATACATTGTGTTACTAACTGATTTTTTTCATACCATATTGAGATCTGTTTGATTGCATTAGAAAATCTAGTCCCATCTTAATCGATCACTTCATCACTCTGTATTTCACGGTATGGCTTTATGCACTAAAATCTGCTCAAGTTCACTATTATGGATTCAGTAATATATTATTGGTACAACAGCTTGATTTTTTACTGCAAATTCTCTTTTATATACTCCCTCCGTTCCGTTTTATAAGTCGTTTTGGAGCTGGGCACGAGAATTAAGAAAAGTGAAAAAGGTGAGGTGTTCTGAAAACGAGGAGGAGAGAGATAGAGTGGAGATGTATTGGGAAGATAAAAAGGTGTCTCGGAAAATGAGAATGACTTATAACTTGGGAAAACTTGAGGAGTCTAGAATGACTTATAATTTGGGACAGAGGGAGTAGCACAGAAGTTCAAAATAGTAGCTAAAAGATAATGTTCTGTTATTTCCTTCAGTCCAATTGTAATACCATCTACTGTTCAGCATAATCGACGTAATAAAGATGAAATTGTTTACTTTCTGTGTTTAATCGTGTTTAAGAATATATGGATTGAGCTTCTGCTTCACTATAAAAAAATATGCAGTCATCAATCTGGACTGGTTTAGTTTACCTTTGTTTTTGTTCATGTGGACTTAATTTTTTACATTTCCTTCTACTTCTTTTAACAGGGGGTTCCTGTAAGAATAGAGATTGGTCCTCGTGATGTTACAAATAGGAGTTTTGTGGTTTCTAGGCGTGATGTCCCTGGAAAGCAAGGAAAGGAGTTTGGCATATCTATGGAGCCATCAGCATTGGTTAATCATATAAAGGGTCTTCTAGAGGACATACAAGCATCCCTTCTACAGAAAGCCATCACTTTCCGAGACAGGTATTTGTTTCCATGTTCCAGCTGATCTTGTGCCCTAATGATCCTGAATAACATATGGAAACAGATGTCATTTTGATTCATGCCATGTTCATTTCTCATTGTATCACTGCCTCTATGCTTCTGCCTTTTAACAAGTTTACTCCAATTCCCTCAGAAAATTACTCCAAGCTAAGAAGTGCCTTTTTGCTCTTGCAGTAATATAGTTGATGTAAGCTCATACGGAGAGCTGAAGGAAGCTATTGCTGAGGGGAAGTGGGCTAGAGGTCCTTGGTCAGCTAGGTAGGTTGACTTATGCCATATCTACACCCAATTACAGGCGTGATTGGCATATCGCAGTGATTATCTGTCTGTTAGTACATTTTCTGGCAAATGTAATTGATTTACGATATACTTCAGCGATGCTGATGAGCTGAAGGTGAAAGAAGAGACCAGCGCCACCATCAGATGCTTCCCGTTTGAGCAACCAGAAGGCACCAAGAAATGCTTCATGACTGGCAATCCGGCGGAGGAAGTTGCAATTTTCGCGAAGTCATACTAATACTAGGTCATGTGCGTGTATCTTCTACGGCCAGATATCAAAGCAGCTACTTTTTTTTTAAATTTATTTCTAAGAGTTCACACTGACCGCCTGTATCTGTTGTGTCTGCATTGATCATGATTCAAGTATTGACAGTGGAGTGCTTGTACTATTGATTATTTTCATGTAAATTTTATAATAAATAGGCCAATTTTGTTTCATGATTTGCTGTCTAATCTAAGCAATGAAACTTTTTACGAGTTTGCCTTGTAGCTTGACATTTCCACCTTGTCATGCTAATTTTTTAAGTTGTACTAAATATGTTTTTAGTAAAGAAGTTATACTAAATCTGAGTGACGAGAGTGCCCACAGTCGGCTAGTACTACAATTCTCTAGCACGATAAGATTCAAATTTATTTGCACTGCGAAATAAGGATAAAAGCTCATCTGAATCCTTTTACACCGAAAGCTACACTGCTTAACGTTTCTAGCCTCTCCATTGGTTGCAGTTCATTGGGTCCGGCAATGGCCAATGCCACGTCGTCAGCTCATCCCACACTGACACTGGTTTTTCTGTCCCTACATGATCCTTTCAGACATGGATGGCAGCCGTCGGAAGAAGTTGATCACCGGTGCCGGCATCCGGTCCCGGAACATCGGGTGGCGGAGGTAGTAGAACCCGGCGACCACGGCCACCATCTTGATCGGTACCATGTACAGCACCAGCGCCACGAACACGCACAGAGCGATGAACATCCCGGTGGCGCGCGGGTCCCTCCACGACACGAGCGCCTGCAGCCTCTCCGCCTGCGTCGCGACGTCGCCGACCATGGTCTGCAGCCGCGCGCCCACCACCCTGGCGCGGTCGTACCTCGCTCGCACCACCTCCGGCGGCCTCGCGCTCGGGATCGTGTCGAACTCCTCGTCCAGCTCCTCCCTGTCCGGCGTCTCCGCCATGGACGCGCGCACGCACGGGTGCGGCGCCGGCGCGCGCGGCCGCCGCCTGTACTTCCACACGCCGACGGCCGCGACGTGGAGCGTGACGGTCGGCACCACGAGGTCCGGGTGCCACGCGAGGAGGACAAGCACGGCGTGCGCCATCGCCGTCGACGTCGGGTTGCGCCACGACCGGGTGTTCTCCAACCAGCGCGCCGCGTCGGCGACCCACCCGAGCGCGGCCACCGCGCGGTTCCAGTTCGCGCGCAGCTTCCGCATGCTGAACCCGCGCGGCTCCGCGGCGTCGAGCATCCACATGGCCACCTCGCGCCGCAGCGGCGGCTCTGACCGCGCCAGGTGCGCCGCCGAGATGCGCGCCGCGGCGAGGCGCAACGCCTCGCGGTTCGGCACGGGGACGGGCTGCTGGTGGTGCATCACCGGCAGCACCGGCCGGGTGTACATGTGCAGCACGTCGAGCGTGGAGCCAGACGTGGCGAAGCGGATCGCGAGCTCGACGTCGCCCATCCGCTTCGCGCCGGTGGGCAGCATCATGATCAGCGGGTACAGGCCGCGGTACACGCGGCCCCTCTCAAGCGTGGACAGCCGTATGCGAACCTTACCCATCGGCCGCGAGCACGCGGCGGCGTCCTTCCCGCCGTCCGATGGGTCCGCCGGCGGCGGGTCGTCGAACACGCCGACGGTGAGCACGGTGCAAGGGTCGTACACCGGCCACGTGTACTGCTCGTTCCAGGCCGGGTCAAAGCTGTCGGAGATGGTGCGCGTGCGCGCCCACTTGGGGCCGTACTTGGCGACGGCGTACGCGTCGGTGCAGCCCTTGCCGCCGGTGGTGCGCATCGGTAGGAGGCTCTTGCACCCGACGATGCCGAGCTCCAGGACGCCGATGGGCGGGCACCAGAGCTGCCGCGCTGACGGCCGGTAGTCGCTGATCGCGTACGACGGCTCATCGGCGACGTTGTATCCACCGTCGAGGCACACCCGCACGTGCAGCCGGCCGCCGTGCAAGTGCATCGCGGCCCTCTTGCCGGCTCTCTTCGCGGCCTCGTCGGACGGGAGGAGATCCAGCCACTTGGACACCACCTTGCGGTCGTCGACGCGCCGCTCGATGGTGGCGAGTGAGATGCTCGCTGAACCGACTGGGAAGACTTCTTTCCCGTGACGCACCTCGAGGGAGATGACGAGGCAGTCGTCGTCGGTGAACGGCTCGGCGGCGACGAATAACAGGTCCTCGTTCCACGCTGGCCCGCCGTTGCGCGCCACCGGTGTGGTGCGCGTCTTGAGCGCCTGGAAGCCCAGCGTGGCGCGTACGGCGATGCCGGCGTCGCGGGGCGGCGCCGCCGTAAGCGTGTCCTGCGCCTCGATGACGGTAAGCCTCAGGAGCCAGAGCTTGGGCGAGACGTACACCTTGGCGCGCGACGCGGCGGCCGCTGCAGCAGAGGACGCCGCCGGGGAGTCCGCCTTCCACGCCTCAGCGAAGGCCTCGTCGGCCTGCGTTCCCGCCCACGTGGCAACCATGAGGTCCGCGCCGGCAAATCGGCGTCCGCCCTCGAGCCGGTACCACTGCGTGGCGAGCGGGCCATCAGGCGGGTCCCGAGCGTGCACATCGGCCGTGTCGAAGCAGAGACCGCCGAGGAAGTGCCGATCGTCGGCGACAGAGACGTCGGCGTCGGGAGGGAGGTCCCACACGGAGACCTCGAGCGTGGGGCCCGGCGAATCGGTGGCCGGATCCCGCACGAACGCGAAGGTCTGATCCCACTCGAAGAACGCTCCGCGCCGCGCCTCCGTAGTGGAAGCTTGGTGGCCTCCGGCGGCTACGCGCACGTGCGGGTGCGCGCCGGCGGGGAGCCCCCGCGCGCGCACCACGCGGACGAACAGGTACGGCATCTTGTCGACCAGGTCGTGCTTGCTCCGCTCCATCGGTTCCTCCGGTGGAGGCGGCGGCGGCGGCCGGCGCACAGGCATCGACACTTGCCGTGGCATCGGAACTGGCGCGGGCGCTGGTGGCGGGCTTGGCATCGGCTCCTGTTGCGGCGCCTTCTCTTCTGAAGCCGCCACCGCCTCTGCCGTCATAGCAGGCGGTGATGCGTCTTCCGGTGCCGGGGTCTCCGCGCCGGAGTCAGCCTTCGGTGGCTCTTTCGTGGCAGAGCCGTCGCCGCCGGAGGCCTCGGCAGCTTCTGGCCGTGGCGCTTGAGCCGCATCCACAGCTGGCTCCTCTGCTTTCGGCGGCTCTTCCGCAGAAGCCGCAGCAGGAGTCTCAGCTGACTCTGAGTGTGGCTCCTCCGCAGCTGGCTCAGTCGCCGCGGCATCCATCGGGGCAGCGTCACCGCCAGCGGGAGGCTCCGGCTTCGGTTCCGGCGCCGGCGGGAGGAGCGGCTCGTCGACGTAGTACACCTTGAGGCCGAGTTCACCGCGCACCCAGCTCCAGAAGCTCTTCTTCTGTAACGGGAAGTATATAAGCGCCTCCTCGCCCTTCCTCACGAACTGGCGCGCGTCGAGGCGTACGCGGCCGAGGAAGCAGTTCCGGCGACTAGGCCCGACACGGACGTCGTGGAACACGGCGACCTCGAGCGGCTCCCCCGCGACGGGGTCGACGCCGCCGACGCCGGCGGGCGGGAACGCGAACTCGAGCGCCTCGTTCCACGCCGGGTTGAGGTCCCGCGGCACGGTGCGCGTCTTGCGGCGCTGCCCGTCGAAGTCGGCGCGCGCGTACGGGCTGGACGTGCCCGTGCCGTCCTTGGGCAGCAGGTCCCGCGCCTCCACCACCTCCACCACCAGCTTCCTCGCCGCCATGGCTCCGTCGATCGCCTTATCTGAGCTTCAGCTGCACTGCTGTGTAGTGAGTGCGTCGCCACGCGCGCGTGTTTGGAGGCTCTTGAAAAGTGCACCGGTGTTATAAATGGAGAACACCACGCGGTTTAGAAAATGATTAGGAGGA
Source organism: Zoysia japonica (assembly GCA_001602275.1). NCBI lineage: Eukaryota > Viridiplantae > Streptophyta > Magnoliopsida > Poales > Poaceae > Zoysia > Zoysia japonica. Next base: position 1,190,892 of record BCLF01000051.1, on the reverse strand, counting down.
ATATGAATAATTATCGATGATGACAGTGCATAATTCTTTGCGTAAACTTTGGTTACGTTGAAGAATAATTTGAAGGACATAGTCTTAGATGCATAGTGTAGGGCGTGGAGTAAAGGTGCTTATCTTCATGTGCAAGAAGGTGTTTTCTTTTATATTAAGCTTGTTCTAAAAATAAAATGTGCAGAATATTCTTCTGATAAGGAGAATGTGTCTTTTCTTATTTTTATTTTTATCATTAGTCAGAATAAATTTGTACTAACCGGTTTGAACCTGTAATGACCAATAAATGTGTCAAATTGATCTTGGCTCCATTTAGCATGGTGTACCCTCCACCATAGTAGGGGTGAAAATTTAAAAAAATTAGGTCGACCTTCAAATCACTTCAGTTAAAAAAATAAACTAGTTTTCTTTAAAGTTGAAGAGATTTTAAAAATTAATTTTTTTAAACTAAAGCGGTTGACGGATTAACTTCAAATGCACCTATTTACACTTCTACATCACAGCAACTGCAAACAGAGCCATAATTTAGTCTTTTCTTGGTGTGCAGAAGAAATTAACGACAGATGTTATTGAGACACAAGTATTCAGCATGTTATACATTACACTCACAATGACACCGGTAGAAAACGGTGCTAACCCTGGTGAATTCTGACCTGATTTCGCATATACCAACCTTTGTAAGTTGGCAAATCTACCAATCAGAGAACAACATTCCACATGCACTGGGGATCGATCTGGAATCTACTAAGCAAAATACTTTTGCCGCCACCTTTTTTTTTTCTCCAACGACGCACTTTATAAAGTTACTCCAACAAAGAAGAGGATGGACAGCTCGATGGAGATTCCCATGTCCCCTTCTCATTCATCACTACTCTGCGTGTGAACGGAGCAGGGGCGAGCGAGCGATGAGTCACACAAAGCGGAAAAGCGCGGGAAAAGGTGGAGGCCAATCCACGCCGACCATTTTCGCTTCCGCTGTCCCCATCCCGCCGCCCGCACCTGCCCTGCTCCTCTCACATGACACGCACGTGTCCAATGCTTCGCCGCGTAGAAAAGATTGCCCGGAAACAGGCTAATTTAGCTCTCGCAAATTTAGTAGGATTCGTATAAAGATTTCATAGAAATATGTTCAATTTCAAAGGAAGAAAACAAGAAATAAGAAAAAAAATTCCAAAGTTTAATTTCGCATTAACCAGTCAACGACAGTCAAAACTAGAGATGGCAACGGGCCGTCGAGTTTTACTTTCTCGTACTCATACCCATTTAATTATCAGGTAAAAGTTTTTCTCTGTACTTATACCCACAGAGATTTCATGGATCCCAGGTATCTATTAAGAATAAAACCATAATTATAGTTAGTTGTTTTATATATATTTATTGTATATATTTAGTGCCCCTTTTGGCAGAGAGCTCTCAGCTCCTGATTCTTTGAATAAAGGAGCTATGTCAAATGCTGTTTTTAAAAGAAGTGATTCTTGTCTGATTTTATGAAGTGATTTTCTAAAATAAACTAATATACTGAGAGTAAAAAAAGTAGCTTCTTCTGACTCTGCTTTGACTCTGCAAAGTGATTCTATCCTTATTCTAAAAGTTTATTCTAAAGAATGGAAGTGAATCATTTTCAACCACAGAATCACTTCACACGAGTACTCTACAAAAGGGCCCTTAATATGAATATTCAACTTATTGATACATAATAAGTTAAATTAATACAAATTTGAATTAAATGTGACATATTAGGTAAAAAAATAAAAATAATCTACAAGATATAATATTTTATATACTTATATCTAATAATATTATATATACTTATATCTAATGAAAATATATTTTTTTATATATTAGATATATATTAAGTATCAAAGACGGATATAACCTTTTCGTACCCATACTTAACGGGTATAAAAACTCTCGGCCCGTTGCCATACGCAGAACTTCGGACAAAAATTTCACATAAGTTTCCTTCTTAAAAAAAAGAATTTTACATAAATTTCCTTTTAAAAAAAAAGAATTTCTCGTAGATCAGTAATCTCTAGAAAAGACTTTAAATTATAGACCTAACGAAACCAGTTTTCGCAAAGGTGAAGATAGATACCATCAGGATGCAAGAGCAGTAAGGAATCACATGAACTTTGATCCTCATGTCTACCTGTTCCCACTTTATGGCGAAGAAATAGGCACCTCGCCGTTAGCCCGGGCCCTGTTACTTTGCCACAAAGCTATAGCATGTTGCAGACGGCTGCTAAAAAAACATGGGACAGTTGTCAAACCAGGGTTGGTGGCCTTAATGTTTCCATCAAAATGAGATACACTGAGCACAAACAGTAAGAAATAGATCGACCTTTTTTCTCACATGCAGTTTAGTTTCAAAGAGGAAACTCAGTGCTACGCAGGTTTGAAACGCCTCGATTTTTTTGGCACACAAACCAGTCAGCCAGATAATGGCAGGGCCAACGGCAACCTGCAGATTGTAGTATAAATGAAGATTGCAGTCGCACCTGACTGCCCAGTGCAGATATATGTTCAGTTTATGAACTTTGATTGCAACAACCAAAGAGATTTTGGTGGAAAAAAGAACAATTGTGCCAGAAGTTAAACCACGCAGGGTGATGATCTCACATGACCTATACATCCATCTGTTAAAACTAAGGATGAGATCACTCCCGCCAGAACGAATGCAAAGGGTGCTTCTGGCTTTATTCTGTCAAGGAACCTATGGTGAACGAAAATGACTGTACATTTGAATGTACAATGAACCATTAAGTGATAAAATGAGAGGTGAGCCTAAGAAAAGATCAGTAACTCTGCGCAGCCACACCCCGTTACTGGGCCTGTGGCTTGACGATCCTCACGCTGCTATAGAAGCGCTTGAAGTCCTTAATTGCCTGCTCCTCGATCTGTATGGAGCGGATGGATGATGGAGCATCAGCCTCTGGTTTGAACCAGCGGTTAGGAACATTGTCCTTCGCACCAGCCTCTGGTGATGCACCCTGGGATGGTATAGCGAAGCCTGATGTTCGGGTTTTAGGACTGTGAGAGATGCCATGCTGTCGCTTCTCCTGAAAAAGAAAAGAAAAATTGTCGATTCATACTTTCATCCAGGAAAAAATAACTTATTTCAGCCCTGTGTGACAACACACTACCTGCTGCATCTGTATATCCCTAAGTGAAGGCCTTGATAGGTTGGGTGAGGTAGCAGAAGAGGACCAAGGCGGTGTACTCCTGTCTCCTTCAGAAGAAGGCACCACACGAGCAGATGAGACAGATATTGGGCTTGAACGCGCATCTGAAATAAATGAAGAAAGTCGCACACGTCCAGCACTGTCAGGTGAGTTCTCAAAGCGGTCTTTTGATTTTGCAGTGACCGACTCATTTGTTTTTCTCTGCTCGCTTTGGATATCTCGGAGGGAAGTGGGCCCCTTTGTTATCTTCACACCACCCCAGGCAGGTCCATCAATCTTTGTTACATGCAGAACAGGGGCAGGGATGCTTGGTTTTGGGGTGTCATCAAGAGCACCACTCAGAAACAGCGACAAGCCGCCTTTCCTATTCTTCTTTTTTGATGAAGTTGGTTGGGAAGGTTTCTTCACTGAATAAGAGATGTCTTTCGTCTTACTGAAATTGGCATCCTCAGAGTGCTTGATTGGATCAGCAGCACTCACCTCCTGCTCCGACAAATAAATAAGATTATCGGCAATATGCTTTGTTGAACATGTACTTAAGCAAAGAAAAATATTCATGTAGCTGACTAGAATAACACTATGGATGAATGTAAAGTAATCAAAGCTCCGAGCAACTAGCTACACAAAGATACAATCCACAACACTAAATTGATTTAAAAGTAAAGTAAAAAGATTCCATGCAGTAGCCAAATCCTTGGCCTATCATGCAAGCAAAGCACAGAACAGGTACCAGAACAAGAAAGTAAAGCACCGTCTAAGCTTTTAACTTCTATAAGATGATACAAAAGAAAAAGAAAAGTAGGATGCAACAACATAGTCAAAAATTCACAAAAGCAATTCCTAAAATAATACTTCCAAGTGCTACTAGAAGCTACTATACATATATGAGGCCTGATATTAATAAGAGTCATCTACACAAAGAAGAGAAACAAATAACCTATGAAAAGCAAGAAACTTAGAGATCATAAGAAAAGAGAATCAAGACAACAAAATATAACCTTCTCAGCAGAGACATTGATCCGTAGGGCGTCTGGAAGCTCCTTCACAGAGATTTGCTGCTGGTCCTCATTCTTCACATAGGGTGTTTCGGACTGTGCAGTCTGTGCTGCCAGCTTGTTTTTTCGCTTTTGTTTCTTAGAAACCTCTGGTTTTCGGTTTGTCCTACCTTCTGCTGGACAAACAGTGGAAACTCTTGAAGATGCCTCGAAGGGAGCGCCAAGTTCAGCAAGTTCACCTTCAATAGCAGCCCTAGACTCGAGCTTTGCTAGCTGCTGACTGTCAAGCTGATAGCCTGCAAGTTGTTTAGCCTCCAGAATCTCAATTTGTTGCAGCTTCTTGCGGGCTGCCCTGATCTGTTTAGAGACAGCTTGTTCAGCCTTGCAGTCTTTCTGAAGGAAGTTCTCTGAACTTGACATTCCATATGACCTTGATGCAAACTTCCCACAGTTCCGGGGCCTAAGGAATTTGCCTAATTCATCTTCCTCTCCATCGCTATCAATGACAGCAGGATGGGTAGCTGTCATCGTGGGAAGACGTCGCTGACTCCAGGGCTCTGAAGATTTTTCATCCAGCAATCTCTCTAAATTCACAAGAATTTCAGGAGAAGCATTCATAATTGAAGGAGCTGCAACTGTGAAAATGTAATCAAGGTTGCGAATAGCAATATCCTACATCACATTGAAAATTCAGTGTCAGGATTAACTATACCAAACAATTAGGCATGACAATGGGTAAAATCAGACTATGCAGTAACAATATTGCTAAGCCATAGCATAACAGTACATTATAAAATACCTCACAATGCTTCTTTAGCTCCTTGGCCTCCAAGGAATCAGCAACTTCAAGAAGCTGTACTGCATTCTTTGGCTCCATTAAATACTCAATTGCAACTTTTTCACAGAGGCTTTTCAAACTAGGTATCCCTTTACTCATTGTAACACTGCTTCCAGAGACATCATTTTCAGGCTGGACATCATCAAACAAGATATCTTCATCCAACTCTTCCATCCCTCCATTCCATTCTGGTCTGGATTTCTTGGCTTGGATTTTGGGTTTGGGTGAATACTCAGGATGGTATATACTAGAGAGGACAAGCATGTGTGTTTCGCCAACACAAACTGATGTCGCTCGCTTAACACCATGAACACGAGTAAACAAAGGGGTTTCATCTTTGTATTTCTTTGCATCCCACATGAAAACATCGCCAGTTGATGTAGCAAGTGCAGTCCAGTACTTTCCAGCGGAGATGCTCACAACATTCCTTCCACAAATTGAAAATATCTGTACAGAAACCAGGCTGAATGTAAACACGTTATCTAACTGTACAGATTAATATTTTAACAAGTAAAAACAAAACCTGCTGGGATTTTAAATCAGGATCCGATGAAACCCAGTAGAAAAGAGCACCATCAGCTGTTAATGCAGTGCTGTGCATCATTCCAGCAGCCACTGAGACCACCTGAAGTCGCTCCATACGATGAAACTTCAAATTTGTATTTCCACCCTTCTTAAGACATCTAGATATTACAACACGGCGAGGAATCACGAGGCGATGCCCCCAAGAAAATACCTGAAAGAAGATGACGTTAACCCTATTAAATTTCTTGATGTGAATGATGTTAACTTTTATGAAATGTTTATGAATTCATGAACATACCTCACCATCAACACCTAGCACTATTGTATGGTATTTTGCTGCGGAGACACCGCTAAATACTTTTCCTTTCAAGTACTCCACCATTCTTGGAATATAATTGGATGCTGAGTTTGAGGTGCCATATCCTAGCTGGCCTTCCTTATTGCAACCCCAGGTGAACACTTCGCCGGTATCAGCAACTGCAGCTGAGTGCTTGTTTGCAGCAGCTACAGCAACAATTCTAGATTTGAGGGAACTAACCCGTCTTGGTGTTGATTGGGTATCAACAGAAGGGTAACCAAGCTGACCCTCTGCACCAACAGAGAATTTTCTTAAATATAAGCCATAAGGAGTACATGAAAGTAGCAAACGAAAGAAAAGAACCTGACATATGTTCCCAAATTCATGTTACTTGGAATGCATTTAAATTGAATCAACATACCTCTATTTGACCCCCAGGTAAACAATTCCCCAGCATCTGTAGCGATTACAGTATGATGTTTGGCTGCAGCCACAACATTCACTCGTTTTTGGCCTAATCCTACTGTCACTTGGCGGGGTGTAATCACAGCAGTCGACTGGCCACTGTAACCAAATAATGGTGTTACAAATAATGAATTGTTTTAACAGCAAGGGAGCATTAACATTAAAAAGTACCGAGGACCTCGCTTCTTCACTAATGTGTTAGGTTAAAACTAAGCAGAATCACACTTCATGATTAGTAGATTGTTAAATTCTGTTGTCATGATCTCAACAAATGTCTGTGAGGAACATAGCAGGAAGGAAATTATGTTAATTATCTCTGTAATCTGTAAAGAATAAATTGTTTAAAATATCATGTAATTGCTCACCTCTGAATATCTGGATGACCAAGACGACCACCTCGACCAAATCCCCATGTGTAAAGTTCACCATCAGAACTCACTGCTACGCTGTGAAACTTAGATGCAGCAACTGTTTTAATCTGTGACCCATGCAACGCTTCTACTTTGCATGGTAATTTTTGTATATGGGCGTTTCCGGTTCCCAGCTGATAATTTGTCCCACTTCCCCAACTGAAGACTTCCGTAGCAACTAAAATGTAATAAATATTGAATATTTCGTTAAAGCAAATCCTAAAGGAATAAGACCAAAAAAAATGAGCCCCTACTTGATAAATAAGAAAGGAGACAACTATCTCTAAAACAGAAGAGAGCTACCTGCATCAGGAGAATCCCCGTTGACCTGTGATACAGGACAGGAGATAAGATCAATAGGTGTGCGACCCTTGGAGTCCTCCAAAGTGAGGGAGGCACCAAACTGCAAAAGAACACTAGCAACACACAGGTGTCCAAAATGAAGTGCTCTGTGCAAGCTGCTCCATCCAGATTCTCCATCCTGAAGCAATAGGACTTTTAGTGAGAATTTAGTATTTATAGATAAAGCCTGCTGATGGCATCTATGAGAAGATTCGCACAAAGACATTACTGAACTTTAAATCTCATGCTAATATGAACTGTTATGATATAGTTTATCTGTAAAACATCAAATCATAATTCAAAAAATTGCTTCATATTGCTTTGTCTCAGTGCACAAGCATTCCCCAAAAAAACACTTCTAGATCGGGATAAGAAAAATAGATTTTATCTCAGGTGAAATAAGGGCACTGAAAGGTACAGTGCATACCCTTGCATCTGGATCAGCACCGGCATCTAGGAGCCTCCTCACAATAGGTAGATGGTTTCTCCAAGTTGCAAGGTGAAGAGCGCTAAGTCCAAATGCATTTCTACCATCGATGTTGCCACCAATCTTTTTCAATAAGGCCAAAGCAGATTCCACTTCTGCTATTGACCCTTGTTTTGAAGCAAGACATAGATCCTTAAGAGAGTTCCCAGGAGAAGGTCTGCGAAAAGCTGCCTTCGATGTGCCCGGTGGAGATATAGATGTCTCCATGGAACTTCAGGAACAAACGCAGTATCTATGGATTATATAAGTGAGACAAATCAGTACATCAAAATAACATCATGTGTCACACTTTGTAAACTTAAATGTGTTATCAGTACCTATGGAGCAGGCTGATTGTTGAACTGCTTGGCGTAAACCTTTCAGAAAGGCAACACTATTTGAACCGTCCAACTACCAATGATACAGCTAATGTTGTTCCTAAGAAAAAAGGTACAATTCTGGAGTAATTACAGTTCCATCACTGCAGGGAGAATCAGCACAGAGCTCGGATGGACATCACCTCCACTATCTAACTGTTATGTTATCCTAACAAACTACCCAATCACCTAGAACAGCATGATTCTAGAGCTTCATTTCGAATCCAATTGTTTATATTATAAAGCCATGAGGCTAGGATGACATTGCCATGGCAAGATGGGATTCTAAGTAAACAACCATCATGGTTTATAGATCAACCTGCATATCAGAAAAGGGGGTGCAAATTAGTTGGAGGATGCAAACGGGAAGAATTATAATGTCACTAAATGACTGCATGCTCTGAATTCTCTGTCTAATAATTTGGAGGAAACGAAAAAAAAATCAAAAATTGCTCTTTGAGAAATGAAAGAAAGAATCATCAATCCTGTAAACTGATAAACTACAATTGAGAATGTGCTCCAAAATGATATTGCCATTGTCAAGCATAAACACAACGCTGAAACAAGATCAACTTAGGAAAAGCAAAGCCATTGCCTTAGTGTCAGAATTATATGTTCCCATATAACCTTATATTTTATTTATATAATCAAAACTTGACCTAACCCAACAAATTTTTAAATATGCACCCAACTTCGATAGGGAAATCGAACTTTTCCCTTGATGCCGACCTGCATCATTCAACCATGCTCTTCTCATCTAGAGGAAAGCCAATCATATATTATAGCTCTAACGTAAATCATAAGTTACAACAAAATTACTAATCAGGTTTACGGCCCGGAATTTTTTTTAATTAAACTGAGATACGTATTCATGAAGTAAGGAAATACAAACACAAAAACAGACACCCGAATACAGCGCAGATTGTTGAACAGCGTAGCAGGACAATTTAACATCGAACCCAATTTCTTGGTCTGCACAATCGATAAGGCAAGCAAACACATTTCAGCGAAGAACAAGAAGAAAATGTGCCTAACTCAGATTAATGAAACAGACATTTACATACTGCCTGCACAGAGGCGGATCTACAAATAGGGCAAGGTAGGGCGGCCGCAAGGATCGGGGTGGGGGGCGGCGGCTCGGAGCGGGGCAGGGCGGCGGTACGGATCGGGGTGGGGCGCGGTGGCTCGGAGCGGGGGCGGCGAAGCGCTCTGTTCCTCTGGCTGACCGGGAAGAGGAAGAAACAAAAAAAATCCCGCAAGAAAACACCACGACCCATCGAAACCGGCGAGGAATTCCTTACCGGCGAAAAGGACGCCTGGATCTAGGGAAGAGCCTGGCGTTAGTGGAGGAAAACGAATGGGTGGGATTGGGATTGGACCTCCCCTGCACAGGCTCCTCAAGAACACCTCATCTCGCCTCCGGCTTCGTCTCTCTGTGTCCTCACCGGAAGGAAGGGCGCCCGTCTCTTATCAGGGGAAGAAGGAAGGGGAGCGCATCCGGGCGGGGAATATGCTGCCGGGCGCAGGAACTGCTTCTCCCAATCGGAGCTCCACCAACGCGACACCTCTCTCTCTCTCTCTCTCTTCCCGCCTGTAGTTTTCTCGTGGTTTGGTTGGTCTCTTCTAGGGTCGGGAGTATTTCGAGGCGGGAGAAAATCTACGGTGCTATAAGTACGTACGTATATATACGTGGACGCCAAGAAAATGGAAAATTTTGAGACGGTACGTGATCGGAAAAATACGGTAGAGGTGGGGATAATAAAGGAGTCTGTTTGTTGGATAGGAGTACTTCGTTTTCTTTTTGTGGCACGGTCCCTAGATATTCTTGTATCGTTGCGTGTGCCTCGTTGGATGGCCGTTTGCCATTTTTTAGCGAAGTTTCCAGAAATGGTGTTGCAACGTTGCACATGGAATCAACACGTCGTTTGTTTTGAGTCTGAGCATAAAAATTTTTAAAAAATTTAAAATATAAGATATTTTGAAAATAAGTAAGAGAAAAGTAGTGAAAATATATTAAAAAGAGAAAAAAAATATATTAAAAAATGAGAATGGCTTATAATTTGAAAAAAATATTAAAAGCTTAAAATAACTTATAACTTAAAACAGAGGGAGTGCTAATAAGTGTAGCAGGTATGCGGAAAAGAAATTTTGTTTGAGGAGTGGGTGATGGCGAATAGTGACTGATATAAACCATTGATCAATATATCTAAATGAATCATTATTGATCTCTCTAAATATAGACCATAGTAGTATCAATAAAGAATTTACAATTATCTATGTTAATGGTCTTAACCAAAAAGTTGACACGCATAAGCTCAGGAAAACTTCTGTCCAGCAGCAGGAAAGTGAAAATGTGAGGAAGAAGTTTCTCGTTCAGCTCAAAAAGAAAAACTCAATTTAAATTTCTGAACGGGGATGGCTTGTACGCAAATGGCCATTGCTTCTTTTTGTGCAGTAGCTCAACACCTGTGGCCGAGAGGCAGAGCCGCGGACACGTGGAGCCCTCGGAGTGGCCATGCCACGTCCCCTCACATGCACCTTGCGTAATGTTTTTCTCGTAAAGGAGGCGTATTCAACGTCTGTGGTTGCGTACCTCCGATTTGCCCTTCATGGTGGTATATTGACTTCAGAAATCATGTGTCCATCCGTACTCCAGAAAAGTCAGCGTTGACAATTCAACATTGTTAGCCTTTATTACTTTTCTGAAATTGCTCAACAATATCTCTATGAACATCTAATGGGGTCTTTTAGAGCGAGCATATGTCGAAACTGTACATGCATACTTCGTTTTGTATTACAACAGTTGCTAGCTAGTATAATTTTAGACAGAATGCAAAAGGGAAAAAGAGTAAAAAAAAATGGTGATCAATATTTGGAAATTGTAAGTGTACCCAAGGTGTGCACCGCTTATCGTGTCAGTATCAATGGTGTGACTGCTCGTGGCTACGACTGCAGCTAGGCACAACAAACTGGTACAGGAGAACCGCAGCAACGGCGGTGACCGAAAAGGTCCAATCAATTTTGTTTCTTTGTTTAGGCTTTCTTTTTTTTTGGCGGGCTTCTTCTTTTTATGTGCATGTGGATTGTTCTAAATCTGAATCTACAATCAGGGGTGAACAGGCTGGACGAGGATAACCCAAGAGGGAGATGCCTTATGCTTGGTGGTTTTGTTTAATTACGTACTTGATGATGATTTGTTAAGTCGTGACTAGCTAAATCCCTATATATATAGCCTACTAGACTACCCATGTGCGAATGCGTAAAACAACCAAACTAAGCCACGGTGTTTAGCGTGGCTCCTCCATATGAGATGCACATGACCAACAACGAACCAGCTCGTGTCAGATAAACAAACACTGCTGCGTGCCATGTTATGTTCGGTACGTAGTTCTGATCGTTGGATCCGTCACTCCACCGCAACCTCTAACAGCTAGCTGGAGCCTGGACTAGCTGCTCATGCCTAAGTAGATGTGGACCAACTTGTTTCAAAAAAATGTCGACCTTGTAAACTTAGTTGATACTACCGCATATACTGGTACAAGTTTTTACTCTGTTGTTTAAAACTATAATGCGGTGGATCACGACTTCGCTTGGCAAGGGATGCAAGTGGCATGCCTACGAATCCACGTCTAATATCAATTTTACATGTGACCTGTAAAATTCTCAATTTTATGTTAGATGTTGGCATCACGGGTACCACTTGCATTCCTAATTAATTTTCCTCGCTTTATCCAACCAAGGTCTATAAAAATTTAACTACTAGGTCCCTCTGTTTTTTAATTTGATAGACGGAGGAGGGCGTGTGGTGGGTAAGATACTTAGTGTACTCTCTCTATTTTTTAATTAAATTTAAAAATCAACGATGATATCTATTTAAAAAACAGAGAAAGTAAAGGCGCTGCATGAAAAAAAAACTCGATAAAGTAAAGCACTGTTTTACTGACGGTGCCATCGAGCGTAAACTACTGGGGTAGCTTTTGCCGCTGCTGCCGCGAGCATATTCCGAAGAGCCAGGAGGAGGACGATCCGCAGTCCGATTCGCCCACGGCTTCCCCTGCCCGATCGATAGGGACAGCAACGATTTGTAAAGCACAAAAAATATTTGTGGAACGGGGAAAGAGAAGAAACGCTAAGAAGAGAGAAGCACCTCGAGGTGGCTGGCTGAGCGAGCTGATGGTCCAGCGATGGAGCCGTCGAGGGCCACCCAACTGATCGCCCTGCCCCACTCGTGGGAGCCACGTGCAGGAGGATCGATGATCGGCAGCCACGAGTTCAGCGAGGAGGGGAACGATTGGGCACCCGGCCGGCCGGATCGGAATATCTCCTTTTCTGCGTTGCGTCATGCCCGATCGGGTGCCAAAGCAGGAGTGCAAAATGCAACGATTCTTCCAGCGTCATCCGCACACTCCAAGTATTTGTCCGCGAGGCTCGCCAACCGAAAACATGGATATTCCGTTCAAGAAGCTGGAACGGGACCTGGATCCTCTGCCATAGTGGCACGCTCACCGTCGGTGGCCCTAACCCTGCGTGCTGAGGAACGGATTCCCCTGCCATACTACCCATCACTGCCAGGTCACTGTTCTGTGGCCATGTAGGTCTCAAATCCACCCGGCAGTGATCGAGCAGCACGGTAGGTGATTCCAGCACATGCGGCGATGACCTCAAGAGAGTCAAGAGTCGTGAGAACATAAATCTAAATGACTTCCGCTCAGGGGCCAGTTGGCTACCACAATACAAGGTCAAAGCGTCGTTGTTGTATTACATGATCATGTATTTTTTATGTTGTAAAGTTGAAGCAGCTTTATTACAGCTTACTCCCTGTAGATACGACCTACAATAATATGACTTTACTTGTTTACATGTGCACAATGTATAAGATCAGCTCTTGAATTTGTAGATGGAACCCACTAAATAAAAAAACTCACACTAACTCTATTTATTGTATAGGACCTGGTTCTATGCAAGAAAGCTGCTCCTTACTTAGATTCAACTCCACAGTGGTAAGAACCTGGTTCTTATAAATTTTTTTATCCCTTAGAGCCAGCTTGTACCGCACATTGGAGATGCTCTTAGACCAGCCACAACGGAGTGGGTGATTCAGATGTCAATGTTGGAATAATGATCTGCAAGACAAAGTTATCATTGCATTAGTTCACAATTATGGTTAATCATGAAATTAACTAAAAGATAATTGTAACAGAATGCAAAGCCATGCGGAGGTCAGATCTATTGACCACGCCCTGATCAGTGACGTAACCGACTTCGGTTGCGAGCCCAGGTTGTGCAGCACCATATAAGAAGGGGTGAGGGGCGGCCAAACAGATTAGCCATAAGTTCAGGCACCACCTACTTCCTCACAAAACTCTAAGGCTAATCATAAGGGTGCTGACAAGGACCTGAAGGCCGCAAACCAACCAGTGCCATACGGAGGCGTCACTGGAGAGTGCAGGTCGAGATCACAAGGGACAAGGAGCAGATCCAGTGCACAACTACATATCAACCTCGTCATCAAGCGATGGCTATGGAGGACATCACATCAGGACGTAAATCATTAAGATTCCGCATTACGATTAAGTGTGTTCATGATTCTAGGCTTAAAATCTGAAGTAATTAGCCCTAAGTTTCCTACATTTGGTAATAAGAGCCGGACTGCCTAGGTCACGAACCAATTAAGGTTAATGGTCCTGATTAGAGGTTTATAGTGCGCTAATTAATCATGAATCAAGCATAATTACGATCGGATATGATCAATTAGTACTAATGATGTCTCTGTTAAGTGCTATTAAGATTTGGATTAGCAGTCTAGGGTGTCGATTTGGTTAAGTAAGCACCAGATCCGAAAGAATCCTATAAAAAGCCCATGTAATGGCATCCCGAATCACTCCAACAGTACCCTAACGCAAAAAAAGCCCGGACAAGGGGACTTAGCTTTTTCCTGGACGCGGCCGTTGGGATGAACAACGAAGACACCGCCGACATTAGATCTGGATCTGCGGTGGTCGCGGCATGGCGGCGCGAGGGCGCCGGCCCTCAGGCCCTCAGGCGCGTGGCGCGGTTCCCCAAGGCACAAGGCCGGAGCGGCACAAGACACGCGCGGGGGCCATGAGATCCGCGGCTCTAAGGCTGCCAGCCAACGGATCCGCGACACAGCGACCCAAGCGCGCGGTCACAGCCCTCACGGTCGAGCGCGCGGCGGCGCTGCATCAGGCTAGAGGCGGCACAAGGCCCTAAGGTGCGGCCAGCACGGGCCTAAGAGCACGCGGTGAGCGCTGCTACATGGCGAGTGACGGCGCGGCCCCAAGGAGAGCGGCGGCGCGGCTCGGCCGCCAGCGCACCTGTTGCCCCTCGCTCTCTCTCTCTCTGCGACAAGCACGGCGGAGGATTCCGGGAGGAAACGAAAAAAATGACTTAGGGTTTTTGGGGAAATCGATTTTATATCGTGCGCGTTGATTCTCAGTCGTTGATTCGGTGGCCCAGCCATTGGATGGCGGGCCTCAGACCCAGGTGGGTGCGCCCGACCGCAAAACGGGCCAGGCCGTTTTCGGCATGTTTCATCGGCTGGCCCTTTTTGCCAGGCGCGGCCCAATTATGTTTTTATTTTATTTTCTCATTAAGTATATTTTCCTTTTAAATTGCAGAATAATGTTTAAAATGCTAGAAATTTGAGAAAAATTAAGAAAATTCAGGAAAATTAGGGGAAAATCAGTAAGACTAATTAGAAAATTCTAAATAAATGGAACCAACGGGAAATTTATTCAGGAGAATTTTATATGACATTTTGAGAATTTATTGCATTTATGTCATATATTATGTCTATTATGGGATTATTTTAAACACATATTCAACTCTGACCAACGTTGATTTGAATATGTGTGTGCCCATTGTTTATTATGTTTAAGTTTATATTGCATTTATTTCATTATGCAAAATTATCAATATAATGTTTTATGATTATACACAATATAGGATAATTTTTAGCACATAATCAATTGTGACCAACGTTGATTTGATTATGTGTGTGCCCATTGTTTATTATGTTTAAGTTTATATTGCATTTATTTCGTAATTATGCAAAATTATCAATATAATGTTTTATGATTATACACAATATAGGATAATTTTTAGCACATAATCAATTTTGACCAACGTTGATTTGATTATGTGTTGTGCCCATTGATTAACTGTGTTTATGTTTTATCTTAATTTTGCATTTACTAATGATTATGCAATATATTTCATATTCATATTTTATGTCTATACATGGTATGGGATTAGTTTAAGCACATGTTTGATTTCTGACCAACGTTGACTTTAAATATGTGCTGAGCCCATTATTTAATTTATGTTTATTTTGCATTCGCCCAACGGTTGTGCAAAATGTTATAAATTTACTATGTTCTAGCCTGACGGCAGTATAGAATTAGTTATCTTTATTTGCATCGGCCCACATGTGATGCATATTGTTAATTAGTTTACTGATGTCATATTTAACTAAAATTTTCAGCCATAACGCCTTCGAGCATTTGTAATTACTTAAATGGCATTGAGCAGTTTGAAGGGACTAATTTTCATAAGTGGAAGGAAGACATAAGATGGGCTCTTATGAATCTGGACCATGATCACTCTATGCGTGAGGATAAGCCCACTGAGCCTGTAGCCACAGAGGATGATGATATGACCCTTGTAGCAAATAAACAAGCTTATGAGAAAGAAAAAGCTATGTGGGAAAGATCTAATAGAGTGACAATTTTGATCGTGGATTACTCTATTAATCCTACCATAAGAAGTGCATTTCCTAAGGAACCAAGGAGTGCTAAAGAATTCATGGCCAAGATTGAGAAGTATTCACTAAGGAATGGTAAGCTTCGCCACCCTAAGAAAAGTATGCATAAAGTTAAGAAGTCCTATGATCGTTCCAGAAATAATGCTTTCAAAACTTATGCTTCTTCTTCCAACAAGAAAGGTCCTAAGTGCCATCATTGTCGTGAGTATGGACACATTAAAAAGGACTGTACAGAGTTCAAAAAATAGCTAGACAAGAAGGGTAATGATTATAAAATCTCTTAAGTTACTCTATTTTACTCACTTTCTATTAAAGTCAAGTATTAATTTTGGTGCATAATTTATGTTATAATTTATCACAGGGATTGCATATCGCCCAGACTATAAGAAAAATGAGAAAAGTCTTAAGGTGACGAATGGAACCCAAACTAAGGATGAAGCCATTAAATCCTCTCCTTAGTTCTCCATAGTGGCTTTATTCTTATGTATCATCCTTGAGTAAAAACTTAATTTTCTGTTTCAATGTTGGATGATTATGAATTTTAATCGTGAATACAATAAATGCTTGATTAGTAATAACCATTATATTCCGGTGTTGCTGAAAAGCAAGACAAGCTTATTTATTGTCCCTTAATAATTCTCCTGTGATGAATGTTTTGTGATGCCAATATACGTAAGAGAAATATAAGTAATGAGATTTCTGCGAAATTATGGCATTACAGTTAGGCCATAAATTTCGAAGGGGAGAATTGGCGTCTCATTAGATAGAGATATCTCATTTATTGAATTTTTCTGCACTTATTGTACTAAGGGAAAGTTTGTAACTATAAATAAGTAAAAATATGTAGGATGGAGCTATAAGTAAAAATACGTAGGATGGAGCTAAGTGCATTAGAAATTAGATACATGTAGTTTAATTTAATATTCCATTATTTGCCCCATAAGAGATATTTCTGAGGCGCTTGCTAAGTTTAAAATCTTCAAAGCTAAAATAGAAAATCAGCATAATGCGGAGATTAAAGTTGCCCAGTCCGATAAAGGTGGTGAATAATATAGGAGACATACACCATACAAATCCCCTTTCCTATTGCTAAGTTATTAGAAGAAATGGCACGCTGCTTAGTATTTTATTTCTGGCTAATCTCAGCAAAATGTTATAGCTGGGAAAACTGCACCTTAATGAACATGGTGTACGCTAAGTTATATTACATAGCCAAAAAAATATGTGGATGAAGGCATTAGATTACTGCACATATCATTAATCGAATTCTTAAGTAAATCAGTCTCTGAGACGCCTTATGTATTATGGACTGGTCAGAAATCGAATATGTATTATTTACATGTGTAGTGCAAAGCGCAAGGCAAGTGTTAATCTACAGCTTAAAAATTAATTCTTAAAACTATAAGTTGCCATTTTGTTAGATATATCATTATCATTTTAATTGTCCTAGATGTACCACTAAGTTTTATTGAGACAAAGTACACTGTCAATTTTAGAATATAATGGTCGCTCAAGGGGAGTTTTAAACTTGAGGAAATACGGCTTTATGATTTACCGCTGGTGACTCATAAGTATTTCACTCAGACTTATCATAATGGTATTGCACCTAAAGAGAGGGCGCCGTAGCCTACTACGCCCCACGTGGTTGTGCATGAGAATACGTCAGCTATAAGTCCATATGAGGATGTACCTATAATAAATGAGCATTAGAGTGAGGATTTGATAATGGGTGAGGCACTACTTGAAAATGAGCTACAGGTGAAATCTCAAAAGTAACCCATGAAAATTAATGAACCTCAACTATTAAGAAGATTGACACAGTGAGATAAAATCTACCACCCCTCATGATTATGTTGTCTATATAAGTGAAATGGATATGACAAAGAAAAGGTGAATGATCTCAAAATGTTTAAGGAAGCTATGCTAAATAAGCACTCACATAAGTTGGTGTGAGGCCATTAAAAAAGAAAAGTCTATAAGCGCTAATGATGTATAGCACTTAGTAAAAATTCTCCAAGGAGCCAAAACAATAGGCTATAAATGAGTCTACAAAACTAATGTGACTGCAAAGAGAAAATCAAAAAGGTTCAAAGCGAGACTAATTGCAAAAGCTTCACATAAAGAGAGGTAATTAATTATAATAAGATATTATCTCCTGTCTCAAATAAGGACTTATGTAGAATCATTATGACTTTGGTGGCTCGTTATGATTTAGAGTTACACCAAATGGACACTAAAACTGTGTTCCTTAATGGCGACTTGCATGAGAATATTTGATTGGCACAGCTAAAAAGTTTTATCATAGAAAGCAAGAAACAAATGAAATGTAGAGTAAGCGTCCAAATAATGGTACACTAAGTTTAATGAAGTCATTAAGAGTTTGATTTTGTTGAAAGATAAAGCAGACAATTATATATATGCTGAGGTCAAGGGGAGCTCTTATATCATCCTATTAGTTTATCTGGATGACATCCTACTATCTAGCAGCAACAGTTATATGCTGCGAAATATAATGAGATTTTATCATCAAAATATGACATGAAAGATCTTGGTGAAGCCTCATGTTTTGGGCATTGATATTCACCGAGGTAGGTCTAAAGGTGTATAGGGACTCTCTCAAAAGGTATACAGAGATAGTACCCAAAAGGTATAATATGCACTAATGTTCAGCTACGGCTGCCCCATTGTTAAGGGCGATAAGTTTGGATTATTCCAAAGTATAAGAATCAATATGAAGCTGATCAGATAAGAATGATTCCATACGCTTCAACTGTCAAAAGCATTATGTATGCACAAGTGTGCATGCGCCCTGACTTAGATTTTACCACCGGGATATTTGGCAAATTTTAATACAGTAATGGACCACTGTAGGGCTACTAAGAAAGCCTTCACATATGTTAAAGGCATTAAAGATTACATGCTTACATATAAGGAATTTGAGAGCCTTTAGTTGTTGGCTGCTCAAATACAAATTTGCAGGCTATGTTGATACTAAGAAATTCACATTATGTTGTATCTTCACACTTGCAAATGGGGTGATATTGTGAAAAAGCTCTAAATTGATACTTACAGCAGCATTTGTTATGCAGCCGGAATTGTAGCATGTTAAGAGGCCGTGAGGCAAGCCATATGGCGTAAGAATTATTATACCCGAACTAAGAGTGATAGACAGTATAAGAAAACCCACCATAAGTTTTTCTTTCAAGTAACAACAAGTTAAGTGGTGCTGTCAAACACATTGACATGAGTATCACGTTGTGAAAGAAAGAATCCAAGATCACACCATTTATATACAGCATATAAGTATTAAGTAAATGCTGTTGGATCCACTAACAAAAAGGCTTACCACCCAATATATTTCGTGATTATGTTGCCGGCATGGGAATATTAAAAAGCCTGTGATTCTGGAATGGGCCATATAGTAACCACTCTCATAATAGATAAGTTGCTTGTCTCTTTGAAGTGGTACTTGTACGCTGTGATCTATTGCGCCACAGTGGGATTTTATTCACCGATGTGACACACTGTTTCGTTGTATAGGTTATACTAAGAGGAGCATTAGAAGCCTTACGATCAAAGGGGAGAATGTTGGAATAATGATCTGCAAGGCAAAGTTATCAGTGCATTAGTTTACAATTATGGTTAATCACGAAATTAACTAAAAGATAATGTGTAACAGAATGCAATGCCATGCGGAGGTCAGATCTATTGACCACGCCCTGATCAGTGGCGTAACCGACTTCGGTTGCGGGCCCAGGTCGTGCAGCACCATATATGAAGGGGTGAGGGGCGGCCAGATAGATGAGCCAAGAGTTCAGGCACCACCCACTCCCCACAAAACCCTAAGGCTGATCATAAGGGTGCTCACAACGACCTGAAGGCCGCAAACCAGCCAGTTCCATAGGACGGCGTCACTGGAGAGTGCAGGTCGAGATCAGAAGGGAGGAGGAGCAGATCCAGTGCACAACTACATATCAACCTCGTCATCAAGCGTCGGCCATAGAGGACATCACATCAGGACGTAAGTCATTAAGATTCCTATTACGATTAAGTGTGTTCATGATTCTAGGCTTAAGATCTGAAGTAATTAGCCCTAAGTTTTCTACAATCACTTCATTCATTTGGAGCACCAGTGCCAAGTTTTACTCTCTCCATAGTGGATGACGGTGCTTGGGAGACTAGTAATAAAGGATATCAAAATATGATGCACCGATGCTTAAGTTTTCAATTGAAGCACCGATAGCTGCAGTGGGTAGAATCGATGTCTGCCATGGAAAATTTCTTCAAGCACCGATCGGTGGAGCAACATTGTGGGTGGTCTTAGTTAGTTATAGATAATGATGAGGACATCACACCCATTCCAACCGTTGACGGACCAATCACTCGAGCTCGTGCACGTGAGATTAATTATGTGATTCTGCTTATGAATAAGGGAGAGGACACAAATGCAAGAGGAGTCTTGCAGGAAGATCGCGGGCTCTTAAACAATACCAGATTGTGATGACCACCACGACTTCAAACAAACTCCGATTTTAGTGTTTAAGCACTTGTTAGAAAGCTCCTCACGTCTACTTTCCAACGGATCCAGCCTCATCATCATACCATATCGGAGTCAGAGACAATCATCATTTTAAAACAGAAGGTGCTGCATCACCTAAACTTGGGCCGTTGGCCCGTGTATCAAGTTGAGCCTGTTAGGGGCGCGCTCTAGGGTTTGAAGGCGACCCCCAGCACCTTGTGGTCGTCCTCCCCCTATTTAAAGGTCTCAGCCGCCACTAAGAACACTTGGGTTTTCTTTTGTTATAGTTTAGCTCTTTGCAAACTTTTCTGATCTTCAGTTGTATCCAACGACCACTTGTTAGACAGCCATTTGAGAACCCCACATTTGAAGAGATTTCTGGTTTGTCACATCTTGTTCTTACTTGTTCTTCGATTACTTGCAGAAATTGATCTTCGTGATCAGGTTGATCTTGCTGTTTCGGCGAGGTCAATAACCATTCAGAGTTGGTTCTGCGATTGCTAAGGCGCACACGACCTGTTCGTTTGTAGTCGAATCGTGAGAGTCGACTCCACCAAATCGATATTTATCACCTCACCAAAAGATCGAACACTCAAGTACTATCAAATAATTGAAGGCAAACATAACATTTGGTGAGAGATAAAAACTAAAAACCAGTTTATATAATCTGACCTCTAAACACTATCTCTCAGATTATGTTTATAAAACAGATTATAAAAACTACCTCTATAATCTAGATTATAATAATGTCCCCTAGTTTCAAACAGGACCTAAGTTGATATGCACTCAAGTTTTTACTCTGCTATTTAAAACTACAATGTGGTGGATCATGACTTCGCTTAGGAGCATAAGTAGACATGTCCACAAACCATATTTAGTAGTATAAAATTTTGCGAGTGACCTGTAGAAATCCGTAAAATTAATTTGTATCGGATGTGGGCATCGCGAGTACCCAGTTTCGCTTTATGCAACCAAGGTCTACAAAGTTGAATTAGTCCAAATAACCCGCTCTCGACGCTGACGCATCGGTGGTGAATTGGTGATCGACTGGATGAGGGAGGGCGTGTGGTGATTTGGTAGCATAACATTTTCCTTGAAGCTAATTATGGTGGAGGGCGCTTTCATGAAAAAGCCCAAACTCGATAAAGTAAAGCACTGCTTTACTTTTACTGACGGTGCCATCGAGCGTACTAAATACTAGCTTTTTTGCTGCTGCCGTGAGCATAATACTAGCGTGGTGAGGAACGGATTTCCTTGCCGTACTGCTCCATCACTGCCAGGTCACTACTATGTAGGTCTCAAATTCGTACGGTAGTGATCAGGCAGCATGGTAGGAAATTCCGACGTGTGTGATGACGATCCCAAGGGAGTCAGAAAGTCAAGAGAACATAAATTTAAGGGCCGGTTTAGACCTTGAAATTGAATTCATTTTAAAAATTACAATTTAAACATAGATTAATTAAGTTAATATAGTTGTATATAGAATATATTTGTATATTTATTGCTAGACATACAAAAGACACATTTATATGTTGTATTTTTATTGTAAGAGAGTGAGTTGAACAGTGTGTTATAAGTTAGAGAATAGAATTATAGCATAATAATCTATACAATTTATTTCCATCTCCCGACCTATGAATTTGAGGTAGGCTTATTTATGAGTTTGAGAAATTTGTGAAATGTTAAATTTCAAACTAAATAGCCTAACTTATTGTATAAATTTCAATTTATCTAAAATAAAAGAATCCAAACAGCCCCTAAATGACTTCCGCTCAGTGGCCAGTTAACTACCACAATACAAGGTCGAAGTGTCGTTGCTGTAGTACATGATCATGTATTTTTTATGTTATAAGCTGGAAGCATTGTTATTGCAGCTTACTTTCTCTGTTTTTAAATTATTGTCGTTATTAACTTTTAACTTCAACTTCAAGTTTGACTATTCGTCTTATTTTTAAGATGAATAATCAAAATTAATTTAAAAGTTTATGACAACCATAATCTAAGAACGGAGAGAGTACATGTTTATATGTTTTGTAAATATTTTCTCATAATGTCATATGTGAATGTGCGGAAATAAAGTAATGTTGCAAAACTTGTTATTTTGTACATATTTTTCTTCCGTTTTCCACAGCTAATATTAGATGACATACAACTGATAGAGGAAATGGCATGCAATGTAATTAAGACACTTATGCATAAGCATGCACTAGAGCTAGTTTGTTGGTGCCTAATTTTGCCACACCTAACCATTGTCATGTGTGGGTTGTCATAAAAAGTGTGGCTAATAAATTCTTAGCCACATGTGTGACAAAGTTTAGCAAAGAAATGAAAGTATGATATATAAGGAAGAGTAATAAAAAAATATGATTTACCAGAGTTGTGACACTGAATTAAATAGTTGTCTAAGAATATGTGGCACGAATAAACTTAGTATATATCAAATAAGATATTAAATCCAGCTAGAGTTCCCGATGCATCAATGACCGCAGGTTCGCTTCTACTAAACGTACGGTGGATGCCATTACTAACTGGCTGTGAGCAATCTAGAGGATGCAACGTTAACCTGTAAAGTAATACATATGCAGCTTGCCGGAGTTCCATCGAAATGAAAAGGTCACTGGAGAAAGCGAATGATATATGGCCGAAATCACACAATCATATTAGATTGAGCACCTAATGCAACTTGCCTAACACATAAACAATATGATGACAAGTCACACACTTGCATGCTCACGTACAGGTCCAAACCACGGAGTCACGAACATACACACAAACTCAAACACATCACAAGAACGAACATCACATGATCCGATAGCTCCATACACATCAACATTTTGATGGCATGGCAAGTCCACACTTGGCTGGGAGCTCCATGGCACGCTTTGAGTCGATGTTGTAGACGGCCATCCATGGGGAGTTCTTGTACGTGCAGAGGCAGTTGAGGTCCGCGCCGCGCAGCGCCGTGCAGCATGCATCTGACGGCTTTGTCGCCGGGTCCGTCGCCTTTGCCGCTGCGGGCTGGCACGACGTGAACTGCTCATTGCTCATGTTGCACACCGCCTCCGTGGGTGCCACAGCCACAAACAGCACCATCGACGCGGCAACGAGCAGGAAAACGGCTACCGTGAACGCCTGCGACGACTTGGCCATGTTGTATGTCGCGTGGCTAGAGGCGTGCCGCAGGTTTGCTGTGGGTGTGGCTTTGGACGTGGGAATGATTGGTGTGGTTGATTGATGGCCCTGTGCCTGTTTATATAGCGCCAAGACACGCTAATTTTAGCTTAGATTGCATGAAAACATGCGACCGTGATATTTTGGGAAATCGATGCTGTGATTAAGAGCAAGTCATGATGACCATCCATCAACAATGGCGAAGCTAGATTTAGAATTCACAGGCTATATTTTGGACTGGTTGTCTGTGGCTTGTGTAGCTTGGCATGTCAAGATGTGGCATCTATCGTCTTATTCAAAACAGTTTGCTTTATCATTAAAGTTATTTGAATTATGAGTTTTAATTTTAACATTTGAATTAATTTTTTGAATAAGATGAATAGTTAAAATTGATCTTAGAAGCCAACGGCGACAAAAATTTAGTAATAAAAGGAGTATGGCGGACATGATTTGAAAAAGTGTGCAAATTGTTATCATTGGTAGCAATATAGGATATTTAAAAAACCATGTCAGATTGGCCATACATTTGAAGCATCGATCACTAAGTTAACTACCAATTTTTACTGTGATGTGACTTTAAAAAGACAAGTAAGCTGTGGCGCCGGAGTGGCAAGATTGAGCGGCGATGGAGAGAAACTAAAGTCGATGATGGAAGGGTGAGATGACGGCGAGCAAGATTGGAAAATTAGCATTGTGATTATTTAGAGCATGTCACGAGGGGCATGCATGTCCAATCCATAGACTGTGATTAATTTTGGATGACTCGGGTCCAGCACGCGGGTGTCGCTGCCGTGCGGCCGCGTGGCTGCCGCGTGGGCCGGCCACCCAACGGGGGGCAGGTGGCAGGCAGTGCGCAGCGGATCCGCTTCCGGTCCAGCAAGTGCAGGCTCTTATTGGTTGGTTGCCAGGTGGCCTTGGGGTGAAGCTATGCTATTGCACTTAGCCTCTCGTAGCGTGGACCGACAGGAACACAGGAGTTGATCTTCGCACCTGAGTCAGAATGAAGTCCGGCCCAACACACGTCTATCCTGGCCCAGTACTCGTGCTCTGCTATTCGGCCCACTTTCCCACGGACGTTAAAACAGCCCAGGGGAAGGCGTGTCCGAGGTCGGCCGGAAATTGTCGCATGCATTTGAAAAAAAATCGTTTTTAAAAAATTACCAGCCTGGATCGATAAAACAAAAAATCACCGAAATTCGGTAAATTTTAGCCAGTTTCGAACCGAAATTGCCTCAAATTTGTATAAATTTTGTCAAAAAATAAATTACTATACAAAGGCTAATTTCGGCCGGTATTTACCAGTAGCTCCAAATACCGGTCGCCACCGGTAAGAACGAAAATCGTCAAAATTCAGGCGAATTTTTTTTTCTCGCATGCTAGACATACAGGTCCCGTTCATCACTGCATATGTCTGAAAACCAATCCAAAATCTAGCAGCACAACTCCAGACCATCTCCATCCGAGCGCGGACGAAGCCAGGCGGGGATCGATCGGAGACACCGATGCGCCAACGCCAAACGCCAACCGCGTCCCTCGCCATGCCCAGCGGCGGCACCAAGGCGGAGCAGCCTCCGTCCCGTCCATATTTTTATCAGCCAGAGAGAGAGAGATCAGAGAGAGAGAGAGACAGCGTCCATTTGGCGCTACCGCTACGGACGCCGGCCGGCAGGTACGTACGGCCGCGGCGCGCCGCCATAGGCCAGCTGCGGCTACTTCCTCCCTGCCTCTCGTAGCTCGGTCCCATTTCTCTACAGCTTCCTCGCGTTCCATCTGGTTCCGCGTTACCCGGTCAAGGTTCCAGCTCCGCGCCGCTGCGTATAAATACATCGGTGCGCGGCGCTCCTTGCAGAGCCACAGCGTCTCCATCGCCAGGTGAGCCGAGCGAAGCAGAAGCTAGCAACAGAAGGAGGCAGCTAGCTTGCTAGCAAGAAGCCAGGGAAGAGGCAATGGCTTTGAGGCAACAGGTGCTGCTCCTCGCCGCCGTGGCGGTCGCGGTCGCCGTCGCCTGCCTCCCGGCGCCGGCCGCGGCCAAGGATTGGATGGTCGGGGACAACGACGGGTGGAAGAAGCAGTTCAACGAGACCCACTGGACCGATGGCAAGACCTTCAAAGTCGGCGACACCCTGCGTACGTGTCTATAGCTTCTGTGCACACTGGTGGTGGATGGCCATGCATCCACGTGCTTAATTACCCTTGTTCTTACATATTGTTCATGGTGATCGATCGAGCTCACCTCCTTGATCTGCTTTCCGCGCGCAGGGTTCATGTACACCAGGGGCGATCACACGGTGGTCGAGGTCAACGGCGCCGACTTCCAGGCGTGCAACCTGCAGGGCAACCGGCTGGGGGCCTGGAACTCCGGCGACGACGTCGTCACCCTCGACAAGGCCGGGAGGAGGTGGTTCATCTGCGACAAGCCCGACCACTGCAACCAAGGCATGAAGATGGTCGTCAACGTCCTCGAAGCCGGCGCCCCGGCCCCGTCTTGGCCGGCCCCGCCGAACGCGCCGAACGCGCCGGACGCACCGGCCGCGCCGTCCCCGCAGTCGTCCGCTCCCGACGGGTTCTCCTTCGGCGGGGCCGTGGCCGCTGCCGCCGGCGCGGCGGTCGCTGCCGCGCTCGCCTTCTGAGTCCGATGAGGCCTCGGTCTGACGTGTGCATGGGCTCGATCGTAGTATCGTTACTTGAGTTTATATTTATTGTCGTGGGGATCCTCCTTGTGATTTTTTTTTCCCTTTCTGTGAGTGTCATTTGGTCATCATGTTTGAAATTCGAGTGAGTTAATATATGGCCGGCATGAATAATTCATTAATAATGATAAATGGTGCCTCTATTTTCATTGAGAAGCTATTCTGTTAATATAAGTTGTTAAGACTTAGGGGCTATTTGGTAGAGCTCTCAGCTCTAGGTTCTCTGGATTCACTCTTGACTCTTCTGTGAAGTGATTCTGTGATTGAAAATGATTCACTTCGATTCTCTAGAATAAACTCTTAGAATCAGAATAGAGAATCACTCGACAGAATAAGAAGAACCTACTTTTTTCAGCTCTCAGCCTCTTAGTTCATTTCAGAGAATCACTTCACAGAATCAGACAAGAAGTGACGTGAAAAACAGTGTTTGACAGAGCTCCTCTGATTCTGTCTGAGAATCAAGAGCTGAGAGCTCTGCCAAAGAGGCCCTTATATTGAACTCTTGAATTTTTTAAGTCTTGCTGATCAAGGTCTGCTCCGATCTACAGATCCAGAGTGAACAATGACACCCAACAAGTAGCTCTGTTTGGTACAACCGAAACTTGTGAAAAAAGCAGTTGAACAATAAGTTGTTGCTTAGTTCATTTTGAGAAACTACTGAATTAATAAACTGTAAAATAAATTTACTATTTGACATAGATTCTACTTATTTCTGTGAATAAACTGAAAATAAGCTGTGTTAAACAGGGCTCAGTCCAACTCTTGGCTCATCTCTTCTAGTTGTCCCAAAACTGAGGCTAATGAAATTTCACAGAAAGTATACATGAAATTAAAGTTTTTTCACAGAAAAAGCATGGTTCTTTAAAAATTCTCAAAATCTAAAGAAGCATAGGCTCCATTTGAAACACAGTAAATATTTTGTTTCTTGAGAAGCTAATTTGGTCTTTTCCTCATAGTTCATGTATAACTAATGTGAAATTCCTATAACGTGCTCATCCTACTGTGTTACTTCAGTCACTTCATTGGTGCATGCAGTGAACGGTTGGGAATTGGGACAGAGAGTTTGATAATGAATAGTTTTTTTTTACTTCATATAGCCTCTATTTATATTCTCCAATACGTTTTAAGCATTTTGGAGTTCTCGCCTACTTAAAGCCCACTATATATCAGCCCCATGCTTACTACCGAAGTCGTAGCAAGCATTATGGATGCCCATTGTGGATGACCTTATAGACTGATTGATTCTAAACAAACCATTTGCTGATGGAAAACTATTCTGGGCAATTACATCCATTGTATTTGAAAACAGAAATGCTATGGCTTACTGTAAGAAAAAAGGCATGTCAAATATTGCCAAAGAACATGTTTACCATTTAGTTGATGAATCCAAAGCGAACTTTCATTGATCCCTCTCTACACAAGATTTCAAATTCATATATATGCCTGCGATTTGCTTACCTGGCTGATGATTCCAAAGCAAACCTTTCGTCACCTCTTTCGCTGTAAATCGCATTAGATTGTACTGTCCCTTGGATTGGGCCCTTCACATAGGGCTAAACAATGCCGGCCTTGGTTTCCTCGGAATTTGCTCTGCTTGAACTTAACTAATCTTGTGTTCTATAAATGGCATCCGCAAGCAGCCTGGGACAAGGGAAGCATACATTAGCTGGGTGAGAAGATCCGAGATGGCTTCCAACCACCGGCAGGTTCAGTTCTTGGCTGCCGCGGTCATCGCCGCCATCGTCTTCCAGCTCCCGGCGCTGGCCTCCGCCAAGGACCATGATGTTGGCGGTGGTGCTGGCTGGACCCTCAATTACCCTATCGGTTGGCCCGTGAACGAAACCTTCAAAGTTGGCGACAACCTAGGTACAGAACTTAACTGAAACCTCTTCTTCAGTTCATGTGTCCTTCCGTAGGACTATAGGAGAAACGCCACAGCTGATCTATGACGTGTTGTGGGGTGCCAGTTTTCCACTACACCAAGGGCAACCACACGGTGACGGAGGTGGACGGCCAGACGTTCAGGGAGTGCTACCGGCAGGGCAACACGATCAACGAGTGGACCTCCGGCCACGACACCGTCAAGCTGGACAAGCCGGGGAGGCGGTGGTTCTTCTGCAGCTTGGCCGACCACTGCGAGCTGGGCCTCAAGCTCGTCGTCAATGTCGTCGCCGCCCCGGACGGTCCGTCACCTGCCCCGGCGCCGGCGTCTCCTCCTCCGGGCCCTCAAGTGCCCTCTCCGGCGTCCTCGTCAGCTCCGGCGTCTCCCACAGATTCAACCTCGTCATCGTCGTCGTCTGCCGCTTCGATGAACCACGTGACCGCCGGAGAGGCGGTCGTGCGGGCGGTGGTGGTGATGGTTGGCGCGGCAGTCGCCGGGTGCTTCATCTAGTTCTCTAGGTACGGCGAGACCGAGGACACCATCGACCGGTGTGATCGATCGCGGGTTGTAATGGACGTGTACGTATACGTTAGTGCGCGAGCGTATTATGATTGCCAGCGTTGAGTTGTTCGTTGGATCAATTTCTCGTCCCTGCTGTTTTGTAACCAGTTGATTTTCTGCAAATTGCTACGAGAAGATGAGAATAATGCCTCCTTTAACTTAAGAATTTTATAGGAGTTGTATAAGAATTTATTCTGAAATCGGTTCAACTTCATAGAAAAATATAAAAGTTAAAAAAAATCCCGCAATTCAAAGTGGTCTAAATTGAGAAGATATGTTCCATGGACACCTCTATGGGAGGTTTAAACTGCGTATAAAATTACCAATAACGTATACACCTTGAGAAAACCTCCCAGATACCATGGAGGTGTGCATTTATAAATGTTGGCATTGATGGTTTCATCGTCCAGGCAAACCAACATATTTCCTTTGAGATTAAGCATTAATGGTGCTTGCAGTTTTGCATTGTCGTGTGTTGGTGGAGACGTGCAGTACTCTCCTGTGTTGGTGGAGACGTGCAGTACTCTCTCGTTCTAAAATTATTATCACTGATCAGTTTCTACTCTCGACTGACATTTTGAAATTTTTGTATTAGACGGTGACAATAAATTCAGAATGGAGGGAGTAAGTTTTACTATTATTTTTGCCGTGTCTCTTTCAATTGTTACTTATGTATATATGTCACAACAAGATTTTTAATACATTGTAGTAGTTATTTGTAAATATTGTTGTGGGAACTGAAAAATAGAGAAATTCTAAGATACCGAAATATAGCACCTCCCTGTAAGTTAATTTCCGCCCATGATCTAGTAAAATATATGTCAATTAATTAAGACATTATGCGCCTTTAAAATTCATATTTTGTCAGTAATTTCTAAAGGATTATTTTTCAAAAAATATTATTATGAAAGTATTTTCAAGATAATTTAGTACTAATATATTGTCAATATCTATGGTATTTTTAGCTAGTATAGTAAATATGGTATTGCTTTTGTCCAATAATATATATAGGTAGATGTCATATATTGCCCATTTTCTGCAAGATTTTGTACATCTATCGACGATCAAATTTTAAAAAGGTTTAATTTTGAACAATCCTAAACAAATCACAGGACAAGAAGTAATTCTGTGTTCAGTGACGATATGGCACCATAGTTCCGAAGCTCCAATGGCGCCACATGTGCCTAGCTTGAAATTTGTTCGTGATAATAGACCAAATGGAAGCCGAGACAAAAGGCCGTCGAACATGATAGATCCAATAATCCACAGTTCGAGATCGATGCCTCCGAGGTTAACACGGCCTTGTGCTCTGTGGGATGCAGCTGTACGGATTCATTCATCTGGTAATTACCTCGTGGTGTCTTATCCTCTGTTAATTAGTTACCCAGCTGTTTAGTTAACAAATCTTTCTCTGATGCACGCCGTCCTCGACGAGCGTGTACTTAAGCTCATGTCCGGCTCTGCGCACGACGGCCAGCAGATGAGCAAGATCGATCGGTCTCTCTAGAGAGAAACGGGAGCTCAGGATCTTGTTAAAGGTCGTACGTAGTAAGTGCAATGGTTTCCAAGCAGGCAGTGGCTGTGGCCGTTCTCGCCGTCGCCGCCACTGTCGCGTCCATGGCGCCGGCCCTCGCCGTCGACCTCGTTGTCGGAGACGACCGGGGCTGGGGCCTCGGCGTCGACTACGACGAGTGGGCCGCCGGCAACGAGTTCATCGTCGGCGACACGCTGGGTACGCACGCATCGCCTTGTCAGACTCCGGTCTGAGTCCATGGCTTCCTGTACGTTCGGCTCACCATGGTCGCTCGTTGATCTGCAGTGTTCAGGTACGCGAAGTTCCAGCACACGGTGGTGGAGGCGACGGGAGCGGCGAGCTTCGCGGCTTGCAGCCAGTTCAACAGCCTGAACACCTGGACCTCCGGCGAGGACAGGGTCGTCCTCAACGCGACGGGGCAGCGGTGGTTCTTCTGCGGGGTGGACGACCACTGCGCGCGGTGGGGCATGAAGCTCAACATCACCGTCCTCCCGGCCGTGAAGTTGGCAGACCCCTCGTCAACGTCGGCGTCGCCGCCGCGCACGACGGACGGAGGCCTCGCAGCGGCGCTCACGGCCGGCGCGGTGGTCGCGGCTGCGTTTTTGTTTTAGTCGCCCCTCCAGTCAAACAGTGATGGACGATTTTTAAAGTAAAACTTGTACTCCGTTATTTAATATTTTTAATTTAATCATTCGTTTTATTTAAAAAATTTATTCGAATGTGTAAAATTTTAAGTTGTGATTTAAATAACTATAATGATAAATCAAATTATATAAAAAATATAAAATTTGTCAAATTTTTTTAAATAAGATAAATGGGTCAAAGTTAAATTTAAAAGTCAACGACGACATCAATTAAACAACAGAGAGAGTATTTGTTTCGATCTTAAATTGTTGATGTCATTTAGTTTAAGTTTTAGCATCATTTACCTATTTATTTTTTTATAAATATTATATATTAAATTATATTTTTTATTATTAAAGTTATTTAAATCATGACTTATAATTTTTTATATTTGAATTAATATTTTAAATAATATGAATGAGTAATTATTATACTAGAAGATAACACGACAACAATTTAAAAACAATGTGGTATTTATAAATTTAACAATTTTTTTGAAGGCCGTGAATTTGACGGCAAATGACTGAGCAATAAATTTCCTAAAACACTAGCAAGCCCAATCTCACCTCTTCAGACTGGGCCCGCAACCAGCCCATATAGAAAAGGCCCATGAGCCAACGACATTTCACCACTTCTGTCCGCACAAGACCAACTCAAACCCCTTCGAAAAAACCCCTTTCCTACATCTCGACCGCTTCCTCCTCCCCCCTCTCGCCGCCGCCGCAACCCTAGCCCTAGTCGCCGCGCCCCGGCAGCGCCGTCCCTGCAGCCACCATGTCGAACCCGAAGGGCTCCAAGATGCTCCAGTTCGTGAACTACCGCATGCGCGTGACGATCCAGGACGGCCGTCAACTCGTGGGCAAGTTCATGGCCTTCGACCGCCACATGAACCTGGTCCTTGGCGACTGCGAGGAGTTCCGCCGCCTCCCGCCCTCCAAGTCGTCCAAGACCACCGGCGACCGTGAGGAGCGCCGTACGCTCGGTCTTCTCCTGCTGCGCGGCGAGGAGGTCGTCTCCATGACCGTCGAGGGCCCGCCGCCGCCCGACGAGTCCCGCGCGAAGGCCGCGGCGGCGGGTGGAGCGCTCGCCGGACCGGGAGTCGGGCGCGCCGCCGGGCGCGGGGTGGCCACCGGCCCGATGCTCCAGGCCGCTCCGGGGCTTGCTGGACCCGTACGGGGAGTGGGCGGTCCGGCCCCGGGCATGATGCAGCCCCAAATCTCGAGGCCACCGATGCCCAACCTCTCGGCGGCGCCCGTGGCGTACCCGCAGGTCGTGCGCCCGCCGCAGGGCGGGATTCCGCCCATGCGTCCTGGGATGCCGCCGCCGCAGATGCCGATGCAGTTCCAACGCCCGCCTGGGCCGCCCCCTCAAGCTCCGTACCCTGGTGGGCCGCCGCAGCAGTTCATGAGGGGACCGCCGCCTATGGGTCCCCCAAGGCCAGGAATGCCAGGGCCACCGCCGGGGATGAGGCCAGGGATGCCCCCGCCGTTTGGACAGCCCAGGCCAATGCATCCCCCGCCACCTCAGCAGCCGGGACAGAACCCGCCGCAGTAGTTTCTTATCTGTAAGTTTAAGTGCTACATTCTTGCATTCTAAGTTTGGTTTTTATGGTTATTTTCTCAGATGTGTTTGATCTGGCCAACCTAGCAATTCTGTTCAGATCATTAAACCTAGAATAGTCTCATGTTTTCTACCTGCAAATTGAAACATTTTTTTGAACTAGTTTGCATTGCTATTGGGATCTGTTGCCGGCAGATCTGTGTATCCTCTCACTGGATCTGTCTCTAATAGGAAGAAGGTGAGGTCTGATTTGGGCTGTTATGTTGTTTGCATGTCCTGAGCTCTGTTGCTGCCTTCTGTTTTAGAGAACATTAGAATTGCCGCGCTTTTCGTGTATGTTTTTGTTGTGCACTCCTAGTTGATGCAGTATATTTTAAATTTATTATTTAACAAATAGAAGTATAGTTGTTTTGACATGGATGACAAAGTTCCAAAAATATATACTTCGGTCTTAAAAATAAGTTGTCGACATGGTCTTCAAAGCATAAGTGTGATCTTTGTTATCTATAAAATATTTAATAAAAAATAGCATCGATACACTTTTAAGAAAGTATTTTTTTTAAAAATTATTTCTAATTTTGTAACTTAATAAATTTAAAATTATTTCTAATTTATATTGGCAATGTTTGATTAAAACATTGCGTCCAAAGCTACTATTTTTTTTAAACCGGAGTTGTAAGTGAGAAAAAGATTGAATATTAGTTCTCATAGTAATCCAGGAGCATTTTTAGGAGATAAAACAATTTATCTAAATATACATTTTTATAACATATAAAGGTCTTTAATTATAGCATATACTTGCAAGACATAGAAGTAGAATAAATTTATAAGAACTTCTCTTTTATCTTTTGTAAAAGTTCTATTGAATCTATAACATAGTAATCAAGGAGCATTTTTAGAAGATAAAAACAATTTAAGGTATCTAAATATACATTTTCATAACATATAAATGTCTTTAATTGTAGCATATACTTACAAGATATAGAAGTAGAATAAATTTATAAGAACTTCTCTTATATCGGCACGGTCATTCATGTCTGCTCTCACCGATTAGAAGCACACTCTTACTTTGACCGAGAAAAGGATTCTTTTCTTCTTCTTAATATTCATTTTTTTTTTCTTTTCTATTATCCACCGTTATATTTTAATCCGACGATTAATATTTTTTAAGGTGATGTGGCACAACGAGCTATCAGAGAACGCTTGCGTTTTAATATATTACGATGGCAGGGCTCTTCATGTCTGCTCCCGTCGAGTAGAAGCACACTCCTATGTTGACCGGGGAAAAGATTTTTTTCTCGTTCCTAATATCTATTTTTTCTCTTTAATATCCACCGTGAGATTTTAATCCGACGGTTAATATTTTTTAGGTGACATGGCGCAACGAGGGTTGAGAGAACGCACGGCGTTTGAGCTTTAATATATTGCGATGGCACGGCCGTTCATGTCTGCTCTCGTCGAGTAGAAGCACGCTCTTACGTTGACCGAGGAAATGATTTTTTTCTCCTTCTTAATATCATTTTTTTCTCCTTTCTAATATTCACCGTTTGATTATAATCCGACGGTTAATATTTTTTAGGGTGACGTGGCACAACGAGGGTTGAGAGAACGCACGGCGTTTAATATATAAAGATTGGTGGACTAGAACGTGGTATTGGGTCTACTGTATATATTAATTTCGTCCACAAATTAGAACGTGATATCTGAGCATCGAACTTAGGTCTAGGCACAACATTTGTGGACTAGAACGTGGTATTTGGGTCTACTGTAACTGTTTGAAATTTGGAATGTGGTATCAAATGTAATAATGCTAGAGTCATAAAAGTACTCGTCATTATTCTTCTTGGAAAATAGTTTTTGTTGGCATACTCATTCTATTAAGCCTGGCTTTTTGGTCGTTGATTGTCCAATGGATTGAAATGGTTATCCTGTTTGTAATTAGTCTTTCCAAAGTACTGTCTAGTAATTTGGCATTTGATTCTTTAGCCTATTTGCAATTAGTCTTTCTAAGCATTGTTTATAAGGCTTTGCATCTGATGCTTCAAGTTGTTAGAGCGATGTCCCCGCTGATTCTTCATGTGATAGCTCTTAGTCCAGCTTCATAATCTCTTCTGTGGTCACATGTGTGCTTTATATACTATCTAAATGCAATTTGTTGTGCACAATCAACCTTGGTCCTTCCTCCAAAGAGATTGCATACTAAAATACAATCACTTGCTATATCCTTTGGATGCTCCCGAGAATATGTATGAGTAACTTGTAAGAGCATAAGGTGTACTCTAGCTGCTGGCATTTAGATGCAACATGGATTGGTGAACTGTCACACCATAATTTTTGTTATCCTAATTCCTGTCCTAAAGAACGATTCTACCACATTTGTCTTAAGATGATTTAGCTGGAGTGAATATAAATTTATCGAAATGGCTTTTGACTGCATATATTAATTTCTCTACATGTGTTCCTTTATTTTCTACTGATATTTCAATATCATGTTCAGGTATAAGCTTCTTCTTGTCACCCTTGTGGAAGATTCCATACTGCAAGAAAGGATCATGATCACACCTATGGAAATCTACAGATTCCACCGTTGCTTCGCCATTCTGTTCCAAATCAGGGTATTCGGAGTTTCCTTGAGACTTGAGCGTAGCATTCTGAGACTTTGTTTTCTTCCGATTAGATGTACGTAAAGAGGCCAGAGCTTGTATTAACTGTTGGCTGTTGAGTTAGGGATATGGATAGCTTGTTTCATCTTATCCGAAGTATGTATGCATCTTGTGATTTCGGTGAGACCACGTGGCGTAATTGATTTCGAACTTTTCATTTTTACACGTTTCTTCGTGCCTTTTTGATTGAAGGAAAAAAAATTTATTCCTCTGTTTTTTTTGTAAAATTGAACTAATTCTGAAATTTTTACGCATTTTTTTTGAAAATCCTACGTTGCAAAGGGACCCTCAGTCTTTAGTCGTCTTTATCAAATGGTTTCAGTTGTTTTCTGTAGCACATTTCCTTTTTATGGAGAAAGGGTTATCACGTTGTGGATAGCTATTTAAGTACTTCTTTCGTCTTAAAATGTAAGTATTTTTAAATCAAAATCAAACTCTATCAACTTTGATTAATAATTTTTAAAAATTTAAATAATTTTTATCTATATATATAATAAAATATTATTAATTTTCTATAATTAATAGTCAAAGCTAAAGAAGTTTTACTTTTATAAAAGCTAGAAATGCTTATATTTTAAGACAGTGGTATTATTATACCTAATTTGTGTTACAGTAACATTTAACGGCTCAACTGATCATACGCATAAATATATTGCACAAATGTTTATCTCTACTCCTATAAACGCTGCTTATGGTAAGTCTGGCCTTTCTGGCAACTTTTATTTTCGTCCGTTGGATCTCCATCGCGCGGCTCAGAGTGCATACGGGCTTGTATCTCCG
This sequence comes from Zoysia japonica, assembly GCA_001602275.1. Taxonomy (NCBI): domain Eukaryota; kingdom Viridiplantae; phylum Streptophyta; class Magnoliopsida; order Poales; family Poaceae; genus Zoysia; species Zoysia japonica. Next base: position 1,155,227 of record BCLF01000051.1, on the reverse strand, counting down.
CAACGCGCCGACAACTGGGCCCCGCCCCGCACCTCGCTCTCATCCTCGCGCCCGCGCCGCCGGTCCGCTCTCAGCTAGGTCCTCGCGCCCGCGCCGCCGGTCGGCCCCGCCCGCGCGCACCTTCTTCCTCTCCAACGCGCCGCAGGTCGGACCCGCCTCCATTGCCTATCTTCTTCTCCGCATCCGCCGTCACCCTACGCCCAGCGCTTCCCACCTCCTACACCTCGCCCCCGTGAATGCCGCCTTGGACCCTTTACGAGTTGCAGATGTGCTGTGCCAGGAAGCGGAGGCGTGCGAGGTGGCGGAAAAGGTGGCGGAGCGCACCGCCCTCCTCCACGTACCGCGCGTACCAGTACTCCGCCTCTCCGTAGCTGACAGGCGGCGAGCGGGTGGCGGTGCGCGCGCACCAAGCTGGAGTCGGCCGTCGGGTGACAGGCTGCGACTGTTTTGCAGGATGTCGAGACGGGCGTCAACACGAGCACCAGCAGCGGCGTTGCCGGGGAGAAGCCGTTCTGGTTCACGCTTAAGAGGTATTGAGTCGCCGCCGAGCTCGATTGAGCAGCATCGGCGTCCCTACGTGCTGTAGCTTTGGCCTCTTTTTGTGTCCAAGCATGGGGTTCGCGTGGATCTGGGGCGATCCATCTCCATTGAGCATTTCGGGGGCTCTGGTTGCTTTGTTCATGGAATTTGGCATCTCCCGAGCTGCAATTTCATGTGTTGGTCTGTGTTGCTTGCCATGGCTCAAATTGTGCATGAATTATTTTAGCTTCCGGCAATGCTCAATTTGAGTTGGGATCTCAGCAGGCCAGCGGAGATGGAGAGACAAATAATTGGGGATGTTATTATAAACAAAAATCATTCTTAATATTCGGCACAATGTTCATTTAGTTGAGTCGAAATTTGCGTGTGGCCCCGGTTGTTCCATTCGTACCCTGGAGTTTTCAAATTTCTACGTTTCTCCTAGCTCGCTCGCTTGCTTGTTTTTTTTTTTTGGCATCGATCTGCTTTTTAGTTCGGTGCTGGCATCACCAATATTTACATCCCTGGCTTAAACGTTAGTTCTCTATTTATCCTCCTGTTCAATATATTGTAATATATGGAATATTATTGCTTAAATTGGACTAAAGAGTACACATTAATGAATAACGAGTATGCTAATTTATTAACATGACGGAGGACATTGCTTTAGAGTGTGCTTTCTTTCCCGTGTAACAATTTGTTTGCCTTCCAGAAACAATCCTTTAAGGCTTATTGATGTCGAACTGTTAGTCTGGACCATTGCAGTTGTGGCTGTTCACTTGATTTCTGGTCAATTACTATATGCCGGATGTAAGTGCTTTTACAATGCAACTATGCTGTGATGCTTTGAATCTCTGTTAAAAAATTATTCAGCATCAATTTTTAATCATATGGTTATCACCCTAAAATACTGTTCCTTAGGTTAGCTGGTGTTGGTGAAGCTTCTTTTATAAGTCTGGCAGCTATATTCATCGATGACAACGCACCACCAGCTCAGGTTCTTTTACATTCTTTTACTGCCTTAGTTGCACATGCACTATGATTAAAACATTACAATTCAGGTTAGCCCTTTTTTTTGTGTGTGTGAAGGTTTGGTTGATCGCAGACTCAAAACGACAGGTGTACATCTGACGAGCTGAATTCGTCATCGCAATGCAGGTTTGTTCCTCTATTATGCATTAGCAGTATTCTACAGTTCTGATAGTGAATGGTGCTGTTGTGCTGGTTTGTTGCTAACTGCTTTTCTGTTTTGTTACTTCTAAATTGCAAACTGCAGCCTGTATATTTAGCTCAAGCTGGGAACGAGATCATCTAGCTAGGGATGTCTCAAAAGTGAGGTGAACTGTGCCTCACCTGTTTTTTATGGGTTTAGTTGATTTTGAATTTTGAACTGGTTACCTATGGTGGTGACTGTATACCTGAGCACCTAGAAACTGTCAAAATAGTTCTTTGACTTTTGTCGGTGTTGGTTTTTCTTGAGGAAGACTTCTTCAGCTTAATTGGCAGCCTTTCTTCACTTCCTGACCTTGAAGTTTTGACTTTTTGTTTCTAGGAATATTCTTGTTTGTTTCTCGACAGTTAGAGAAATTCGATTTTTTGGTAAGGTTGTGGTTGCTGGATTATTATCCTTTAATATCACACTGTTCGTGTGGCTGTGATGTCTGCAGGGGCGAATGGATGTTGAACCTTCTTCAACGCCGGCGAGTTGATGTGGGCAAATACCTCGAGTGCTCCTCCTTTCACGCCACACCCTTAAATGGATTGAGAATTCAGGAGTTGTTCCTGATATATACAGTATATCATATTATCATGGATCTTTCTTCGTCTGTCTACAGATTATATGGTGACTAACATAAGGGCTGTAGGCTTGCAGGTGCAGGACGAGGTCCACATGGAAAGGTTTCGATTTTGATGGGTGGCTTTATTAGGAATTTAATTGAAGCAACAAGGGAGCCAAGCATCACTCTCATGGTTGCTAATTTGAGGGTATTCTTGGCTTTGGATTTAAGGAAATATACTACCTCCGTTCCAAAATATAAGCATTTTTAGGTTTGAATAAAGTCAAACTATTTTAACTATTCATAATGAATCCAAAAAATATAATTTTTATATGTTAAAATATTATTAATTATACATTATTAGTGGTCAAAATGGTAAAAGTTTGACTTTTACTAAACCTAAAAATGCTTATATTTTGAAGCGGAGGGAGTGTCAGATCGAAACACTGTTCATGTGTAGTAATCTCTGCTCCTTTAAAAGTATTTAAGTATCAGTTTCCTTTGGAACGACTTTAAATGGTTCTTCAGTGGCGTTGAAGATTTTTATGGTTTCTACAATTTCCCTTCTCTGGAACTTACGGCATTTAAGAACATGTAAGTTTGCAGTTTTTTCTTTTTGTAGGGAAATTTAATAAATGAATGCTTGATTGCTAAATCATATCTGAGTATGTGAAAGTACTCATTGTTAGGTTGGCATAATCTATGCATGGCCTCTAAAGCTTTTCTACTAATACTTACTTGCAGATTTTATTTTGATTTCAGTCCGACCTGCATTGGTTGCAGTCTTATTTGTCCACAGATCTTTAATCGCTCTATTTCTTTGGTGCCACCATATCTTGAGGCTCCATTGGCCATAGATATCCACAAAAGCTAGGGAGTGGCACCAGCTAACCTTGGAAACAACGACTTCAAAGGACTCCATGGATACAAGGTATATCAAGGTTTATTTGCTAAAAGCCATTATTTAATAAATAAATTCGAAATTCATTTTCACAGTCGATGAGAAATGATCTGTTTTTTGAGTGATCAAGAACCAGTTTGTGAATTGTAAGGCGTGATATATATAAACATAAATATTAACTTTCCGTACTTCATTAGCTTGGTAAGTTTAAACAACTATTGTGTTGATGTTGACCTGGAGAATCTATTGACAATATTCTTACTGCTATGTATTTCCTCGGTGGACTCGACATAGGTAACAATGGTAAAACTAGGTTCTAGAATGGTAGTGCTGGAAATTTTGTTTTTAGGGAAAGAACGTAGGGAGTGTGTATCTGGACGCATTTTGTTGTTTAGGATCGGTCTTTTCAACTTCATATTAAATGAAACCTTAACTCTATCTATTCCTCACGGATTAGTTTTTATATTTTGATACTTTTGTTATGATGTTTGCAGACTATTGAAATTTACTTCATTTTATTTGTCCGTGGTGGAGCACGAGCATGTAACATACTTAAAACAAAGAGTGTCGTGGACCGTCATCTTGCACCTGTAGCGGAGAACGGATATTGGATTATGAATAATTTTATTATTGTTGTATTGATTGTTTTGTAGCGGAGAATGGACATTGGATTAGGAATAATTTATTGTTGTTGTATTGATTGTTTTGATTCGTGGCAACGCACGGGCGCTTGACTAGTAATATCAAAATCTAGATCGATGTAGGATTAATGGTTGCTGCCTACAATCTATCCTGCAGTCAGCTAAAGAAGGAAGTATTAAAAAAAAGTGAAGTTTCACTCATTTAGAGATAGATTAAAGGTAGATTGTTCCTAGAATTTTTATACTGCTATTCAAAAGGACAGATTGGTGTAAAAGGTATAGCGGAGGAAAACAAGATCGATAGACCAGGAACCAAATAAGTGATGGCACGAGGGAACTGCCAACCTTGAAAAAAATGCCACCAGAAGTTTGACATGTCAAGTTTAGCGAAGAGAATTGAAGCCACAAGTTTAGCAAGTTTTAGCATGAACTGCATCTTATTGAAAAATTGTGGCACACTGCAAGTTCAGCAATGAAGCCAACAACCACCAGAGTTTTTATAGCTCACATAGTTTAGCATGGCAAAGTGTGGTCACCATCCAAACAGTCCCTTAGACGAAGGAAGATAATACCCAGGGGTCTTAAGTAGTCAACCATTCACTTACCATAGGGAAAGTAACGAGATTTTAAGCAGTCCAGCCAAACCACTTCCACGCTATAACTCTGTACGTAAGCAGGACACTTTTAATTCATGTGATAGATCAAGAACTTCAGTTACACTACTACATTAAACCATGTGCAGGGTGGAATCGGATGGGAATACAAAAACCACAGATTACAAGCAATCACTGCAGTTTCTTCAATGTTTTAAGAGGGAACAAGTCTGGCAAGCCAGAAACACAGTTTTTTCACGGCAGCTTATTGCACCCTGTCTGGCCTGGAGGGTGCCCTCCTTTGCCCCTCCACTAGTCGGCTGTCCAGCTCTGCTCCACAATCTCACGGACTTTGCGGTTGTACTCCCGCTTATTTTCACTGAACAGTCTGGCAGCTTCAGAGTTTGCTGGGGAATTTGGGTTTGGATCGCACAGCAGTGACTGCAAAACAAGTGCAGCACAAGCTAGTTAGGAAACGTTTCAGATACACTATTGCCAATGCCATAGTACAAATTATGACCTCCAGCACATACAAAACAAGTGCAGCACAAGCTAGCGAGAAGTTTCAGACACACATATACTGTTGTCATAGTATATATATGTGGCCTCCAGCTAGATAGTGCCATACAGCCACAACCAGTGATCAATTAACCCAAGTCGTATTTATAGTCACTTGTTCCAGGTACAAAAAAATTCTCTACAATTTTGAACTAGTGAACCATGTCACACAGACAAGAAAATATGATAGGACAAACATTCCCCACACTAAATTATGCGGAACAGCTCCACTTTTATGTAATGCAAATATTGATATAGCTTTTAAAGTTCTCATGTAAAATGAATGAGGGTATCTTAATGGGCATTACTCTTTTTTTTTTGTTATACATAACAATGCAAGAGCTCTCAAAATTCCTGGAAGCTATAGAACAATGCATCTAGATATTTTCTCCAAAATAGAACAATTCGACAGTTGATTCAACATTTTTACAGTACTTCAGAACCTTATCACTGCAAGTTCATGCTATTCATTTCACTAGGCAGTATACATGCATTTTGATTGATAATCTGCTCAACAAAAGATGGGTACCTGAATAGAAGTCAATATGGCAGCAACATCATATATAGGGCTCCACTGGTTTTGTAGGATATCCAAGCAAATGCTTCCATCTGCATATACTGCAAATAGAAGAATGTTAGAACCATTTTCCCACAATCTCTTTCTTGAAGCTACTATTTATGGAGAACGAGGAAGAAGGGAAAGGGACATTACTGTTTGGGTGGAACATTCTAGAGACAAACCGAACAGTTGGTGGCTTGTTGGGATAGTCTTCTGTAAATTGAAGGGTTAGCTTGAACGTACCTACATGTGTGAATATCAACAGTGACTTTCAATGCCGCCATACATAGATGCAATATAAATAAGTGAGCCTTTGATCATCAAAGATTGAAAGAAGGCATAGCAATAACATCATAAGAAAAATAAAAAAATAGATATTTTCTTAATGCATCCATAAATTTTTTTCCATATTTCCCATGTAGATATAAACAAGGACAATTTAATGCTAATCTATTAGTATGCAAACTGATCCACAAAAGGTTTATTATTCAAAATGACTCCACATAGTTGTAGCATAGAATGTCGATGGAGATAAAAATTGTGAGAGCACTTAATAACATCAAGGACTTAATACACCAACAACGCTTCATGAAATCACGAAAAAATAGAAAAGGTTTCAATGCAATGTAATCATGGACCATAGTTTATGTAATGTAACTCTAGTTTGGTGGGGGGGGGGGGGGGTGGAGGACTGATAGTTGACAAGAAAAGAGCATTACAACTCCCAAGAAACTATTGAACACTAATATTTTTTATTATGTCTACGGCAGGTCTTTAACGAGATGGTAGTACGCCCAACCTTAACCCAGAGAAATCTTAGTGAATTAATAAACCTACTATACTTTCTTGCTATAATGTTGCAAAAGGGAGAATTATCACAACCATCTGAAATAAATGATTATATCTGAAAAAGATTCATTTCAGTTTGTTATTCCATTCATATGTGCTAGTGGATCTAGTACTACTATTCACGCCAGACTACATCTAGGAGCAGTTAATTAAATGTGCACAAAAAGGATGGAGGGGATGAGGGAATACAGAGAAGGAAATGAAACTTAGATGCCCGCAGCCATTTTTCTTAGTCTAATAAAAAAGACTGGACTTCTGAGCCAGATCTGAAGAATGTGATGTAGATGATTATGCGATGCCTCCCCCAGCAACTAAGTCTGTGTTGATGTGTTGCATGCTAATAGACTGCACCATTTACTTTGCCAGCCTAAGCAAGCAGTGTGCCAGCATTCACGTTAAAATCCTGGCATACAGGATCATATATACTCATGGGTCCAATAATACTTCCCTGACAATGCGAGCAGTATACTTAACTCAGAACTTTGTAATATGGTGGTATTCTCATTTGCTGCTCACAAACTATAGTATGGCAGAAACAAACATCAATTTAGCATAGCAATAATCTAAAAGGCAAAGGAAAGAAAGAAAATTACAACTCAACTCGCAGAACATAACTATTTCCAACCAAACAATGTACATTAGCCAAACTAAAGCACGAATCAGAAAAGTTGATTGGAGTTTATTTAACTCATTTTTCATGATAAGGTGACAACCATGATGAAACAAAAATAACAATTATCTACCATTTTACATGCTACTTATTTTACAAAATTCTGCATAGACATAAACAAGCCTCTTGGATAAAAAAAATGAAGGATATCTGCAAAACCTGTCTGTGAATTTACATACAAGCCTTATATTTGACCTAAATCTAGAGAAGCAGAGACCAGATAAGTGATTTTACCATGTCCAGTTTTTGAATGAGAACAGCACTGAATTGATATATGATAATATCAGTGTGTGGTTATTAAATCATCTGTTACCAATCTTATATCTAAAGAAATAAAACATTCATGCATCTTACCCTTAATCAAACTTCCATAGAGGCTAGAGCTGCAGAACTTGTCGTTTCTGACAGTTTAACATAACAGACATCAAAATAATTACAGAATTTGCAGGTCTAGCCTCTCCACAGTAAACATCTATCCAACCAACCTTCCTGTTGCGTATGCTCCCATGGAGCAACACGAAACAAGTCCATAACGGTATTTTTGGTAATCTTCCCGCAAAAAGATGTATCAGATTAATTGAAAAAAAGTCAGAAACAAGCCAATAGAAACCATACAGTTCCACTTACACAGCAATAGAAATCCCCAATATCCGGTGGATAACTACCATCCCCACCAGCACAATTTCGAATCAATCTAATCACCATGAAAAGCAAATAGCACCGCACAAAAAGCCAGTAAATCAGGTATAGATCGGAAGGGGATCGAAGCACCGACGCTCACCTCCATCCCACGGCGTGTCATCCGGCCTGCAAATCAACACGAACCCCTCATCAGCACCATAAACACATGTACAGAAACAAAGCCACGGCTAATTAGAAAAAAAAACCTCGGCTCCCTTTCCGAGATCCAGCGCCCCCACAAACCCTAGAACAGGAACGGGGATTAACGAGCTCCTTCTGCACCGGCGGGACAGAGAGACGGGAAGGTGATAACGGAGGTTGAGTGGGGATCACTCACCCGAATATGACGGCGTTCCAGAGCATGATGTTGTTGTCGTGCGGCGCGCCGCTGATCCCGGCGGGCGGGTCCTGCTGCAGCCGCTTGAAGTCCCGCATCAGCCGCTTCCTCGCCGGCGTCGACATCTCGTCGCCGCCGCCGCCTCCTCAAACCCCCTGCGTAGGGTTCCGATCCCCCCGCGCGCAGCTCGCCGCAGCCTCTCTCTCCCTCTCGGGCGTGAGGTGGTTGCGTCTGGAATCGGCGAAGCTTCGGGGGAGGGACGAAGAGACGACGGAAATGGGTCAGGGGGTCAGGACTGACGGGTGGGGTCGGTTGGGCCGTGTGCGTGCGTACGCGTGAGAACAGGTCACGGGTGGAAAGAGTGGAGGCAACGACGCCCACGCCGGGCGGTGGGTCCACTCCGCCTGTGGCTTCGTTTCCACGCGCGGCCGGCCGGGATCCACTGACAATGTGGGCTCGAACGAGGGCGACCCCACCGGCCGACGTACGAGTATCTGTCACTGATAGGTGTGGGGCCCGGACGGCCCTAGCGTCAGCGACATTCTTTTCGTACCATTGGTCAAATCAATCAATCAGTCAACTGACACGTGGGTCATAGAATATTAACAGGGCCTACCGATCAGTGATGCGGGGAGGACATTTTTATGTGCGTTGGCGTCTGAAGGGTGGGGTTAGCGGGTATCGCATCTCTTTGCGTAGCTGGGACCGGGCCTGCCTGGCAGCTTCCGTGTACAGCTGGCCACAGGAAATCAAACCCCTAGATACGGTCCCAGGGCTTTTCACTGGATTTGACGTATCAAAGAATCTACACTCTCGACTATAAAAACAAATACTTAAAGCGTAAACAAACTATTTCTATCAATAAACCAATTTATATGAAAATTAAATAATATTTCTATAAAATTTTATGAATAAGATAAATGATCAAATTGGATTTGCAAATGTCAAAATATGATGGAGTCCTACCGACCGTCCATAATTCTGTCGAATCCTTGTGTATATTTAAGATGATCAACGTCAAAAATACAAAACCGGACAGAGTATCTATTCTGTGACCACTAATAATGTGGCCGGCCATTGGGTCAAATAGGATTACAAAAGATGATGCCACAGCGGTGACAAAGGGAGCACCACGGGCAAGAGCGGTCAGTGGTGACTGGTGAGACGGAGTGTCTGACCGGTAAGCTTTTATAAAAACATTAATCCCTCTGTCCTCAATTATGTCATCCAAGTTCACAAATTTTCTTTTTTTT
>BCLF01000051.1:1111853-1145836 GCA_001602275.1 Zoysia japonica | reverse complement strand
CTTAATCCTCGTGCTCCACTTAAAACAAAGTAAAAGTCCTTAATCTTCGTGCCCATAAAATGAAAGTAAAAATAGACAGAGAGAGTAATAAAAAAAAGCACTTCTCTCCAATCTGAACAAGGCAACAGGACATAATAGCCATCTCCAAATATTATCTATAGATGTACTCCGTATTACCCAACCTTGGCACAAGCCATAGGTTTGCAGTAGAATGTCCTATTTGATCAATGATCAAAGATAATGTGACACATACTATTAAAAATCAAGGAAATACAAGTCTAGAATTTGTAGTAATGATCCAAGTAACAATATGATGCAGGAGAAATTACACTTTGCAGACAGGCCAAAAATCCTCACACCTTCAATCAACTAATGTCCTTTTTGTGTACTGCATATAGAGTAACTCCATATAAGCAGCACATCTTCAATTCAGTTATGTTACTATTCATCTCAGAAAAGAATAAAGTCCATATCAATCTGTTAAGTTGTAGACGACACCTTGACCAGCAAACATCAGTTGCCAAGACACCATTATAATTGTGACCTTTCAAAGATCATATACACATCAACTAAGAAACTGTTCAAAGGATCAAAGAATCAACTAACTATACACAAAAAAGAAGTTAGATGAAAGAAGAGTGGTGGTACATCTAGTTACAGCTATTTGAACTGTTTTCTTGACGTTATAGAACAAATTATCATCATCATTTACAGCACAGGAGCTGGCTACCCAGGTCAGATGTGTAGGGTGAAATTAGATTCTTGGTCTAACCCTACGGGAACTGGTGTCACCACCATCCGAGAGCTGCCCCCAAACACTTTGGCTCTTCCCACCACTACTATGCTCCTCCTCGCACCCTGCAACAGTTTTCAGTATCTCTGACTGCAGAGAAGGGCAGTTGTCCTTGAGGTAATCAAAACCCTCAGTCCGGATTACAGCTGCAGACACATAAGGGTATCTGGAATCTTATGGAACTTTATAAACTCAATTGCACCATGAGCTTTACAAACTTATTTACATAATAACACAATCAAAAAGTTAAATTATGGAATGTGGAGGCAATAATTTCTTGGTATATCAAGGAATTGCCAAATAAGAAAATGGAAAGGTAAATATATTGAGCAAAGAAGGCAGCACAAAAGAAACAGTAAAAACAATTCAAGCTGGCAAAAAACCTAGCTAGCTGTTCACCTATTTTTATTTACCCATTGGCATAGAGCTATTATTACCTAGTAATCATATTAATCGCATCTAAAACCTGCTATTATAATCCAGCTTTTTTCCTCGAATATGCAGGAGAGCTATGCATCATTATGTTAAGAAGAAAAATGGGCTAGATCCCATACAACACACCCCACACACTCTAGCAAACAGGCATGCCTTTTACATGAGAGAATGACCTCTACTAATAGGACCTAACAAGTGGGGCTGTTAAGATTGAAATCCCTTTAGCCCCAGCCAGCTCCCAAAACCCCCGTTCCTCACCAGCTTGAACTAATTTGAAAAGATAAAATGGAAAGAGCCAATCAAATACAGCGATTCCGATGATTCTATAGTATCCAAGCGTCCAAAATGATGAGGGAGTTGAGTCCCTGTCTTCCCAATCCAGCTTAGCAGCATAAGTTCTGTTTTACGTTTCGCTCCTTCCTAGAGATTGAAGTAGATAGATTTTGAGTAGCCCTGATTAACTGTGAATCATCCATTTGACTAGGATGTGATGGCCAGAGTGACTAATTGCATAATAGTTATATTTATTTCTGTGTTTTCATTTGGAAAGTCAATTACTCCCTCCATCATCTATTACTTGTCATTCTAGCCTCCAGTTTTCTCAGATTACTTGCTATTCTCACTTCCCAATACAATGATACATTCCTCTCCCCTCTCATACATCTCTATCTCTATCTCTTCATTTTATGTACATCCCACTTTTTTTCCCTCAAGCCACAAGTCCACATCCACAATGACAAGTAAAATGGGACAAAGGGTGTATTTTATTAATTAGCACCAAATGCACAGGATTTTTATCGGAAATAACAAATTGATTGGATTCGTTTCCTATACACAACTGATTCTTACATGAAAAAAAAGACAGCCCCGTTCATGTAGCTCCCACTTGCACAGTGTATAGGTGTTGGATGTAAAATAAGCTGCCCGTGGCGCACACCATAGCAATTAATGTAGAGGGAGCAGTGGGAAATGAGGAAAGCAGCGGACCATGAGCTGTAAGAGGCAGCAATGACGAAATGAAAAGCTGTGGCTCTCCGCAACTGTGTGCGCACGCGTCTGTATCTGTAGTAATTAGGGCAACTAAGTTCGAGCTGGTTGGATGTGAGCCAATTGCAGCCCAATTTATCTTTTATTTTTTACTAGTTCTATTTCATTTTTCCTTTCCGGCTGGTGTATGTGTTGTAATGGTGGCCCTCCTCAGCCCCGTTACAGTGCTTAAAATGGTGTGTATGGTCTCATGTAGGCGTCCTCCATAAACACCTAAGCACTAGGAGGGGGGTACACCACCACGTATCGCCACAACACCACAAAAGACATGACGAGGTAACAGAAAGGATTTAAGACTGGTGTAAAAGAGCTCTTAAACTACTATTTTCTAGTTATAATTCAGGTTGCTACAAATGCAAAACATGAGCAAGGCTATAAAAAACTAGCGTGTTGCTTCATGCAACCTTGCACAAAAATGATGTTAGTTTTTTTTATCAAATATGCAGACATGAAGATTATTGCATTAAGAAGAGAAAAGAATCACAATAACAGCGACATACACTCTTAAGGTAACCCAATTACAGTAAGCTCAAATCATTCATTATGTCAACGCTATTAACAATAGATGAAGTCTTGATGTGCCAAACATGGGCTCTGTTGATCAACAAAATCGGTTTTTTATTAATGCCTAAAGAGAGCTGTAAATGAAGGTGACCCATGCAAAATACACTTAAAATGAAGCAACATAGAAGCATCTACATTGACAAAGTGCATGTTTCTTGGTGAAGAATATCAAATTCAGATTCTGCACATAGAATAATAGCCATAAGGATTAACAAAGAAGGCACAGGTATACACTAAGATGAAGTACCTGATAGATTTTCTGCAGCAAATTTCAGGCAAACAACTTTAAGCTCCACAGCACGGTGACGATCAGCCAATGCTAGGGTACTTGCAACCGAGGCAACGGTTATGCCCTTGCATAGGTAAGACTCACAAAGCAATCTTAGCCTTGCTAAGTCATATTTATCTGCTGCCGCCAACAACTTTGCTGCTAGAGTATTAAAGACGGAACCATCAGAGCTAGATGCATCCAGCTCATTGTCGTCAACAAGGGTATCTCTATAGATGAAATAGAGCATAGCCTGCAGAAAATATTGATTCTCATTGTAAATATTTGCAAATTGCTGTTGTTCTGGAAGGACAGTCATAAATGTAAGAACAAAAACACACCTTGAAAACTTTTGGCTCCATATCATCAATAGCAAACTCTTTCAGTTCATCACTCTCATCAACCACATTCTTCTCTTCATCAGATTCATTATTAAATAATTGAGACTTGAATACAGAAGATCTTGCAGCTAAGACCAGTTTATGGGCATGAAACCTCTCTCCTCCCACATTAAAAATAACATCAACACCTTCTTGATTGTCCAAGAGTGAACCAAAATCATAGCCAATGTCTGAGACCGGAACTTGGATAGAGTGTGGTCTGGAATAATCAATAGTTGACACCACAACACCAACAGTGCAATTTATCTTAAGGCAATCATCTTTAAGAAAGTCTGAGGTCTCAAGAGCAGTTCGCCGAAAAAATCGTTTATATCCCCTAAAACGAAGAAGAATGTAAGGTTAATGGTCTAAGAAATAAGAATGCAATGTTGACTGTCCTTGGCAATGGAATCGTGTAATTTTGTAAGAGCAAGAGTGATACACAAGTTGAAGGGGAGCCCTGGCGCAGCGGTAAAGCTGTTGCCTTGTGACCATGAAGCCACAAGTTCGAGTCCTGGAAATAGCCTCTTGCAAAAATGCAGGGAACAGTTGCGTTCAAAAGACCCAAAGTTAGATCGTACGCGAGCAAGGGCTACTAACACTGGGCTGACCTTTTAAAGAGTGATACACAAGTCCCCACAAAAAAGAGAAGTTCAAAGCCTTTATTCATACCACAATTTACGCTGTGAATGTATCAGATACTTCATCCCAATTTACTTGTCATTTTGAGTCTAGACATGAGAGTTATGAAGGGGTGGAAAAAGTAAAATGTACTGAAAACGAGAATATACATTCAACAGCATAAGTCGCCATGCAAAAAACTTCTATTTAAAGCAGCAGGACCGAAAAATCCCCTGATACCATTGTTCTCTAAATTCAAGCAAATAACATCCAGACTAACTGATCAGACAGATATAGTGAATGAAAATTCATAACCACACGCATAAGCAACTGATATTCAAAGGAGATCTGAGGATTATTTAGTTATAGGAAAATCCAAATGACAAAATGGATCGTAGTTAACCAAATAGACCGTCATGCACTCTAAATTCTTCATGGAATTTTATACACATTCATAACCAACAGAACAAAGTCCCATGAATCACTTGTCTACCATTTTGCAGTACGTATACAATCCACCACCCTATATATTATAATCACTCAAGCCAGAACTGGTTGAAATTGTTATGTACAACTATGACACTAACAAAAGTACAAAGCACCGATGAGTTGTGAAACATCCACACGACAGCATGATGCACATACCACGCATACACTAAAATTCATTGCAGTATCAATGCCATACTGACATAAGTACATGATCCTAATTGGATGGAAGATAAGTATAAAACAACCTAGCACGTCAGAATATCCAACAATCACGACCAATATGGCATATGGGGCATGAGCGATTAGAGCGCGTGAACTTACCACATTGAGCCGCGGTACTTCAGGGTGTAGGGCCCAGACTCGAGGGAGCGGTCGAAGTGAGAGTGGACCTTGTGCTTGCCCTTGCCACTCTGGTCGATGAGCGTGAGCTCGAAAAGCGCCCGGACGTCGGTGCCCTCGGAGGCGAGCGCGATGAAGGCGGAGACGTATGCAGAGTTGTCCTCGGGGTTCTTCCCGTCGGGATAGAAGTAGACGGCCCACTGGTACCCGCCGACGAAGAAGGTCTCGCTGGCGATGTGCTTGCCCACGCCCATGCCCTTGGCCAGCGAGTAGCCCTGGATGTCGAAGCGGTGGGAGCCGTTCACCGTCTCCGTCACGGTGCGCGAGCTCGTGGGCGACGCCGACATGTCGCGCTGCGCGGGGGAAGCGGTTGGGGCAGGGGGAGGAGGGAGAGCGGGAGGCGCGTGCGCCGGCGGCGAGGCGTTGCCGTCCATGGCGGGCGGCGCTAGGGTTAGGGTTCGAGACAGGAGGAGCTTAGGGGGGTGTTTGGATACCTGCACGGGACCTGATGCACGTTCGGATTGATTGGATGTCACAAGCCGGTCAGGCTTTGACGTGCAAAGCGTGGGAGTCAGTTTGGCTGCGCAGAAACGCCAGTCGAATTCGTTTCTTCGGATGCAGGTTTGAAAAATAAGATTAATTAATAGTAGTATTAAGTAAAGAATTAATTTATTTTAAAATATATTAGTATATATTAAATTAGATTAAGATTTATAAATTTAAAATAGATATTATTAAAGTGTTGTTACACAAATTAAATATTAAAATAATTTATTTTTCTCTGCTTTTATGTTATACAGGTTAGTCAGATGTAGCCAATTAAACATCATCTTTTTTCAGCCTGACTTATTAGATACAATCAACCAAACAAACTATCATGTATGAATCAGACTGGTTATAGTGAATCTGTCTCACCACGTTCGAGCGGGCTAACCAAACGGACCTAGGGAAATTTGAGGTGGGCGTCGGCGGGTCAGGCCACCGTGGTGGGTTGACGCGATTCGCCGGTTCGGGACGGTTCGACGGACACGGGACACGGTCGGGTTTAGCGTATGCTATGGCCAGTTGAGTTTGATGGTGTTCGGCTCATAGTCAAAGTTGAATGGAGTGTATACTTTCAGAAAATATTTTTTTTAGTTTGTCGATCGAATTAGTCGAATCCGTTTCAAACGGTAAAACTCAACGCCTTTGGTAGAGCTGCAGGGTTTCTGATTTTTTGATTCGCTTTTCGTTTTTCAGTGAAGTGATTTTGAGATTGAAAGTAATTTTCTTTTTAGAATAAAATCTTAGATTCAAAAGACAGAGAATCACTTCACTTCACACAATCAAAAAAATTTTAACTCTCAATCGTTTAGTTCATTTCTAAAAATCACTTCACAAAATCTGACAAACAACATTTGACAGAGCTCTTCTAAAAATCAAGAGATAAGAGCTCTGTCAAAAAAGCTCTCAGTAATGATTAAATGATGAACTGTTTCATAATTTTAAGGCTCTTTAGCAGAGCTCTCAGCTTTTATTCTTTGATTCTCTTTGATTATTTAAGATAAAAAACTTTAGAATTAGAACAAAAATTACTATTCACACAATCAGAAAGCTATTTTTTTAAGCTCCCAGCCTCTTAGTTCATTTTAAAAAATCAATTCACAGAATCAAATAAAAATCACTTCTTCTAAAAACCAGCGTTTAACAGAACTCCTGATTCTGCTTTTTTACATTTGCTTTCAACAATTCCTTCTTCTTTTTATCGCTGCACTGATTTGAGCTCTACAGCTCAACAACAGCGAAGGGAAACAGTCTTTAGTCTAATGGTTTCAGAAGTGATTGTTGATAGAAACTAAAACATTTTTATTTCTCATAGAATCTAAAATTGTACTAAAACACTTTTAGTTGTGTCCATTGGCTAGTACAACTTGATCTGGTTTATATGAGCTTATCTGAAATGTAGAAATTTATAGGAATCATAATTATTTTAAAAAATCATAAGATTCAAGAATTTTATCAAAAAGAACGTAAATCGGTAGCCTACTAGTGTAAAATCAAAACACAAGTGAGAATCTTTGTAAATGTAGTATAGAGTAGAGTTCCCATATATTACTTATAAATCTAATTTAAGTCTTTAAATATGGAGACTCAAGTTAAGCACATCTTCTATATTAAGAGTATTGACAGGTTTATATATGGGATACTATTTATATGTCATGATCTTCTACGCAGCATACAAAGTGATTTTATCTGAAACACATAAATAATCATATTTGTCTATCAGAACACTGCATACAACTAAAAAAATAATTATTGATCAGATAGGAGAGGGGAAAAGTGAAATGGCTTATAATTTTATATATTTAAACTAAAATTTTGAATAATACAAATGCAAAAAAATGATGCTAGAAGTCGAGTTACAATTGTGTGTACCACCACGGTGTGCACGAAGCCAGGAGTCGACCTTCTCTCCCGCTATCCCAGTTCCCCGCCCCCACCGTCAGCCAATCAGAAGCGCACATCAACATCGATCGACGGCTGGGACCGCGCACTGGTCGGTCAGGGTCAGTCAAAGCGGGCCGCGCTCCAGCGGCGCCCGGTCAGTCGGTCGTCACCCCGCGACGGGCGCCGCGAATCTCCGCACGAACACACAACCGCCGGAGTAGGAAGCAGGGGAAGAAGAGGGCACGCCGCAGGGGGGAACACAATCCCAGAAGCATCAGGTGATTTCTCGTCGCCTTGCTCTTGCTTTCTTTGGAACCGGTTGCGAGGGTGTCCGAGTGATCCCGGTCTCTTCCCGGCTAACCCGCGCTCTCGATTCGGGGGATTTGGGGATGGATTTTTTTTTTCGGTAGGTTTTGGTGGTGGTGCGGGGTTGCTGCAATGCGGCGCGCGCACGAGTTCCGGAGGGTTGATGTTGAAATTTGCGCTATTGTTCGTGCCATCGTAGTTGAATGTTTGCTTTCTGCTTCGATTCGGTTTGGGGGCGGGTGCCGTTCTATCGCTAGGGTTGGGGGGACGGATAGCAATGTTTGGTTAGTTGCTTAGCATCAGTCGCTGCCATGTTCTTCTCTCCTTATAAGGATGAAATTGCTCTAGGATTTAGGGCGCTGGGGTAGTCTTTAGATGACCGTTGTTGAATATGCTTATACTCCAGCTTAATTGTTGTGTATAGAGTTTGGCTCAGTTTGTCATGTGTAGAATTTTCAGCAAACTTTCGGTTTACTACAAGGCTGGCTTGGATGGTTGTAGCTTCAGAATCTCTCTCTCTCTCTCTCTCTCTCTCTCTCTCTCCCCTTAACCTCCTTAACCTCCTCACCATCTAGTACTTCTTCTTCATGGGCTCTGGCGCTGGCGTCACCAAATCCTTGACTAGGTATTTTCTTCACCAGACTTCACACCCATATCCTACTGCTTGGCCATACCCACAATTGTGAAATGCTGGAGCTGCGCTCCCAAGTTGGTGGACTAAGCACTGCCAATGTGACTGCTGCCTATAGTCTTCACTTATAGAACTCAGATTTTACGCCAGAAAGGTTGAGTTCTACCAAGATACATAAATAGCTAGGTGAGGCAGTTTTATGGTCTGACAGTTATAACTTTCGAACCTAATCCATCATATGTTCGAGTAGTTTTGATCCGACTAAAGGGATTTTAAAATTCTGGATTTAGGGGACTAAAGTGCTCCAGGTGTATCTTGAAGTTGGATTAAGTCATTAAGGTTCCTTTTATTTTCTTCTTGCATTTTAATCCACTAAAAATATACTCCCTCGTTCTTTAATTGATGTGGCCGTTGCCTTTTAAATTCAATTTTGACCATTCGTCTTATTAAAAAATTAGATAAATTTCATATATTTTGGTATAATTTTATTTATCATTAGAGTTATTTGAATCACAATTTAAAATTTTACACATTCGAGCAAATTTTTTGAATAAGACGAATAATCAAAGTTGATTGTAAAAGTCAACAACGACATCAATTTAAGAACGGAGGGAGTATGGTGTTTTTTTATCGATCCTTTTTGTTTTCCCTGTTTTTGAAAGCTGAAGTTATTGCGTTAGCTCTTGAAGAAGATAAGGCCATTAGTTCTTTGTGTGGTGCTTATTATTACTGCTATGCAAATTCACACTCCGCATTATTTTTTTTTTGGCAGAAAATCCCACCCCAAGCGCAGGTGAAAAAGTGGAGGTCTTCTAGTGTATCTGTAACATCACATCCTATGATTGAGGCTGATGGGGCATTTCATGCTCAGAAGAAATCAAGGATTGATGATAGGCAGGATGACATACTGCAGCATAAGCTGATTCAGCAGCTCCTTCATGGTCAGAGTTCCATTCATCTTCAGGGACAACAGAACCCACAACTCCAAGATTTGCTCCAGCAGCAAAAAATGGCTCAAATTCAGCAACGGCAGCAGCAGCCGTTGTTGCAACCTTTGTTTCAGATTCAGCAGCCTCAAATTGCCACGCCTCATCAGCCTCAGCTTGGGCCAACAGTAGCGCAGCCTGGAATGCAGCTAGCTGGACGTCTTAAGAATCCTGCCGAGGCTGGGCTTTGTGCCCGCAGGCTAAAGCAGTATTTATATCACAAGCGTCATCGTCCCGAGGTGGGTTTGTGGATATTATACATTGATCTTGTGAGTTGTGATACAAGACTTGGCAATACAATTTATCCGTGCCTTGTCTTGTAGAATAATCCCATTACATACTGGAAGAAGCTTGTAGAGGAATATTTTGCACCGCGAGCAAGAGAAAGATGGTGTGTATCTTCTTATGAAAAGAGAGGAAATTCTTCAGTTTCTACTCCACAGGCAGCTCTGGTTCGTCAATACTTTAACAGTTTACACTTAACACAAATTTACCTGTAACCTTCCATCACTCCTGGCTTTCTGTAAGCATTTGCTTGTTTCATGTAACATAACATTTACCTTAGTATCTTTTATGCTTGAAAGATAGAATTTATAGATATAGCTTTGTTAACCTTCTAACCAAAAGCTATGGATCTCTGCCATTGATTTCAAGAAGAAGGGAATAACTGCATCAAAGGGGTGAGACACCATAAAATGAACTACAAGCACCACAAATCTCCCTCATGACACATACCAATAGAAAATTCACCTCAGCATCTCACAGAGCTACATCAATACGCCTTAGAACTATGACTGACTTAAAAAAGTAATACACCATAGATAGTACAGTGGCACGTCATTACAGCAAAGCACTTACCTGCTCAACAAAAGTGCATAAAGAATATTTTTATTGCAGTATCTGAACAGAAATGCTGATTATTTAATGCACTGCATATACACCATGCTACAGGATACATGGCGTTGTGACATTTGCAACACCCATGGCGGAGGGAAAGGATATGGTTAGTTGATCCCATTCAGTTCTGGCAAACCATATTCCTGGTGCTTCTTTCAGATGTTCAAATTCTTACTTTCCGCAGTTTCTTTTTGAATCATATCTCATGTTATAGAAAGAATTTCAGTTCCAGACTGGTGTGAATATGCAAAGTTTTTGTGTCAAAAACTGGAGTCTGCATTGTGCATGGAACAATTATTAAAACTTATTTCTTGAATATAAGTTGACTTGACTTTGAAATGAATGAACCACAGGCAAAACTATTCACAACATGCTTGCATCTCAGATATGCATGTTTTTTTTTCCAGATTGAATAGATGATAAAGAAAGATCTGGTTATGGCTTTGTTATCTCTATTTTCTTCATGCTGGAAGTCTTATTTTACCTATCTATCGCCACATCTGTGTGACTCCATAAATCATAATTTGTATTGTTCTTGTTATTTGATTTCATGCCTTGTCATTGAGCTCACACAGGTTGTTATTTTTTTCCCTGTCTGATCCATCATCTGACAGAGGCTACCTATGAAGTGCTTCCTAGACTCTGTCAAATTCGATTTGACCATGGTATTATAGATGAATACTTATTCCTCGACATGCCAAATGAATGCCGCCTGCCTAATGGACTAATGCTGCTGGAACATAGAAAAGCTGTTCACAAGAGTGTCTATGAAAATCTACAGGTTACACACGAGGGGCACTTGAGAATCATATTCACACCAGAATTAAAGGTATAATGCATGTAAGCTAGCACACGCCATTATTATATTGTGTCATGTATGTATTATATGTGGTATTTGTGGTTAGATGTGATTCAAATGTGGGGCCACTGATAGTATTCTTATCTGCTTATTTATCTGTGAATTGTGCAGATCATGTCCTGGGAGTTTTGTTCACGACGACATGAAGAGTATATCACTCGAAGGGTTCTTGCACCGCAGGTGGAGTTCATCGACCAGAGTGCTATATTACATTAGCGTTACTCCAAAGTTGAGAACATTAGATTGCCCGTTTCCTAGATATATAGTATATTGGCTATTGCTTGGTAGTTGGCACCATGGAAAGGCAGTAATAAGCTATATGTCGTGGGATGGATGTAAATTTTTATGGGGAAACTTTGTTGGATCTGATTAATCAGATGAAAGATGCCCCTTTCATAATACCGCCTGACATCATCCATAGCTGTTATGTTTTTTTATTTTTCATCAATCTACTGAACTTCCACATGCCACACAAAAACCCCAATATTACATTTTGCTTGTGATTTGTGATAAAGCGGTTTCCTAATTGCATAATGCTGCTTAGCTTAGTGTTACCCTTTTGCTTGTCATATTCTTTGACTGTGATGCCATGATATCTTATTTTCTCATATGAATTTTCCTTTTCAGGTGAATAATTTGCTACAAATTGCCCAGAAATACCAATCTGCTGGTGCTGAAAATGGTCCTACTGGGGTGTCAAACAATAACACACAAACAATTTGCAACATGTAAGTGAACCTATCTTAGTATATTTTGAATTCATCTTGTAGTGATCTTTTGGCATGATAAATAAAAAAGAAAATATGCACTTGATTATGTTTAATATGTTTTCCTATTAATGTGAGGGTATCATTCTTTTGCACTGTTAGGTTTGTGACTGCATCACGGCAACTAGCAAAAAATCTGGAGCACCACTCCTTAAATGAACATGGACTTTCAAAACGATATGTTCGCTGTCTTCAGGTAGTTAAGTTCCTCTTGCATTATCACTTTCTAATCTTCAATGTTATATGATAAATCATTCTGAGAATTTATTCAATTCTATACATTTATTCATATCCATCAAGCACACTGATGATAATATATCCTTGTCAGATATCGGAGGTGGTAAATCACATGAAGGATTTGATTGAGTTCACTAACAAGAATAATATTGGTCCTCTTGGTATGCATGATCATGCACGTTTATCTATTGTTATTTCTTCATTTAACTCTGCGAATAACCTTTTTAGAGGAGGATACTGGTCAATATTTTGTCCATAGTGTTTAGGTTTATAAATATTGTCTATGCTTTCTGTGGAGCAGTTAAATAGCTATTCTAAGTTCTAGTAATAAAAAACCTTAGGGAAATGGGACCAGCGCAGCCAATGTAGCTTGGTAAACTGAGTCTATATGTTCGAAAAATTTTACTCCCTCCGTCCCAAATTATAAGTCACTCTGGACTCCTTAAAAATTACTAAATTATAATTCGTTCTCACTTCCCGGGACAACTTTTTTCTCTTTCCAATACATCTCCACTCTATCTCTCCCCTCCTTGTTTTCAGAACATCCCACTTTTTTCACTTTTCTTAATTCCCGTGCCCGAACCTGAAACGACTTTTAAAAAGGGACGGAGGGAGTAACAAACATAATTGGTTGTTGTATACAAAGGGTTTATTGAGGTGAATTAAGCATCATGTGTGGTTTGTGTTTCTGCATTCGCTTAATTGCTTTCGCAGCTGATACCAGCAAAAGGATAAGTTAACATAATAATTAAAGAGAGAACAGGGACAGTAAGAAAAAAGTAATTATACTTCCAGAGCTGTAGTGACATACTGTTATGGATTGCACTTCATGCTCCATCAACCTTTGGACTAGGATTAATGTTTTCTGTGTTCATCCGCAGAGGGCCTGAACAAGTTTTGCAAAACTTCTGTACCAAAGCTTCCAGTACAGAATATGCATGAGTCAAAACAAGTCATGGCTGCTGCTGGCCTTCCCAATGACCAGAGCACCAGCAAAGCCATGGAAGTGAAAAAAGAAATGAGCGCCCATGTCAACGAACCTCATGGTATTGGAGCTACAGATAATAATATTGCACGGAATGCTGCAGCACTAAATAGTTACCAGAATGTAATCAGAAGCTCCAGCGCAAATCAGAGTATGCTTCAGCAGGAGGCATCCAGTGCCTTTAAAGGTACTGAAGCAATGCACAACAGCATACAGCTTGAAGCATCTGGATACTACCGTGGACCTAACCAAGGGCAACCTGCACAATTCAAACATACCGCGTCATTTCAGCACCAAATGCCCCAGCAAAACAATCTCCACGGCTTGGGTGTGCACAACAATCTTCAGGGTCTGAGTGCGAGCCCCCAGTACCAGCAACATGTGCTTCATCAGCTGCTGCAAGCAAATAAAAACACTAACAATCAACCCTTGGTGCAGCAACCACACACTGATACCCCAAATGTAAATAGTAGTCTTGCATCAGGAGCTGCTAATTCCAACAATACTGCTACTAGGGAGCAGGCACAACGTATCAATGAAGGCACAGTGAAGGATGCCTGTACAGTGGGCACCGGGCCTAGCAATGCGATCAACAACAGTAAAGCTAGCATGGTTCCCTGTAGAAGTAATAGTTTCAAGTCGGTAAGCAGCAATCCAGCCCCTCCTGGAGTTAAT
The DNA here is from genome assembly GCA_001602275.1 of Zoysia japonica. Taxonomy (NCBI): domain Eukaryota; kingdom Viridiplantae; phylum Streptophyta; class Magnoliopsida; order Poales; family Poaceae; genus Zoysia; species Zoysia japonica. The sequence goes on along the minus strand of BCLF01000051.1, from coordinate 1,132,130 downwards.
GCTGCAGCTTCTAAAGTCGAGTCCTTCCATGAAATGGATGACCTTGACAATCTTGACGATCTCATTAATAACCACCTTGCGGAAACTGGGCCGTTCGAGGGGCTTGAGGGTGGTAATGGATTCTTGTGGAACATATGAGACTTCCGTTAACTTTTAATTGTTATTTTAAGTCTCATGAGAATTAAGAAGTGAAAAAAGTATGATGCACAGTGAAACGTGAAGTAGAGAGATAGAAATAGATATGTATTGGAAGAGAGAAATATGTATTTGGAATTGAGAATGATGTTTATTGTGCAGTATGGAAGCATCTCACTGCTTCTTAGTTCACTGAAAGCTTAAGCTACAATTGGTGTGGAAAACAGCAACTTGTGCTGGAAGTTGCCTTGGATCCTAGTCTCGCGCTCAATTATTATATTGTCGCATCAGACTATTTTATGATCATACGTTGATGGGAATCTAGGACCGATGCAGCCAAAGTCATGAGAATGTGTGGGATGTGATTGTTGGCAAATGGTATCTCGGATGTGCTTTTGCAATAATTTTATTTCCTCTATTGGTAGAAAATGCAAACTGAGTCTCAGTGCTCTATCTTGTTTCCCTTCCATCTTGAGGATTTTTAGTCTCCTTCCATCAGGTGGCAGATCCTAGTTATTGGCTTTAGATTCCGATTCATTCGGCTTCAACAATTTGACACTTGTCCACATAATTCACTGCAGCTCCCCATGTCATTCATATAGATTGTTAAATTGTTGATACGCTTACAAAATGAGTCCAAAATAATCAATTTTGTCCTATATTGTGGCATTGCTCCTATGGAGAAGCCATTATGTGTATATACAGAGCTTCTTTGACAGAGCTCTCAGCTTCAAAGAACTCCCAGCTAAAGCTAAATCAAAAAAGCACTGCCAAACACTGCTTTTTTCAAAATAAATATTCTTTTTTGATTCTGTAAATTAATTCTCTGAAATGAACTAAAAAGTTCGAAGTAAAAAAGTAGCTTCTCTGTGAAGCGATTCTCTATCCTAATTTTAAAAGTTTATCCTAGAGAATAAATAGAATTATTTTCAACCACAGAATCACTTTACAATGAATTCAAAGAATCAGAAATTTGAAGCTCTATCAAAGAGGCTCACAAAGAAAAAAAGAATCCAAAAAGAAAAATAAGACTTGAAACCTTGAAGATCAGCAGTGACAGTTTCTCAAATATCTATTCTAAAATGTACTAAACAGCAATGGCTACTCGCATCCTAAAAATCTCTATAACTAAACAGCAATGGCTCCTTGCTTTGGATTACTCTTCTAAAAATTACAACATTGGTCGATAATTCAAAATTGCATATCGTATTCGTGTTGAACATTTCAAAATGCAGCATGAGCAGCGAGTACCTCACAGGCATATCAAACTATGCAAATCATCATCCATGTCGAGGTTGACCGATTAATCCTGTGTCGCAAGTCTAGACTTCTGTCTGACCTGCCATAAAATTCTTTGCCCTGTGGCCATTGTGGTGGCTATATGCATGCATCCTTCTACTCAGCCAGTCGTGTGAAGTATTCATCTGATTGAGGTGACAACTTTGATGTCATTATTTTGTTACAGTTTCACTGCTTTGTGAACTAGCTGGAGCTGCAGTGTCCCTTTTAAGTGTCTTCGTTGTGGCTGTTTCGGCTCCAGAAGGTTCCGACTCTGACTGTTTCTTACGCCTCGATCTCCTTGTTGTCATTTTGATGACACCATCTCCTTGAGTTGCCTTTTCTTTTGTTGAACCGCTTGTTTGTTGCTTACCGTTCGATTCTGGATTCGCATCGGGAAGCAAAGCTTTACAACTTAGTCGAAGTTGACCCTTGTCGTTTATCTAGTCCATACAATAGAAACAAAAAATATGTCATGTTGACCTGATAATGAAATGCCATTCTAGAGATACGAATTATAAGATTAGAGCTAAAGACCTACTAGAAAGTTAATAGGCCAACGGGAAGATACGATAATAACAAACTGTATATAAATCCTACTGCAACGCGTTTTGACTAGATACCAATTCCTATGATCAAGAATTCGATTCGAAGTTCAAATAAGGCAAGATTTTAAACTCAACTAGCCAAATGTTGTTCCATGTTGGATTTAAAAATGAGCTACCAACCTCAATAAGCTTGACATCAATGCGATCACCAACTTTAAATGCCTGTGTAATACGCAGGAGATTGGGTTACTAAAACAAACACAAAATAATAATGCAAATACAAATGTGGTATTTTTCTCACATCCTCAGCCTTGGCCAACCAACTCGAACTTAACTCACTGATATGGCATAAACCCTGCACATTAAGCAAAATGAATTATGGCAGCCCGATTATAAAATTTGAACTAGAAGGAATTTCAGATGATTTTCCATTTCAGTGCGCAGAAACCCTATAAGGCCATGTGAGTTTGCTCATGAGAAACAGCTTCTCTTTTTATGAATGATACATGTGATGAAAATGTTGGAACTAGTAAAGTAACTTTGAGTATCTGCCCACCTCACGTCCTGGAGCAATTTCAACAAATGCACCATACGGAGCAATCGATTTGATCTCACAATTCCTAAAGAATAAATTTGCAAGACAAAAAAAAAATACGAATAAGCTCAAACCCAGAAAAAATTAGTTAGAATAACAAAGTAAGCAGTGTATTCACTTGATAATAGACTCACTTCAATAAAAAATAAACATTATACATACTCCATGGAAACAAATATTGATACCTGTAAACTTCTCCAACTTTTGGAACCATGGTAAGATTAGCTATTATAGTTTTGGACTTCTCTAAGCTTGATAAGTCTCTTGCAGTAATTTTTACCTGCCAAAAAAAAAACATAAGATCAGTAGTATGTTAAGAATGATGAAATGGGAGTTACCACTAGATTTTTCATACCGTGCCATCATCTCCAGTATCAATAGCATCGACTCCAGTCTCCTCAATTATGCTTTTTATTGTCTTTCCACCAGAACCAATTATTAAGTTCACCTTGTTAGGTTTGACCTAGAAGAAAATGGTAATCAAACATTTTAGAACAATATAATTAACATAGATCACATGTAGTGTACACACTACATGAAGCAAAGACTACCTTCATAATATGAATCAGAGGAGCATATGGAGATAGTGCTTTTGATGGCGGAGGTGAACATTTTGACATTTCATCTGCGGAAGACAAGCAAAATGTAACATCAGATGGAGATTTTTAAGACAGCATACGAAATAAGGTGCTTTAATTGTGGAGGTGAACAGTTTGATTTCATCTGAAGAATACAAGTAAATTTAACATCAGATGAGAAAAGCTAAGATAATTTACAAAAGGGAACTTGCATAAGAGTATTCAGTGGAATTGTTAACTGTAAAGGAGAACTCAAAACTAAGGAAACTATAACTATGTTGTGACAATCTTTCAGTATAGGCATCAATACTCACAATTTTGGCGGTGCTGTTTTCAGGCCAGGGGAAAAATGATTAATTTGAGAACATGAACAATGAACCAATATAAAAGAAAAGAGATACTGGATATCCTTTTTTGCATGTTCTCTTACTTTGTCTTTTCTTCTTCTACTTAATGAAATGACACGCAATTTTCTTGCATGTTTGAGAGAAAAAAAAAAGCCAACAGGGCATGCAATCTATGTTTTTCTTCAAACATTCTGGAAAGGTTTTAAACTGAGCTCAGAATATAACTGCAACAATTTTTATGCATTCATGTCCATTTACTATCATTCTAAGCAGCAGTTTAGTTATTATGTATATCAGTTACCATAGATTTCCAGAAAGCTGATATAACCACATTGAAAATTATAATTATAAAAAGATGGCGGGTAGTTTAGGATTGTGGCTTACTCAGAATATGATGTCTTCCTTCCTTAGCTTGAAAGAATGCTTGTTCCATCACAGGTAGAGTTATGCCTACTACCTGCCACAACACAATACCCAAACAGCTCACTTAAGAGCAATAATTCCAAACAGAAACTCTAGATGAAAAATATATGCTGAACTGCTGATCTACGTGGTCATTACCTTGATGTCCATCTGGAAAGCAGTTATACCACTTTCATTGCCAGCAATCTGTAACAATAGAAGAGAAGTAAGAAATCTGTATGATTCCAGCAGCTCCATACTATACAAAGAAAATACCCAATGAGAATCAGACATGTCACACCTTCAAATCCATGTCACCAGAGGCATCTTCAGCTCCAGTAATATCAGAAAGTATAAGTGGGCTACCATCTCCACCAAATTCCTGTGTATCAAGAACCAATCCCATTGCTATTCCAGCAACAGGAAACTTTATAGGAACCCCAGCATCTTGAAGTGCTAGACAGCCTCCACATACAGAAGCCATGCTGATGACACATCAAAGATAAAGAATTAACAGTTGAGGAGAGTGATCAAAGCTTAGAAATCTACTGGATGGAAGAAAAAACATGTTACAGGAACATTGGGTCACATTCAGGATATCCTGCACCTAGGAATTTTATTTGTTGCACGTGACCAGGTAGCAGAATCTATATACTGATAATCCCATTGGAGATACGTGACAGAGCATATAAAAGTACCACAAAAAGAGCATGATGCTACTGATTATCTACGGTTCAGAAAACTAAACAGAAAATGCACGAAGATAGTTGCTGCCAGCAGACACAATTTGTATAATGACTAATGTTGAGCGTAAACCAATAATATTGTTGGGTATATATCTTAGTTGCTACTTTGCCCTTGAGTATGGACCTTCTTGCATATGTTCAACAACTGTGATACCAGCCCCTTTGGGCATATGGAATATTCAGAAGGGCTCAATGGTAACAAATATTACCTGGATGAACCATTACTTTCAGTGATCGTACTCTCGACACGAATAGTATATGGAAAATCCTCTTCCGGAGGTAAAATTGGTTCCAGTGCTCTTTCTGCAAGCATCCCATGTCCTATCTCTCTTCTACTAGGTGCTCCAATTCGACCAACTTCACCAACACATGATGGAGGAAATGAGTACTGCAGTATGTCACCAGAATTAGACAATAATGCTGAGTATTTGTTGTGTAAGAACAAAATTCAAGGAGCTGGAACGGGAAAGAACGTATGACTGGTTCATATCAGCAATGGAACTAGTAGGCATAAAGCATTCAGTAAGAACTTCACAAAGTGATTAACAAAGGATAACAGGGCTTAAAGAGATACTCAAAGACAACATGGCCATGATCTAAGTCTCAATTGATGACAAAAATATGAAATATAATCGAAATATAATCTATTCTGTTACTAAACAAAAGATTAACATCTTGACAGCTAATATCCACTTGCAATCTAATAAATACTTAGCTTTGGTTTAATAGGATATGATGCCAGTAGAAAGCATGATACGATGCTGCTGCATGTTTTCACTACCAAAAAACATGTTACAAAAGGCTGATATATCATGGGGACACCATTTTCAACCGTTTCAGTTTTTTTTAATAACTCTTTCAGGAATCTGGACCTGAGATTTTATTTTATTTTTACAAAAAAAGGCAAATGATTTCCCAAATGAATAGATCATTCCAAAATGCACAACAGACTATGAACTTAGTGAATGGGAACTTATGAGAAGCAAGAAATATAGCTATTGAACTCAGAGATGGGGAATGAGCCTATGAGGATGATTTCTCATTCAATCAACCAAAGTATTTGATTACCTGAAGGTAGAAGCTTTTTGACTCCTCGGTGTCAACAAGGTTGTCGATTCGTTGTGCCATTTGATAACCACCTAAAGTGACCACAGCCAGTGACTGCATGATTGACAAAAATAGGTAAAATGGAAAATATAGTCATACAGATAGCATACCTTAATGCATTTGACTTGAAACAAAACAGACTATCTTAATTAAAAAAAAAACAAGTCCTCAATGTAAAATGCACTTACATAAGTTGCAATAGTTGTTTATTGCAATAAAAAGGTAGTAGCTTACAATTATACACCAGATATACGAATAAAATGCACATGAGTTCTAAAAACAAATCAGAACACGTTGAATAAGACTAGCTACACACTAACAACAGCAGGGTAGGACAGATGAAACTATAACACTAGGGGCTATTATGAGCAACATCAGTTACAGTAGACTCAAATGTGGTGTATTACCTTACCTGTGTTTCTCCTCTCGTGAACAGAGCACTACCATGTGCTCGCGGAAGTAATCCACATTGAGAATTAATGGGTCGAAGTTCCCAAGGACTCCGTCCATCACTTCGCTTGCCTCCCTGAAGTTTGATAAGCACTGTTACTCAATTTATTTTATATATACGCACGAAAAGTCTAAAGTAACTGTGTAATTTCGGAACAGAACATTGTATCTCACTAGGACTTTCATCAATCAGAGAGTCTCAATAGAAACATAATTTTAAATTATTAACTTAACTTGAAAAATAAAGGCATGCATGGTATGTATTGCTGCAGATACATACTGCTACATCATGGGAGGGGGGATTCCTTTTCTCAAAGGTGTTATGTGTAGCCACAAGTTTATCTAACAATCAAAAGCACATTTATGATTGAATATTCTTTAGGTGACAAGTGGATGACTGAAAAGTTTGCGGCATTTTCACTGTCTCCCTCTTGCTATGTTAACTTGTCACATTTGGCATAAATTTTTCTTAAATAATTCTGCAAACCCAAATGAGACATAGGAACAAAATCATAGATGTACCGTGCAGCTCCTAAGTAAGGAATTTGAGCCACCACCCACCAGCGCAATGTAGCAGGTAGCATGAATACCATAGTGGGCACTAGACCTCTCTAGAAATTATATACATAATATTTTACTTAGCCTGTAAGTTCGAGATAAGACAGATCAGAATTGTTTAGGATTTGATTTGTTAGGGATGTGTCTAGCTCAATTAAAGAAGCCGACAGCAATCATTATTCATTAAGCAATGAAGAATCAAAGTCGGTCCCCAATTCCTCACAGCAGTCTAGCCTTCTCCCATTCTAATCAGATTATGCCACCTGGGTATCCTCTATGTATATTTATCCAACTCACTATGGTTTATCATAAAAAAAAGGGAAAATCATCTGTATTTTTCCTGAAGGATTGCACAGTTGGGAACAAAGGCATAAGCTGAGAAAAGGAAACAAATACAAATAGTACATGTTTCACCATGGCTAAGTTTTGTTTTTTAAGTCTACGCCATGGCTACGCAAGAGTATGATGCATTGCAAATTAGGAGACACGTATGTACATCAAAAGAAATCTCTAATGAAACCAATGACAGGAAGCATCCTACTGTGCTAGCATATAAGTCCAGAGATCATACTAGCAACAAATCAAAACAAATCTAAGGTAATAACAACAATAAATACCTCTACAATGCGCCTTCGCAAAAATTTTGATGAAACTTCTTTGAAGACTAGCTTAACATCAACTTCTGCGAAAAGCTATATAGAAAAGGCACAGTGCAAATTAGTACGTAATGACATCCAATCATGGTGTATGAAATGTTGATTTAAAGATGTCAAACAAATTTGCAAAATAGAGAACTAAGTCCACTTTATGTATGAAAAACCTAGAAATAGATCCAAAATTATTTACATAGAGAAAGCAAAGGATTGATTATAGGATTGTGTATCTGATATTTTGAGGAACATTTCAATCAACCACATCTTCAGAGAAAATATAACAGTGAGCATCACCTGACGGTGGGGCTTCCTTGAAATCGGCTTGATGTGAACATCACCTTCATCTACTTCACCATCCACGATAACTTCATCCTCATCTTCATCCTCAACAATATCAGTCAAACTTTCAGTGGCCCCTTGTGAGCCATCTTTGGCAACATACCCCTGTTCAGAAAGTATTGTTATAACTTTCTCCTCCAAAGCTGAAAGAGCTTTTCTTCTGAGAATTTTTTCTTTTATTTGCAATGCCTTCACCAATTCATCCCCAGAAATTTCCTGAAAAAAGATCAGCGATACAAATCAACAACTGAAATCAAGATGTAAAGGAGAATAATTCATTGGTCCGGTGAAATGGCAATGACCAGAGCAACTGCATGCTAAGAAAGAAATGTGATGCAGTAAAAGAATTTCGGTCTCGTCCAAGTTTCACTGTCAAAGATTTGAAAATCTGGAAGGAAAAGAAATTAGCACTGTTCATACATTTTGAGATTTATTTTCTCATAGATATTCAGAAGAGGCTCAGGAGATAAGGACACAGCAAGCAATACTGAGGCTAACTTGTGGAAAAAATATTGTAAATTCTGTGACAGTCCACAATTGATCACCTAAAAGAAGAATATGCAAGGACAGCAATACTGTTTATATCAACCAGTGGTCAGCACTAGATCAAGAAAATAATAATGTTAGACATATGGGAACAAAGAAAAATTTAGTTAACAATATTCTGGTCACCAGTCACCATGAATTCTACACGGTCCAGATATTATTTAAGCTACAAAAAGTCTATCAAGAAAATAATAATGTTAGACATTTCGGTCTAGTCGAGCCTTGTAAGTTGCGGGTAGGTAGTTGAAATGTAGGGTCGCTTTCGGGTAAGTTTCGAGAGGTAGTCGATGCTACGATTAGACGACGTGTGAATATTCTTTGTGTTCAGGAGACGAAATGGAAGGGTCAAAAGGCAAAGGAAGTGGAAAATACCGGATTCAAGCTTTGGTACACGAGGACATTGACAGCAAAAAACGGGGTAGGCATTGTGATCGACAAGAAGTTTAAAGATGGCGTGGTGGACATCAAGAGGCACGGAGATATGATTATTTTAGTGAAGCTGGTTATTGGAGATTTAGTTCTGAAAATAATTAGTGCTTATGCCTCTCAAATAGGTCTGGATGAGAGTGTCAAGAAGCAATTCTGGGAGGATTTAGATGCGATGATCAGCAGTGTGCCTATCGCTGAGAAGCTCTTTATAGGAGGAGACCTAAATGGGCACATTGGCTCTTCTAGCGTAGGTTTTGAGAGGGTACATGGTGGTTTCGGCTACGAGAGTAGGAATCAAGAAGGGGAGAGGGTTTTGAACTTTGTCTTGGCCTACGATTTGTTTGTTGCGAACTCCTGTTTTAAAAAAAGAGCATCTCATTTAGTAACCTTTCAGAGTGGTCCTCACTGTAGCCAGATTGATTTTATTTTATCAAGAAGAGATAATAGACATGCTTGCTTAGACTGTAAGGTGATACCAAAAGAATGTGTGGCACCTCAGCGTAGGCTTGTGGTTGCGGACTTTCGCTTTCAGTTGCGCTCTCTACGGAGGAAGCAAATCAAAGTGAAAATGACAGTGATGGAAGCTTAAAAAAGATGCAGCACATACTTTCAAGGAAAAGGTTATCAAAGAGGCCCTTTGGCAGACAGAGGATGATGCAAATGTTACGTGGTTGAAGATGACCGCTTGCATTAGAAAAATAGACTCAGAGTAGCTTGGTGTGACTAGAGGAGCCAGACATGAAGCCAAAGACACATGGTGGTGGAACGAAAGTGTCCAGAAGGCTATAAAAGAGAAGAAAGAGTGCTTTAAGCAAGTACACCTTGATAGGAGCATAGTCAACATAGAGCAATATAAAATAGCAAAAAAGACCGCAAAGCGAGCGGTTAGTGAGGCAAGAGGTCGGATGTTTGATGCCTTGTATCATCGACTAGACACGAAAAAAAAGGAAAAAAACATCTATAAGATAGCCAAAAGCCGAAAGAGAGAAACTAAGGACCTCACCCAAGTTAAATGCATTAAGGATGAAATAGAGCGTCTGTTAGTAAATGATAAAGAGATCAAAGATAGATGGAGGGAGTATTTCGCTAAACTCTTGAACGAAGATAGTGGGAGCTCATCCATTGAGTTGGATATCTCTTTCGATGACTTAAATAGGCACTTTGTGAGAAGGATTCAGAAATCCGAGTTAAAAGAAGCCTTGAAAAGGATGAAAAGAGATAAAGCGCTGGGTCCGGATGGGATTCCCATTGAAGTGTGGAGATGTCTCGGGGATGTAGCAATAGTTGGCTCACCAAATTGTTCAATCTCATCTTCCGATCAGACAAGATGCCTGACGAGTGGAGGCGGATTACTTTAGTACCGATCTTTAAGAATAAGGGAGATGCGCAAAGTTGTACTAACTATCGAGAGATCAAATTAATGAGCCACACAATGAAGCTATGGAAGAGGGTTATTGAGCACCGTCTGCGGAGATATACGAGAGTCACCCAAAACCAATTTGGTTTCATGCCCGGGAGATCCATTATAGAGGCAATTTTTTTAATAAGACAACTGATGGAGAGATACAGAGAACAAAAGAAAGATCTGCATATGGTCTTCATTGACCTAGAGAAGGCTTATGATAAAGTGCCTAGAAACGTTATACGGTGGGTATTAGAAAGACACAAAGTCTCAACAAAGTACATTAACCTCATTAAGGATATGTACAAAGATGTGGTGACAAGGATATGTACAAGGATGTGGTGACAAATGTCCGAACAAGTGATAGAGACACCGATGAGTTTCTAATTAATATAAGACTGCACCAGGAGTCGGCTCTGAGCCCTTACCTTTTTACTTTAGTGATGTATGAGATCACACGAGACTTACGTGGGAACATTCCTTACTGTATGCTCTTTGCGGTTGATGTAATGCTAATGGATGAGAGCAGGATAAGGATGAACCAGAAGTTAGAATCATAGAGACATGCTTTGGAGTCAAAGGGTTTTAGACTTAGTAGGTCTAAAACAGAGTATATGAGGTGTGATTTCAATGCTACCACAATCGAGGAGAGAGATGTTAGACTTGATGGCCAGGTGGTACCCAAGAAGGATACTTTCCGTTATTTGAGTTCAATATTGCAAAAAGATGGGGATATTGATGAAGATGTAAGTCATAGAATTAAAGTCAGACGGTTGAAGTGGCGTCAAGCTTCTGGAGTACTATGTGATAGTAGGGTGCCTCAAAAACTCAAAGGTAAATTCTATAGGACTGCAATTCGTCCTGCCATGCTTTATGGAGCAGAGTGTTGGCCTACAAAAAGGCGACATATCCAACAGCTTCATGTAGCCGAAATGCGTATGTTGAGATGGATGTGTGGCCACTCGAGGAGAGATTGTGTTCGAAACGATGACATACGAGAGAGATTAGGAGTGGCACCAGTTGAGGAGAAACTTGTGCAACATCGTTGGAGGTGGTTCGGACATATTCAACGAAAACCACAGGAGACACCGGTTCGTAGCGGGATGGTAAGTCGGCCAAACGGTGTGAAGAGAGGCAGAGATAGACTAAACTTAACGTGGGAAGAGTCTGTGAAGAGAGATCTGAAGGATTGGGATATCGTCAAAGAGTTAGCTTTGAATAGGAGTTTGTGAAGACTAGCAATTCACGTGTCTGAACCTTAATTGTCGGTTGTTGCTCCTTTTTAGTCGTCTCTCGAGGTTTCATCTCTAGCCTACCCCAACTTGTTTGGGACTAAAGGCTTTGTTGTTGTTGTTGTTGTTGTTGTACAAAAAGTCTATCACTACTTGTAGTGTAACTATCAACAGATTTAAAGATTTTATGGTTGGGAAAGAATACGAGTAGTTGTTCATACTTCAACATGCCTGTAGAGTTCAGGAGGTGGTAGGTCAATAGCATCAACCATTTTCTTCTTTCCGCATTTCAGAACAAGAACATCAATGGCCCTGCAGATTTCTCGAATTGCCACCTGATTTTATACTGTGTAAGAATAACAGAAGAAGGGAAACAAAAGCATAACAGAATGGGAATATAGTTTATGTTTTTTTCCTCGAACAGCGCAGGAGAACTGCGTGTCATTTCATTAAAAGTTTTTTTCTCAAACAAAGTTTTATGCTTTAGGGGGATAGATCAACTGGCATTTATGTAAGAACTGGGTGAAAAGAGGTGATAGTGAAACTAATTCAAAAGGGTGATAAATAGGGAATTAGTACTTAGCAGAGAGCAATTCTTAAAAAATTCTACAACTGACAGAAATTCTGCATATAGAAATTTTAGAAAACAAATAGGGAAAACCAACTGGAATTGAAACATTGTTACATTATAACTAAAAATTAAATTGCAGCTAACAAATTACTCTTAGAAAGCACTGACAGAGTAAAAGAGAAAACAAAGATAAATACTATTTGGGCAAAGACTTGAGTAACATATTGTTGATTCCAGAGCCAAGCAAATTTATCTTGCCTCGAAGACTTATCTGATGCCTAAACACTATTTCAGAATTTATAATGCAGAACAATGTCATTTATTTAAAAGCATATGTTGCTGGTTAGGTATAAGCTAACCTGCCCTGCTTCCACAGCTTCAAGCAGCTTCTCCTCGGTCAGAAAATCGCAGTAGCCCTATCAAGAACTAGTCAGATATCAAGAGGACTTAAATATACATTGGCAAATGAAATTATCACACGCAAAGATTTGCATTTTTGTGAAAAATGCTGAGAATAGAGGAAATCATATGTGCTTTTCCTCTACTTCTGCATGCACAAATAAAGCTTCAGAACAAACCTCAATCATCAATATGGCACTATCAGTCCCAGCCATCATCAAATCCAATTCTGACTTCTCCATTTGTTCAGTAGTTGGGTTAACAACAAACTGGTCATTTACTAGGCCAATCCTCACTCCAGCAATTGTTTGTTTATTTGGAATTTCAGAAAGGGCCCTGCGGTGTTATGATTTATCAGAATAGCTTCAAGATTTAAAAATTCAAATTCAAGAAAAAAATACAGATAATTTTGTTCTTGCTTATTAGACCTACACGGCTATACCAGCAGCTGTGATAGCCAAACAATCCGGGGAATGAACACCATCATAACTAAACACCTGTAAAAGTCAGACTGTCTCATCTCATCAAGTGATTAATGAAGGTCATCAATGAAGAAAATAAAAAATAGATGTGGAATAACATAATGTGTTGTTTGAATTGAAGTTGGCACATGAAGAGTGTGCACATGGAAATGCCCTTAATAAGAGAACATGCAAATAAAATATCATCATATATTCACATGAATCACATCCATAGCTTCCAATTTTAAAAAAAATTGTATAAAGCATATTGCATTAATAACCTTATTATGAGGGCATCTATGCAGATCCCAAAAAGAATTATACATCATGTCAGTAGACAAGCAACTGTGTAACTTGAATAACCAAACTAAACAGTAAACACTAAGTTAAATTATTACCCAGGATAATATTTGAGTTTCGTAGTAGAAGCCCTTGGGCATCGTGGGTCGTAGGGGCCTATCTATCAATCTGCATACTAAAACCTGCGGGAAAGTAAGAAAGAGATTCTAATTACGAACAAACATTATTGTTGAATAAAAGTCGGAAGTTCTAATAGTGAACCTCATGGTCTTTTGCCTTGCCTTCTCGTTTGAAGAAACCACCGCTGAAGTCAGGTGAAATATAGTAAGTGTGCATAATAAAATTCACAAATGGATGATGGACAATGAACACGAGTTGCAAAAACAGTTTATGGTTTAGTACCTAGTTCTTCCGGCAGCTGACAAGCGCTCTTGATAGTGAACGGATAAAGGGAAGAAGTCAGAAGGGTCATTTGGTGTGTCGGACAGACAAACAGAGCTGTAGAGAATCTGCCAGTGTTGATGAAGTTCCAGTTAGACATAACAAGGTCTTAATAACGAAATAATACCATTTGATATGCTCCTATTCATCCTATCAAACTAGAGAAGAGCAATAGAGAAAATAAAATCCAGACTGCTGCCTCAAGTTGATCTAGAGAGAAAAAGGCAAAATTATGTTGCGCATCTGAAATATGCTGTCTTAGTGGAAGGTATATGTGAACTACAGTAATCAACACCGAGAACATAAGAAAAATTAAGGCCAAATAAGATCAATTTGATAAAGATGCAAATAGTAAACCAGAAAATAGAACTGTGGCTAAGTCATGCTACCATAAATGATGGAAAGAACAAAAATACATGCTTTTGATCCTTAACAGAACGAACTTGGCACATTGTATAACTAGTATTGTATGGTCCTAATTTAAATTCTGAAAGAATTGCTAAAATGTTCAAATGCTGTGCCCTTTCAGGAACAGCGTATAACTAGTAGTCTACCACTCCCATTCACATTACAAAGGAACTGAGTGTGTCCAAATAATCTGCTCTGCAACAGACATCTGAGAATTCCTCCTAAGTGTTCAAATAGACACCGCACAGCCTGTGCCATTTATTGATAAAATCATGATGACTTACTGTTTCACCATCGGTGACCATTACAGAAGCACTCGCTTGCCTCCCAATGTGGCCTGTCTCCACCAGTATCTGTGAAATTAAATGTGCTCAATTTCACAAAAGCTCACCATGTGTACGTAATCAAACAACTAAAACCAAATGCATAAAATGTGCCTTAATGCAAATGACTCGAGCAGATGCCCATGCAAACCATTAGTACGGCATGACAAGCCACACTAGAATTGTACTTTAGCACACCTTATAAACCACACACAACAACAAGAGTTCGCCATAATGCACTGTGCCTCCCGCGGCAAAGCTTCAATTCCCATCGTACGCTAACGCCGAACAGAGAGCCAGCTTACAGTTGCACGAGCAGGAGTAGTTAGTTCAATGGCTCACCTCGCGGTCGCCGACGGGAATCCTGACGGAGAACTTGGCCGGAACGGAGCCGCTGGTCTCCGCCTCCGTCTCCACTGCGGCTGAAGCCCTAGCACCCACATGTCTCCTCCGCGCGCGGCGGCGCGAATACGCGGCGAGCGACGCGTGGAGCGGCGGCGCGGGGTGCGGGAGCGTGAAGGCGAGGCGGTGCGGCGGCGCCGCCGCCGGGAGGAGGAGGTGGAGCGCGGCGGGGGACGCAAGCATCTCCAGGCGGTGGAAGGGAGGAACCGGTGGCGCGGAGTGGAGCGGAGTGTGGAGGGGAAGGGGGAGGGCGGAGGCGGGAGGAAGGGGAGAGGAGACGAGAGGGGGCGAGGCGAGGCGCCCAACCTTATCACGTTTCTTCGGCGTCTGGGGTTTTGGATGTTGCCGTTCGAATTTGAGGCAGGGTTTACCAAGATTTCAGAGCGATCGATGCACTTTAAGATTCGTAATTGGACTAATCTTAAGACGTTCTTGGCGATCGTAAGCAGGTGAAGATAAAAATAAAATAAAATATGTGCTAATTTTTTTTTATTCATGTAAGATTTATGACCTATCATTAACTTTTCTCATTTCAATTTGTTTTTCATTCCAATATTTTTTTTAAAAGATAATGGAACAAATTCGCACCTCTACATTGTTTATACAATGTACACAGTGAACAAAAAACCAGGAGCGCTTACACTCGATCCTTATAAAAGATAGAGAAAAGAACCACACTAAAAAGAAAACTGAATAGAAAACAAGTTTATACTGCGATTCTATTCGTGAACCTCCAAACAAACTTCACAAAAATCTCCATAATCACCATCTCGAGAAGTTGATAGTCCTTTATCATATTGCTTGATACAGTGAATGTAAACATTCCGAGAAAATTGCAATATGTTTCAAGAATACCACTTTTTAAAATTCATGATAACCGCTCAAATGTCGTTTGGAATGCGGGAAATTGTTTTACTTGTTACTCTATTTTTCCTATGAAACTTCTGTGTTTCAGACATGGCTCGAAGGTAAAAAGGAAAAAATTATATATCAACGATTAATGTGTGTTACTCGTAGGATTCATTGCATCGTTATTACTCCCTCCGTCTAGTGTTATAATTTGTTTTGAGTTCGGCATGATAATTAAGAAAAATGAAAAATATGAGATGTTTTAAAAATGAAAAGAAGAGAGATAGAGTGAAGATGTAGTGAAAGAGAAAAAAATATTTCGAAAAGTGAGAATAAGTTATAATTTAAAAAAACTCGAGGAGTTCAGCATGATTTATAATTTGAGATGGAAGGGTTAGATTTTTTTCTTTAACCATCGACTATTTTCTTTCTCGTATTGTTTTTTTGCTCAAATGGAGTGGAATGCATAAGGTATATCATCTTACTTCCTCCGTTTCTAAATTATTTTTTTTACTTATAATCTAAATTTTGACCATTTATTTTATTCAAAAATTAACTCAAATATGTAAAATTGCAACTCACACTTCAAACAAATTTATGATAAATCAATTTAAATAAAATATATAGTATTCATCAAACTTTTTTAATAAAACAAAATAATCAAAATTGATTTAAAAGTGAATAGCGATAACAATTATAAAACGAAAGAAGTACATCTCAAGATGCAATATTTAAGAAAATATGAAAAAAAAAATAGTCGATGAATGAAGCAAAATTTGAGATCAACATCGAAGTAGCTAATGCAGAGGATTCCCACTGATCATAGTCAGTTCAGTCTCATAACGTCACATGAGTGCCGAGCGACAAAATATTACGAAACGTTCAGACGATCAATGGTGCTTATTAAGTTTGACATCCGAGCATGGCTCGGTATGCGTGCACCTCGTATAGTGAAAAAAAACACACAAAATAAGTTTCGTTGGGTCTTCACAGAGTGCACCTAAAATACCACGAGAACACTATACTCCCCCCACCCACATGCTCCGCGTAGAACGACCGGAACACCTCTGCCTCCGCCGCGGTCGCCCACTGTTTCAGCGTCAAGTTCTTGGGGATTGAACATTAGCGCGCGAGGCTGGCATTGCACCCAGGGTTAAAAAAAACCGCTACAATACCAGTCTGAAACCGGCAAAAACCGATTGGTTAACCGTTAAAATCGAGCAGTTTATCATTTTTGCTACAGTGTCCATAACGATTTTCGAGCGAAAATCGATCGGTTTACAAAACTGTACCATAGCGGTTTGATCGAAAACCACAGTTTTCGCGCGGTTATCACGGTTTTTTAAACCTTGATTGCATCGCGAGGACCTCGTACCGATCCATGGAGACGATCGCCGCCGCGGCGCCGGTGCGGGTGGTGGCGTGCTGGGCCGCGGGGGTGGTGGACGCGCTGGGGGTGAACTGGGGCATACAGGTGTTCCACCCGATGCCGCCCAGGTGGTGGTGCAGCTGCTCAAGGACAACGGCATCAAGAAGGTGAAGCTGTTCGAGGCCGAGCCCGCCGCGATGGCCGCGCTCGCCGGCAGCGGGGTCGAGGTCATGGTCGGCATCCCCAACAAGAAGCTCGCCGACCTCGCCCGCGGCCTGCGCGCCGCCGCGGACTGGGTCAAGCGCAACGTCCGGCGCTACGCCTTCGACGGGGGCGTCAACATCAAGTTAGTGAGTCCGAGGTCTGCCATGCATTCTGTCCGAAATCAGGGCTGATAATTAAGAGCTTCTCGCGATGCATTCTTTGCCGCAGGTACGTGGCCGTCGGCAACGAGCCGTTCCTGGAGTCGTACAACGGCACGTTCGTCAGCATCACCTTCCCGGCGCTGCAGCACATCCAGACCGCGCTGAACGAGGCCGGCCTCGGCGACCGGATCAAGGCGACGGTCCCGCTCAACGCGGACGTCTACGACTCCCCGGCCAGCCACCCGGTGCCGTCCGCGGGGCGCTACCGCGCCGACATCGCGGGGCTCATGACGGACATCGTAAGCTTCCTGGCCAGGAACAAGGCGCCCTTCACGGTCAACATCTACCCGTTCCTCAGCCTGTACCTGAACGACGACTTCCCCGTCGACTACGCGTTCTTCGACGCCGGCTCGACGCCGGTGAACGACAACGGCGTCGTGTACACCAACGTGTTCGACGCCAACTTCGACACGCTGGTGGCGGCGCTCAAGGCCGTGGGGCACGGCGACATGCCCGTCATCGTCGGCGAGATCGGCTGGCCCACCGACGGCGACAAGCACGCCAAGTCGTCGTACGCGCAGCGGTTCTATGAGGGGTTGCTCAAGCGGCTCGCGGCGAACACGGGCACGCCGGCGCGGCCGAACCGGTACATCGAGGTGTACCTGTTCGGGCTCCTCGACGAGGACGCCAAGAGCATTGCGCCGGGCGACTTCGAGCGGCACTGGGGGATCTTCAGGTACGACGGCCAGCCCAAGTACGCCATGGATCTCACCGGGCAGGGCCGGGACACGATGCTGGTTCCGGCGAAGGGCGTCAAGTACCTCTCCAGGACGTGGTGCGCGCTGAACCCCAAAGCCAAGGACCTCAGCAAGCTCGGCGCCAACATCGACTACGCGTGCACGCACTCCGACTGCACGGCGCTCGGCTACGGCTCGACGTGCAACGGCATGGTCACCGCCGGCAACGCCACCTTCGCGTTCAACGCCTACTACCAGGTGCAGAACCAGGCGGACCCGGCCTGCGACTTCGTAGGCCTGACGATTCCGACGGAGACCGACCCCTCAACGACGACGTGCAACTTCATCATACAGATCGACACCAGGGCTTCGGCGGCGGCGTTGCATGGCCGGAGCAGAGCCGCGGTGGTGGCTGCAGTGCTTCTGCCATTGCTGCAGCTCATGGCGCCGTGGTAGCGCTAGGTCCTAGATAGCGCCTGCTCTTGCTGCCTCAAGCAGAGATTATGCATGCGTCCATGTTGATTTGTCTCATTTTTGCATTTCGTTTTCAAAATTCAAACATCCTTTTGGACTGTTTTAGATGGTTGAGGGATAATGCATGCGAAATGTGATTATTGTTCCGCTGCATTTTGTCTTACAGAAGCACTAGTTACAATTGCTACTAGATCAGATGTGGTCACATCCCTTGGGTCCAAAAATGTAAGATTTTCTCATTTTGTTTTTGGAAAGTAATGCTAGATTTTCTCTAAATTAAGGGCCCCTTTTAGCAGAGCTCTCACCTCTTGATTTTTTGGACTCACTCTTAATTTTCCTGTGAAGTAATTTGGTGGTTGAAAATAATTCTCTTTAATTCTCTAGAATAAGCTCTTAAAATCAACATAAAGAATCATTTCACAGAATCAAGAGAAGCTATTTTTTTCAACTCCCAGCTCTCTAGTTTATTTCAGAGAATCACTTCACAGAATTAGACAATAATCATTTTCCTAAAAAACAGCATTTGGCAGAGCTCTTTTGATTCTACCTAAGAATTATGAGCTGGAAGCTCTGACAAAGAGAGCCCTAAGTTGTCAGGATTTTGCGTGAAACAATGATTTATTTCCTTTTTACAACTATATGAATTCGGGGCGGACAAAAGCAACGGTTGTGATTGATTTAAGTCGTAACTCTTTCAGAAGGTAACATAGGTAGCATAACAAGCCATAAAAATAAGTTGTGCAAATCTCGTCGAAATTTATGAGAAGCTAAAATAATGGAGTAGTTTGCAAATCCTAATACTCCTACGTATACTTTGCAGCGACACTAAACTAAAATTAATATTTTTTGTGATTAAATAAAATATTTTTTGACGACACCAACTAGAACGTCGTGACCTCGGTGAGCATTGCCGGCGACCGTATTCAGCCTGGCCTCGTCGTAGAAGTATTGTTCTTTCAACTTCAAGAATGTGCGGCAGGTGAGCAAGCTATCGGAGCCGGCCTGGTGCGCCGCGCCCCATCGAGCTTCGCGATGACGGTCTCCAGCCCGCCGCGGAGGTCGCACGGGCAGTGCCGCGCCATCTGCTTGACGTCGAACAGCTTCCCGTTCCGGATGAGGAAGACGTTGATCACGCCCTCGAACTCCGCCGCCGTGGTGGGGAGCTTGCACCCAGAGCCGAAGATCAGCTTCGTCAAGTACGCCATGTCGTACCCGCGTCTAAACGTGAAGAGGCCGGCGCGGCGGAGCCCGGCTCGCAGCCAGTTGCCCAGACGCGCGCCGAACGCTGCCGCGTGGACGCCGTCACAGACCGTACGGTCGAAGTCAACGCCCTTGCCCCGAAGCATACCGATGGACTCCGACGCGTGGCGGTGGCGCTCGACGTCGAGCTCGCGGAAATTGAACTCCCACGTCACGGCGCCGCCGCCGTCGTCGAACATCATGAGGCCGAGCTGGATGAGCTCAAGCTCGTCCACGTTCGCCTTGAGCAGCGCGTACCGTTGCTCCGTCATGAGCAAGTAGTCAGGCGCCGACAGCCGGTGCACCGTCCCAGGGTACTCCGTGTCCACAGCCACGTACGAGAACCTCGGCAGGAGCGACTCGATCAGCGCGGCCTCCTGGTGGAAATTGTGCTCCCACACCTGTCTATATCTGGGCGTGTGGGCCGGGCTTTTCGGGCCGAGAGGCGGCCCGTTGCTTTCGGCTCGGCCCGGACACGGCACGCCCCGGTTTCAGGATGGCCCGTGCCAGCACGGCCCGGTGGAGTGGGCTGTGCCTGGGCCGTCCCCAGGGCACGGCCCAGTTACCGTTTGAGCAGGCATGCCTCTGCCGGCC
>BCLF01000051.1:1069837-1104856 GCA_001602275.1 Zoysia japonica | reverse complement strand
CCAGCGCCTCGGCGTCCGCGGCGCGCGAGGCGTAGCCGAGCACCACGCTGGCACCGAGCGCCGACAGGTGCGTCGCGATGGCCCGGCCGATGCCGCGCGACGCGCCCGTCACTATGGCCACGCGGCCCGCCAGCGGCAAGGTGGAGGAAGCGGCGGTGGGATCTGCCATTACCTTCGCTGCAGCGAGTGTCCGATGTCGATGTCGTCGGCGAGAGCTGGTCCCTTCGCCACGTTTTATAGAGGAACAGAGGAGGAGGTAGGTGCCATGGAGCAACCGGGTGGTGGTCATGAGCTCACTTCCACTGACGTGCATGGAGGCACATGGCGACTGAGCCACGAGTCTCACGTGCCACGTGATCGTCAGTGGCCACAGCGATCTTCTGACAAGCGTACAGTACTCTAGACTATGTGAGCCAGCTGCTTGTGCACTCAGAAATCTTTGCCAAAAAAACTTTTGTGAAGTGCGTAAGAAGCCATTCGATTTCATTCGCCTAAGAAAATGGTTTATACGCAACCATAACGTGACATCTGCTGGTCGGATTTGCTAACATTCACCGCCAAAATCATCCTTGGGATCTGTGACCGCGATCAGGTTTGTCAGTATTCTGACCACTGACATTTACATAATCGAAGAGAGATTTGGTGCGCTCTTCGTATCGATATGACTTAGTCTACGAGAGATTCGAGAGTTAACTTGGTTTGAACCACCACGGAGATGTAATATCTTGCGTTAGCTAGTGGATGGATCAGACCACCATCGAGATGTAATATCCTACGTTAGCTAGTGAATGCATTTTATGAACTCGAAACCGGAGTACAATGGCAGAAAGGCTCTCGTTCGAGCAAAAATCCTAACATGCGTGAGTGGTGTGTGTTGTAACTTGAACTAGTTGAACTTATCGTCTAAGGTCATCGGTACCACTTTATATAAAGGTCGAATCGGAGTTATAAAACTTGGCGTCTACGAAAGCGTGCGGCCCCCTGACGGGTGGGGTCGCAGTCTTCTGTGAGGCTGTTCCGCTGGCGTCGGAGCACCGCTGGATCGCTTTACCTAGTTCTGGATCGTTTTACCTCCGACAGGGCTGCTTTACCTCCCGTTGCACGTTGTTAGAAATATCTGTATTTGTCAAAAGTTGACCATTAAAGCGGTGGCCGACCCTAAGGAGTCAGTCGGGTTTTGTTGTTATCTGACCCCAACCCATTGAAGGTCGGGCCGACGTCTTCAGGCGACCTCGACCCCAGGGGGTCGAGACATCTTTTCGTAACTTTGTGCGGCGAAGTCTTTCACGAGCTGTAGATTGAACTAGGGGTCGTAGGTCACAGCTGAGTTTTCATATTTGTTTTGGGTACGCAGATACTCGGAGTACATAATCCAAACAAAGTTGCAGGCAGCCAAGAGCCGAAGCTGGACAAATATTTCGGGCTCTTTTGGTAGAGCTCACAGCTCTTGATTTTCTGAATTCACTTTTATTCTAAATTGATTCTATGGCTGAAAGCGATTCACTTTGATTCTTTATAATAAACTTTTAGAGTCAAGATTAAGAATCATTTCACAGAATCAGAAGAAGCTACTTTTTTCAGCTTTCAACCACTTAGTTTATTTCAGAGAATTACTTCATAAAATCAGATAATAATCATTTTTTCCGAAAAACAAAAAAGACAGATTCTGTCGAATAATCTCCCCCACAACAGCTGGGGCCTCACACACGCTCGTCAGAGGGACACATATCACTGCGGGTGAATCAGTAGTGTGCTCTTTATAACGCTCGTCAGAGGGACACATGTCATTGCGGGTGAATTAGTAGTGTGTCATTTATAACGTTCGTCAGAAGGATACATGTCACTGCGGGTGAACCAGTAATATGTTCCTTATGCTCATAGATTGAATTCGGCTGATGTTCATCAGATGGATAACCGTTACTGATATGTGAATCTAACAGAGATGTCCTTATTAAACCCACACATCTGAGTCTAATGGAGATGTCCTTATTAAACCCACACATCGGCAAAGATATGCTGACACTCATTAGACGGACAAGCGTCATGCGAACCCGGTCCTACGTACGCTCATTCTGTTTCTCATTAGCATAGCTTGGCTTGGTCTTTCATTGACCACCGAAGGCGAGATGTAGATCGATGATTTTAAATTGAGTATACTAGATGTTTTTTTTGTTTCAGAGGAAAGGATTTGCTCAATCCTCTGTTTCCAGCACCATGAAAATTTCCTCAAGTTACAGAGACCAAAAAGTATTCTAATAATTCCATTGATGCAATATCGATCAAATTTTTGTTTTCACCTGCGAATAAGTACATAGCAGAACGTAACGAGACGAAATATCTTCACACACGCTGAACCAAATTATTCTGCCTTCGCTGTAAACGATCAGTACAGTGTAGCTTTCTCCAGCTCTTCAGTAATTTACAGTTGCTTTTATGGCGTCCAGGACCTGCAGCACACTCGTGTTAGACGCTGGCGCTTAAGTTATCTGCTTCTCATGGATGAAAATTTATTAATAGTATTCGTCAAGCTTAATTCGCTTTGTTTCTTTCTTTTATCAGCAGAGCTTAACTTTTGTAAGGTTTAAAACGCAGTGTGCGAGAACCAGAAGCGGGAATGTCAGTCCATTTTCTAAAAAGGCTGGAGCTAAGTTGCAGCGACTGGAGAGCAACCTATCATGGCAGGAGACTGTTACCTTGTTCTTCGTGGGCATGTAAAACGGTTCGTAAACGAGCGGGAAAGGGGTGTCGAGGCCGCAGACGCGCGCCACCGGAGCTTCCAGCTGAAACAGATCAGAACTCGAGCGCAATCAATGGAGCTGCAAGATGGTTTCAAGGGTTCTCCGTTGAATCAAAAAATCTGAAAGATTCGTTACCCTCTGGAAGCAGCGCTCGGCGATGGACGCTGCGATTTCCGCACCGAACCCTCCGGTGATCGGAGCCTCATGGCTGACCTGTTGACGGTGTTTTAATTTGAGAGAACAGTATAATTTGTTTAGGGGAAAACAGTAAGTAGAATTTCTTAGGGGATACAAGTATGAGTGAAAGCTGCTTACAAGAAGCTTGCCGGTCTTCTTGACTGATGCCTCTACTGTTTGCTTGTCCCACGGTATCAGTGTTCGGAGATCGATGAGCTCGCAGGATATTCCATCCTGCCAAATAGTAGGGTCAGATGGTCTTAGAAAAACTGAGAAAACAATTAATGACGACATGCAGCTACATGAATATAAACATCACTTGCAATAAAAGTGATCCAGACTATCATAACTGAAGTTAGAATCATAACTATGTCAGGTTGTAGTCATAATTTGAACTTCCAATTTATTAAAAATGGAAAACTCTCTTCCTAGATTAACACTTCATTTTAAACTAGTGCATGTTTTGTTGACAACTGACCTTTGCAGCATCTTCGCATGCTTCTTTCAGTATTGCAAGTTGAGCTCCCCAGCCAATGAGTGTTATATCGCTTCCTTCCCTAATCACCTAAAGTATCAAAATAGCATTAATAGTTCAATAACTCAAATGACCAGTACAGCAATGTCATAGAATTATGCTCACCTCTGCCTCAGATAAGGGCAGCATGTAATCCTCCTCAGGAACTTCTTCAACAGCCAAACGGTACAGCCACTGTAGAAACAGATTAAACCTACTTTCAATCTCAGTATTGTAAACCGATCGGGGTCGTCTGAATTGGAGAAGCCAATTCAGACACGCTACAGTAGTGTGATTTTGGAGCTTCTTTTAACTGTTGGATTGCGAATCATTGACAGTATCAATTCAGGGTGATGTAGCTTCCCCTCACTGTAGCAGCTACAGTACCCTGAATCGTCTTCTCCAATTCAGAGGACCCGGACGCATTGTAAACTGATTCAAGTGCAGTTATTCTATGCTTGGATACAAGTTTCTCTACCTTTGGCTCAAAAAAGATAACCGGATTCGGATCTCGGATGCTAGCCAGTAATAATCCCTTAGCCTCACGTGGACTTCTTGGTATAACAACCTGAAAACTTAATGTATTTAGAAACAAGAAAATATATTTTATTTTCTACATTTTCTAATGTAACATCTCGGCAATTAACTGCAACATGCATACATTGCTGCTTGAGTTGAACATCAAGCAACATAAACTTTCTGGAAAATGTTGTTTTGAATTTTTATCAAAGAGGATCATAAGATTATGCCAGAGCCAGACTAAACCTTGAGGCCAGGAACATGACAGAAGAAGGCCTCTGGTGATTGTGAATGGTAGTGACCACCATGCCCAACAGCTCCATAAGGAGTTCGGATTGTTAGTCCTAGAAAAGAAAATTATTAAAATAAAAAAGTGCCAGTATGTAACATAATATGTCCATAGAAAATGTTGCAAAGAAAGAAGTACCTCCACAATTAAATTCATTTCCACTCCGATATCTGAATTTAGCAGCTTCATTAACAATCTGTACAAACAGTTTTATGAATATATTTGCTGGCATTGGCAAGAAAATATAGACAAAAATTGCATTGGAGAGATTTTACACATGAAAATGAAGCATCAGAAATCACTTGAAACAAAGAATTAATCCTTCCATTTTCAAATTGCTGTCATCAGGACAAGAATTCTAGTACAACAATGATGACAACAATTAAGAACAGAAACAGACGGAGTAAGATACTTCCTATTACAGACTAACTATTTGAAAATAAATCTAGTAGGACCAAGGTAATAAAGAATGAAGTAAGAGACGTGCCTGGTCGAAGGCTGGAAAGATATAGTCCGCAAACTGGATTTCTGCAATAGCTCTATTACCCTGCACGAAGTAGGTAGAGATTAGGATTATTTGAGGATACCTACATATTTATGCCTCCTTATATTGATGCAAGTACGTTGTTGATGTAAGTTACTTCATATTCGCTAAATTATGAGTGCTTCAGAGTAAATTTTAATTGCCGACTTAATTTCACATTTTTATCTAACTAGAGTGCCAAAGCACATAACCACATTAAATGCCATAACTTCGAAACAATGAAAGGTGTACCAAACTTTGAGAAAATTGTATCTAGTTTGGTTTTAAAGGTCCTATGATCCTACTGACCTTCATTGTGTTACTGCAATAGCTTGTGTTCTAATCTTAGTATCTTACTGATAGATTAAGTAGGTCTCATCATACTGTTCGAATAAAAAAATACATCGAAGAGATCAACTTTGTATGCGACTCACCATTGCCGCTAGGCCGATAGCAAATCCAGCAATACCCTGTTGAGACGAACAAGATAAGATTAAGAGCCAACTACTGAACTTATTGGAATCAATGATTCAGAGCCATCTAGAGGGTACTACAATAGCAAAAGCCTCCTATCTCAGTCATCTAAATAAAAGTTGAAGGCACTTGGATAATATACTGAACATATGTTCAGAATCAAGAATCACAAATAAAACGTGGCTTGATCTGACAACTGAAATTGAACTGACATATGCATCAGCAAAACATGCACCTGCTCACAGAGCGGCGTGTTGAACACTCTGTTCTTGCCGAACCGATCGGCGAGCCCCGTGGTGCATCGGAAGACCCCGCCGAAACCCACGTCCTCCCCGAAGACATAGGCACTGTCGAAACGAGCACGAACAGTCATCGACACGAGCTCACTAATAAGATTTCTCGTGTAACAACATCAACTGCGCAGGGATTTAATAAAGTTTTCTCGCAACCACTTCTGGCTTGATTGCAACATAATCAAGAAGCCAACAATTCAAGTCCTAAATTGTCAATTTTTTCGTTAATTCTGGAACCGAAGCCAGAGCGGGCAGGCTCACCGGGGGTCGGTGTCGAGGGCGATGTGGAGCGCCTGGTTGACGGCCGTGAACAGGTTCACCGCCTTCTCTGCTCCGGCCAGCCCCGCCGCGGCCGCGCTCCCGTCGGAGAAGTGTCGGCGCCTGGTCACCGCCGCCGCGGCGGCCCTCCTCGACGCCTCCCTCAGCGCCCTTGTCGTAGCCATCGAGCGACGGCTTCGGAAAGGGAGCACGGGGTCGCGCAGCTGAGGAGGTGAGCTCGCACCGGGAGGAGGAGGACTGGAGGAGGCTGGAGGTTGGAGGAATTCTTGGAGAAGCTCCTGCTGCTGCAGTGCTCTGATTCCCCGCCTTGTCGGCTCCGCGAGCGACGTACTGACGTGGGCAGATAACCACTCGCTGACCATGCGCGACTGCCCACGTGTTCGCGCCATCGCTCCCATCTTTTGTGTAATACTAATACTCCATCGGTTCTTTAATTATTGTCACAGTTACCTTTTAACTTTAATTTTAATTATTTATTTTATTTATTTTTTTTTAATAAATACTATATATTTTGTTATAATTTTATTTATTATTAAATTTATTTGAATCATAATTTAAAATTTTACATATTTGAACTAATTTTTTAATAAAACGAATGGTCAAAATTTATATTTAAAATCAACTGCGATATCAATTAAAGAACGGATTGTTCATCTCTATTTTTTAATTTTAGATAAAATAATTTTTGTACTTTAATAATTAATAATAAAAGATTATAAATTATATTACTCGATTCATCACGAAATAAATTTCGATAATATATAACTCTTTACCATATAAATTATTTCTTCTTCTAGCTCTCCCCTCAAACCAGCCACGCAAGCAAACGCAGTAAGAAAGATCGCACGCTGTTCTACTTCTAGCTCTCCCCCCAGTCTCGTAGCCGCCTCGCTCGCTCACCTCCCACGATCACTCGCGCGCGCTAGCTCGTAGTGGTCGTAGCTGCGATCGGGCGCCGGACGATGGCAGCCAAGGTGGCGTCGCCGGTCCCGTTCCGCCGCAGCGACCTGCCGCGCGGCCCAGTCGGCCCGCGGCGGGGCGCGAACGGCCGGAGCGGGAGCGCGCTGCGCTGGAGCGGCAGGCACGGCGCGGCGCGGCGCATTTTAGAACCATCTGGTCCATCTCCCATCAAAATGAACGGAAAAAAGAACTTAAATCTTCCGAAATTATTGGTGGATTTCTGCATTTTGATCCTGACCGATTTGATGGAACTTTACCCAACCCAAGCCTGTCAATGTCGTCTGCTGGAAGCGCGCGATTTGCCTGGAATTCAAGGAGAAGGTTAGCTTCTACCTCTGCTTCCAATCCAATCAACTGCCCTTTGTCTCAAATAAAGTTCACCATTTAGAGGGCCTCTGTTGATCAAACTCATCAGTCACTGACATTTTCACAACATAACACTAATCCGACGATCGATTTAACTCTGCAGGCCGATTTGTTGGAGCGCTACGATCAAACCTATCCTCGCCTAGCGGGTCCTTCAACATCCCTGCAGTTTTAAGGGTACGTATGTGATAAATTGGCTTTTCTACTCCAACAAGTGTAAAGGCATAAATCAAATATGAATGTCCATTGAACGACTGAAATCGAGCAGACGAATCTGAAAAAGGTCCATGTGGTAACAAGCTTGAGCTAACACGACAAACAGAACTCTGCAAAGAAAATAAAATTTTGACTAAATTCTTTTCATCTAGCAACTGACACAGTACGTAGAAAAGTGTAGATAGCCAATAAGTAAAATGGAAAAGTAACTACGAAGGATAACTACCAAGACCTCGTTCACCTATCTCAGAGAGGGAATGAAAAAAATATATATGGTAAGTTTGATCTGAGTGAATCTGAACCATTGATCAATGTCCCTCGTGCGCAGGGTGACGGCGACACGGTGCGGGCACTACTCCGAAACAGGGGAGAGCAGGACGATCCCCACCTGCTTCTTCTCCGCTCAATGAATCCGCATTTCTTTCCTGCGTTGCTACCTCCGCTCCCAGACCGGCCGACTCAGCAAGCCCTGTGGAAACAAGCAGCGACACGCCGACAAGCAGCGGCAGATCCTTACAGTTACATCCCCGGTGCGAGGCCGCCATCCAAGTCCAGTCCAGTCCTCGCAGCAGGCTGCAGCCTGCTGGTGGGGTACACGGCAGCGATGCTATGATTGGTACAAAATGCTGATACTCCGATACAGAGTATATTTGAAATTATATTTTAAATACTCTAAAAATTCTAAATAAATGCTAGATATAAACATAAGCAAGTAAGTAAATAGCAAATAATTCAAATTCTAAAGGCTAAATTTGTTGTACCATACTACTGCATACTCCGTCTCAGTAGAAGTTTATTTTTAACTTTTATTTACTGACACTTTAACCAATGATTTTTATAAATTCGTTTAAATTTAAAAAATATTATTTATATTTTTAAATTCATCAAATATATATAATTTATATTATTAAAATTAATTAAATTTATTAAAATAATTAGTCAAAGTCATAGTAAAAAAAAACTAAAAATACCTTCCATTGGAACGGAGGGACTACTTAGCAACTTAGCTAGTAGGTCAAAGGCCAAACAAAACAAGAGATAAACAACTACAAGTTCAGAAGAGGATCCACTGCCATACTGCCCTGCTGTAAAGTTGTGGACACGTGGGCCTGACCCCACGCGGCAGCGAGGGGGGGGGGGGGGCAGCGCGGGGAATGGGATGTCTAAGGCCTGTTAAACGGACGAACCACCGTCCTAGCCATACCTTCCGCATCGGACGATCGCTGCTTCGGCAGGAAGCGTCAACTGCATGATGTGTTCCTGCAGAGAAAAAAAAGAATTCCTTCTTAAACATTAAAAAAATTAAAAGCTTTTATCAGTCATTTAAGATTTTTAAATTTCTTATCAACCACTAATATTAACTTTTTTCTTATTAAATTCCAAAAGTTTCTCAAAGTTAGATTTGTATTGTCGAGTTTTTCGTGTAGGTGCTCTCTGAGTTCTTCTTTAAGTTTTTAAAGTTATTATGTTAGTTCCCAAAATTCTCTAAAGTGGTAATTCCTAAAAATTATCAACCAATAATGCTAACGTTTT
The DNA here is from genome assembly GCA_001602275.1 of Zoysia japonica. Taxonomy (NCBI): domain Eukaryota; kingdom Viridiplantae; phylum Streptophyta; class Magnoliopsida; order Poales; family Poaceae; genus Zoysia; species Zoysia japonica. Next base: position 1,095,975 of record BCLF01000051.1, on the reverse strand, counting down.
TTCTTATTAAGGGATATTCTCAGTAAATTTTCGAAAATATTTAGGAATATTCTCAATTTTATAATTTTTAATGGTTAATTTTTAAAAATTGAAGAACGTTCTTTCAAGTTCCAAAAGTTTTTCAAATTTATTCCGTTAGGTTTGTCTTATCAATCTATTCATGTAGGTGCCTTTGTGTTATTCCCAAAGTTTCCCAAAATTGCTATGTTAGTTCCCTAAATTTTCTAAAGTTGTTTTGGTAATTCTTAAAAATTATCAATCAACAATGTTAACTTTATTTTTTTATTAAGAAATATTCTCAGTAAATTTTTGGAAATGTTTAGGAATATTTTCAGCTTTAGATTTTTTTTGAATGGTTAATCTTCAAAAATTTAAGGACATCAAATTTTCAAAGTTTTCTAAAATTGTTCGTTAAGCTCGTCTTATTGAGATCTTCATGTAGGTACTCTTTTATTGAGATCTTCATGTAGGTACTTTAAGTACTCGAGAGAACCTAAAAATTAATTGTTAAAAAATTTCTAAAACCGAAAATATTTTTTAATATTTTCGAAGATTTACTGAGAATATTCCTTAATAAATAAATAAAATTAATATTAGTGGTTGATAAAAAATTAAAAATATTAAATAGTAATAAAGCATTTAATTTTTTTTAATGTTTAAGAAGGAATTTATTTTTTCTTCCGCCGGAACACATGGTGCAGCTGACGCTTCCTGCCGAAGCAGCGATCGTCTGATGTGGAAGGAACGGTTACGACGATGGTTCGTCCGTCTACCGTCTAACGAGCCTTGGGTACTGTTTGATACAGCTGAAATTTAATAAAAAAACAACTTATTTTTTCAACTAGGTAAGAAACAACTGAAAAATAAGCTGTTGTTTAGTTTATTTTGAGAAGCTGTTAAACTAATAAGCTGTAAAATAATTCACAGCTTCTGCTTATTTTTTAAATAAACTGAAAATAAGCTGTGCCAAAACAAAGCCTTAAGGCATGTACAGTGGAGAGACAGAGATCCGTCTATAAGACGCTGAAATCTGACGTAGAGACAGCTAAAAGACATTTCATACAATATGGTGTCTATTTTAGTGTCTAAGTTGTTTAATGCTTTGCAAGTGGTTAGGATCAATCATGGTATGCCTTTGTGTTGCCATTTCATAAAAGTACTTATTAGACATAATTTTGATTAACATGGTAATAATATTTCCTTACAATAATATATATACTATATAATATATAATAACATTATTATTTTGCTAATTTTGTTTATTTCCATAGTGTTGCCATAGTGATCAGGTCCTTCTTGAGTTGCTTATGTGTCGATCGAGCCTTGATAGCGGAATTTCGGAACTGAAGGACTTCTGTGAAGCATGGATTTGGGTTGTCGCTTGTATGCACTTCTGATGGTAGCACTAAAGTTGAACTCGCACTCTCGTTCACATCCAAGATTATAGATAGCTGAACCACCCAATCTAAACTGGCAATGTAATTAGCAATAATAACTCAAATTCTAGAGGAATTAATGGATAATAAACATGATATTCACCACCTCAAAAAGCAAATTGGAAGAAGTCATTACCTAGATGGATCCCAAGCTGATGCATGCCTGAATGAAGGAGAAATCGATTCACCACCGGTGTCCCACCATGATGAAGATGTTGAAGCAGAGAAGGGAAACAATGGTGATGAGCCATCTGTGCCGGGGAAGTCACCATCGCCAGTTCCAGCATCTCCCCTGCCAGACGCTGCAACTTGGCTGCCGTGTCCCGCCGCTTGCCCCAAGCCGCCGCGCCCACTGTGGCTGGCTGTTGTTCGGCGAAACCAGGCCACCGTGCCCACTGTGGCTGTTATCCAGGTCTACCAGGCCGCCGCCTGCCTGAAGCCGCCCACCGCCTGCCCCAAGCCGCCTGCCGCGCGCGCCACTTGCCATAATCCGACTGGCCACAACTTGCTCGCCTCGCCCGCCTTTCATCGATGATGACCCAGAGCTCTTCCTCCCTGTCGGTGGCATCTATGGGACGAAGCCACGAAGGCCGTGGGAGAAGGCGCCGAAGAAGAATCGATTTGGAGGCGGCTTGAGTGGGGGAGCAATTTCTGCCGCGCGGAGGAGGATATCAGCGCACGGGATCCCAGTCGACGACGGATTGAAGAGACGGAGGTCATACAACGCTCCTCTCATCATCGTCGCGCCCTCGGCTTCAGCGTCGAGACCGTCGCTTGGTGAAGCGTCGAGGAAGGCGTCTCTTAGGCGGCCAGGGGGGGATTTTGCAAAAAAACAGCACGTCGAGATGGGTTAAAGAGATGCGTTGTACATGCCTTTAGACAATAGAAAAAAATTTATGACATCGATACTGTTAAAGAGATGCGTTGTACATGCCTACGATAAAAAAAAATTTGTGACATCGATGCTATATAGAATCGAATATCAACATTATCTGATCTGTAACATCAATCGATGTCACAATTTTTTTTTGTTAGACCATCCCGCTCCGCGCAGCTCAACCCCGCGCCAAGTTCAAGAAGCTGGCTGTTGTCCCGGCCGTTCCCAACTGTATCCGAGACGGGCGCGGCGGCCTGCCCCAGGGGTATCGGTGATTTTCTAGCACGCGGGTGACGGGGTCCTTCGTCCTCGTCTTCGATGCCCAGCTCTTGGGTCCTGCAAGCCGGCTGGCGGGGTAAAGATCGCAGCCCCACCCTGGGTGCTCCTCTCTGTCTGTCACTCGCAGCGACGGCTGATGGGGTCCTTTGTCTTCGTCTTCGTCATCGTTGCTTCGTCACCACTCACCCGTCCAGCTCGGCTTCCACGACCGCTCGCACGAGTGCACGACATGCTTAGAGTCCGGTTCCACCGTGCAGCGCGCCCTCTCCGTTGCTGCTCCTGGCTGCCGCTCTTCTTCTTCCCCGCCGGTTGCTGATCGACGGCTCTCCTCGCTCTCACCGTGTGCTCCTCTCCCCTCTGGGCACCGTCGCCCCTCTCCGCGCGCCTGCCACCGGAGCTCGCCCCCGGCCAGTCGTCTGCTCCGCGCTCGCCCCCTGCATGCCAGACCTAGTCCCTCCCTCGCCGGCTTGCCACTGTTGGCCTTGCCCACCGGTCACAGCTTCGTGCCCGCAAAGCGCGTACGGCGATGTCGATCGACGGCGACGGGCACGAGCAGCACACCAGCAGGACCACGGCACTACTGATTCAACTTGCTTCGCGCGCCCGATGCATCACTAGTAAATCGCGCCATTGACTTTGCCGTCGCTGCGGAATCGAGGTGTACGGCTTCTGCTTTGACCTTCAGGCTCGGTGCTCGAGCTACAGGGGAGTACGGACGGTGCTCCCGCAAGGTGCTTTATTGCTTTGATCGGAACAAAAACTTGTACGGTGCTACGAGATTTGGCCCGTTTGGCTTCCATCCGATTGTTGACTTCGATTTGGCTCTAATGGGATTTTTTCGCTGGACGTCAGATAAAAGAAGATGATGTTTAAATCTAATTTAAAAAATGGGCTAAATATAAAACACTACGTGTTACAATTACGAAGACGTAGCAAATTTAATTTTTTTACATTTGCAAATATTGGTACCCATTGTAGATGATAATGTTTTTTTCTTCTATCCATACTGATTTAACAACTACTTCCTCTGTCTCAATAAGCGTCTTTTTATTAAAAATTTTGGACACAATTTTTGACTATTTGTCTTATTAAAAATATATACAAATATATATAAAAAAAGTTATGTTTAAAGTATCCAAATATAGTTTTCGGTAATGTATTTTTGGTACATGTTAAAGATGCACGAAAATATCTTTTTTTGTACGTTTAGATACTATGTTTGACCATTCATTTTATTTTAAAAATTTATGCTAATATGAAATCAAATCACAACAAATAAATAATATTTTCATAAACTTTTCCAACAAGACAAATGGTTGAACATGATTTCTAAAAATAAAAAAAATGATATTTAGAATGGAAAGGACGGAGTACAAAATTTAAATAAGAACATATTAAACAATTCTTATAATATGATGTTTTAAATGATAGATTTAGAAAGTCCTGAAAGGGTATTAGAAATAAAATAATTACATTTCTCAATACAAATACCGAAAAGTATTTTTTTATTTGTCCACGTTGTCATCAGCTAAATAGAAATCTTTATGTGATTTTCAAATCGCTCGCAAACTTGCAAACAGGACTCCTAGCCCTGAGGCGATACAGTCGATGCTGTGGGATCCATTGATGAGCGTCACTGACGTGTGGGTCTGTAAGAGAGTAGGGCCCTCCTATCAGCTCATACGGCGGCTATCGGGCGCCACCGATGAGCGGCGGATCCGGCCTTTTCTCCTCCAAGTTGTTCCATCATCGATCCCAGGGTGAGAATAACGTGGAGTGTCATCGAGAAGCCAATGAAACAGCAGTCATGTTTGTGTGATCCCAAAATATTTTATCACCTTCTCCGCCGATTGTCCGCATAAAGTATTGTACTACTAAGTACTACCTCGGTCCTTTTTTTATTTTCAGAAATCAACGCTTGATCTTGTTCAATTTAATTTTTACAAATATAAAAACAAATAAGTTATATTTATAGTATTTTTAATGATAAAAAAATTAACAATAAAATAAATTATAATTTTACAAAAATTTTAACGACGAGTGATCAAATTTAAAGTTTAAAAATAAAAAAATAATCTTTTTATGAGACAGAGCGAGTATCATCTTTTGGATGAAGGCGGAGTGGTCAACAGCGCCATTGGAGGATGGGGTCGTGTGAAATTCTTGCGTTTCATAGGAGGCTTAAGTTATGAGTTGATTTAAAAAACTTGTGGAGCTTTTAATAAATTTTAAATTTGTTTTTAAGAAGTTAACTTAGATAGCTGTTGAAGATGCTTTAGAAAGTATAATTGTTTTTTTACTCTGCCATGACACACATCCAAATAAAGCGATAAAAGATTCTTTGCCCTTGTTGGCTACAAGTACATCTAATCTCTGTCCATACATCGTGGCCTGGGCCAGGGGATTAAACAAAATACAAATGGCATATTTGGCTGGCGGGGTTTGAAATGTCGTGGCAGATTTGCCATTCCAAGCACTCTTATCACAAGACATGCCATACGGTCGGCTAGAACCCCGCAAACTTGCAATTGGACTCGCCGTTATGTTTTTTTAATTAAAAATGAGATTTAATATGATCTTCTGGGACAGTGATGAATCGCCAAACCTTGGAACAGTATCGCACGTTTCAGAATCCATCAGCATCATGTGTTCATCACATCCGTACGTTTGAGGCGATTGCTGCTGTCGCCTCGCCGCATCGTCTTCCACAGGTAGAAATGCGGTGCCAGTGAGCTGCCATCGTCCATCATCTGCCCTGGCCGCAGGTAGAAGAAGTACAGTGAAGAAACCTCCTGATCTGCACCGTGTAGTAAAACCCCATGGATGGACACGAAGGACGCAAGAGAACGACCGTGACGCCGTACGCGACGGCGTCGTGGGCGTCGCGCGGGACGTGGGCGTGGATGAACCCGCTCGTCTCGCGCGGCCGCCGCGCCGTGCTGCAGCCCTCCGACGTGCCGGCGCTGGCGCCTCCGCACCGCTCGGAGCGCGTGCACGAGCGGTTCGCAGCTTGCTGGTCATCGTCGTTTTCTTCTTCCGGCGGCCGCTCAAGACACGACAAGAACTCCGTCCGGCGCGCCCTCCTGCATTGCTTCTGGCCGTTCCTCCTCCTCAACGCGGCGCTGACGATGGCCCGCGCCGCGGCCATGTACGTCGGTCCGCTGCTGATCCGGAGCTTCGTCGAGTTCGCGACGTCGGCGCCGGAGCGGCCGCCGCTCTGGGACGGCGCTCGCCTCGTGCTGGCGCTGCTGGCGGCGAAGGTCGCCGAGGCGTTCTGCAGCAACCAGTACAACTTCCAGTGTGCGAAGCTGGGGATGCAGATACGCGGGGCGCTCGTCGCGTCGCTTTACCGCAAAGGCCTCCGGCTGTCGTGCTCCGCGCGGCAAGAGCACGGCCTCGGCGTGGTCGTCAACTACATGGCCGTCGACACGCAGCAGCTGGCGGACATGATGCTCATGATCAACTACCTCTGGCTCACGCCTCTCCAGGTCGCCGTGGTCCTGACGCTGCAGTACAGGCTCGTCGGCGTGGCGGCGACGGCGGCGCTGGCCGGCGTGGTCGCCGTGGTGGCGCTCGTGCTCGCCAGCACGAGGAGAAAGAACCGGTACCAGCTGAGGATGATGGCGGAGGGCGACCGGCGGATGAAGGCCATGAACGAGATGCTGAGCAACATCCGCGTCATCAAGCTCCAAGCGTGGGAGGGGCACTTCCGCTCGCGCATCGCCGGCATTCGCCGGCTGGAGTTCGGATGGGCTAGCCGGTTCACGTACTCCGTCGGCTGCAACATCATCGCGGTCTGGAGCGCGCCCGCGCTCATTTCAACGTTGCTGTTCGGCGCCTGCGTGCTCTGCGGCGTGCGCCTCGACGCGGCGACCGTCTTCACCGCGACGTCGTTCATCCACACGCTGCAGGAGCCGATGCGCTTCTTCCCCAGAGCCATGGTACAGGCTTCCCAGGCTTTGGTCTCCCTCCGCCGGCTCGACTCGTACATGACGAGCGAGGAGCTGGACGACGCCGCGGTGGTGAGGGACGCCGCCGCCGCCACCGGGACGACGGCGGCGGTGCGCGTGAAAGACGGCGTTTTCACGTGGGACGTCGGCGCGGGGAAGAGTAAAACTCTGCGCGGTATTGATCTCGAGGTACGCGCCGGCGAGCTGGTGGCCGTCATCGGGCCGGTCGGGTCCGGCAAGTCGTCGCTGCTCGCGTGCATCCTCGGCGAGATGCGGAAGGTCTCCGGCACGGTTACGGTGCGCGGTCGAACCGCGTACGTCGCGCAGACGGCGTGGATTCAGAGCGGCACCGTCATGGACAACATTCTGTTCGGCCGAGCCATGGACAGGGAGCGGTACGCTGAGGCCATCAGGGTGTGCTGCCTGGAGAAGGACCTGGAGATGATGGAGCTCGGTGACCGGACAGAGATCGGCGAGCGTGGTGTCACACTCAGCGGCGGGCAGAAGCAGCGCGTTCAGCTCGCCCGTGCCGTCTACCAGGACTGCGATGTCTATCTCCTCGACGACGTCTTCAGCGCGGTCGACGCGCACACTGGAGCCGAGATCTTTAAGGTACATCTAGAATCATCTAGAACTCTTCAGGGTCCATTGGAGCCGAGCTCTTCAAGGTACTTCCCTGCTTGCTGCTTGTGTCCTTGCAGGAATGCGTGAGAGGTGCGCTGAAGAACAAGACTATAGTGCTCGTGACTCACCAAGTTGATTTCTTGCACAATGCCGATGCTATATATGTGAGAACACATTTGCTGTAATTTTGTTTTATTTACTGCCCCTATATAATGTTTGAAATCTTTAGCGTAATTTTGTTAAATTTACTGCCCCCTAGGTAATGGAGGACGGCAAGATAGTAGAATCCGGCAAGTACAACGAGCTCCTGCAGCAAGGCTCCGTTTTTGCAACGCTCGTGGCTGCCCATGACGGCTCCATGGCTCTCGTGGAGACCTCACCGGCGCCAGGGTCTGATAAAACCAACCGCACGCCGCCACCGCGGTCGTCCACAACCACGTGCTCCAACGCCGGCGTGGGGTCTTCTTCCTCGGCGGCGGCCGAGCCCGACGCCCGGACGCGGCTAGTCAAGGACGAGGAGCGCGCGAGCGGACACGTCAGCCTCACCGTGTACCGGCACTACATGACGGCGGCGTGGGGGTGGTGGGCTCCGCTGGCCGTGCTAGCTGTGTGCGCGGCGTGGCAGGCCTCGGTGACCGCCGGCGACTACTGGCTCGCCTACGCGACCTCCGGCGAGACCGCCCTCCTCCGGCCGTCGTTGCTGTTCATCAAGGTGTACGCGGCCATCGCCGCCGCCTCGGTGGCGCTCATGGCGGCGCGGTCGATCCTCATCGCGTGCGTTGGGCTCCAGACCGCCGATAGGTTCTTCCAGCAGATCCTCGACAGCATCATCCACGCGCCCATGTCCTTCTTCGACACCACGCCCTCCGGCAGGGTCCTCAGCCGGGTACGTACGTGCGCCGGCTGCTCGGCGATTAGCCTGACTGACTGACTGACTGACACGGACGCCGATGCTGCTTAGGCGTCGTCGGACCAGAAGAACGTCGATCTGTTGCTGCCGTTGAACTTCTGGCTGTGCCTGGCGACCTACATCACGGTGGTCAGCGTGCTCATCGGCACGTGCCTGGTGGCGTGGCCATCGCTCGTCGCCATCGTCCCTCTCATGGCGCTCAACTTCTGGTACCTGGTACGTTCTGCTCCCTGACCAAACATGCCGGCCTTCTGCTGATCGAGTTCTCTGAGACATGCAGAGCTACTACCTTCCGACGTCAAGGGAGCTGACTCGCCTCGAGTCCATCACCAACGCTCCGGTGATCCAGCACTTCAAGGAGACGGTTCACGGTGCCATGACCATACGATGCTTCGGAAAGGAGGATAGCTTCTTCGGGGAAAGCCTTGACCGGGTGGACTCGAGCTTGAGGATGAACTTCCACAACAATGGCGCCAACGCGTGGCTCAGTTTCCGGCTAGAGTTGGTGGCAAGCTTTGTTCTCTGCTTGACCGCCCTGCTCATGGTCACGCTACCGAGCAAATACGTGAACCCAAGTAGGTTTCCCCGATCCCCACCTCAATCCATACTTGGTTTTCTCCATAACTAGGCCTGGTAACGGGTCGAAAAGAACTAGTAAGTAGCTATGAAGACGGTCGGATCGGATTAGGATCTGTTCAAAAATTTTATTTATTTTTTATCTAACACAACTAGAATGTTCTAGTAAACAATTTTTCTTACGCTTTAATTTCTCAATTGATCTGCAGAATTTGTCGGTCTGTCGCTTTCCTACGGTCTGTCCCTCAACTCTGCCCTGTTCTTGGCCATATCAACCAGTTGTTTCCTTGAAAACAAAATGGTCTCTGTCGAGAGGATCAAACAGTTCACAAGCATCCCATCTGAGGCAGAATGGAGCATCAAAGGCTGCTTACCTGTTGCAAAGTGGCCAACAAATGGCGACATCGATGTAATTGACCTCAAGGTAACTAGAGAATGTTTCATGCGAGTATATCATTCGTTGCTGCATCGACGGTATCATTCGGTAGCAGCCTAACAAAACTGAAGGGCAGGTCAGGTATCGGCCTAGCAGTCCACTAGTCCTTAAGGGCATCACAATCAGCATGCATGCCGGGGAGAAGATTGGAATAGTTGGCAGGACTGGCAGTGGGAAATCAACATTGATCCAGACGTTGTTCAGGATCGTGGAGCCCAGCGAGGGGAAGATCATCATCGACGGCGTCGACATTGGCACCTTAGGGCTCCACGACCTTAGGTCTAAACTCAGCATAATCCCTCAGGAACCTGTTCTTTTTGAAGGGACAATTCGGAGCAACATCGACCCGCTTCAGCAATACTCTGATACTGACATATGGCTGGTATATATAACAACAATAATTATTTCAACTATGATTTGCATCGATCATTATATATACTTTTATCTTTTATCTTTCGGTAGGCTTTGGACCGTTGTCAGCTAAAGGATGCAGTGGCAAAAATACCTGAAAAACTCGACGCACCAGGTGTGTTAAGCATCTAGTACTACTGTACTTCTCAACGAGTATTCTTAGTTCAGTTCTTTAATTAGTTCAAAGAAACGCACATCTGACAAATAAATACCTGCTTTGCCATATTTTTTTTCAATTAGTTTTCGACAACGGTGAAAACTGGAGCCTGGGGCAGAGGCAGCTGTTGTGCCTGGGCCGGGTCATGCTGAAACACAGCAGAGTTTTGTTCATGGACGAGGCCACAGCTTCGGTGGATTCCCAAACTGATGCCGTGATTCAGAAGGTCATTCGAGAAGACTTCGCAGAATGCACCGTCATCAGCATCGCACACAGAATACCAACGATCATGGATTGCGACAGAGTCTTGGTTATGGAGGAAGGTATATAATGCATCAAAATAACTAAAAAAAAATAGGATTAATTTCATCCCTACCATCTGCATCCCAGATTATACTGCTATATTACATTCAGAAACGCTTCAGATCCCAATTACATTGTAATGCAAATGTCTCGGAGCTTCTCATTCTGGACAATATTGGTATTGCCTTGTCAGCAATCTCAAGTTAAGAAGCATTCTCTTGCCAGGTTTAGCAAAGGAGTTTGACCAGCCTGTGAAGCTGCTCCGAGAGCCATCTTTGTTCGGGGCATTGGTTCAAGAGTACACAAACAGGTTTGGATAAGGAAACAAATCTGAATGTTGTGATTCTCCCTCCGTAAATATCAAGGTTCTATAAATTTTGCTAGGTCTAAACAAGGATTAACGGAACAATGTAGTCGGAAAGACAACTCATTAATTAGAAATTGCATATTAGACTTGGGAGAGCTGTCTTCTACTCCATCTGTCAGAAAAACTGTACATCTAGAATTGGTCACATATGACTTCGACCAATAATTTGTATAGATACAATTAATTTTAATATATATACATGATGAAAGTATTTTTTTATGACCAGTGTAAAAGTACAAATCTCATATTGTTAAACTTAATCAAAGCTGTAGAAATTATTAATCAAAATTAGATGGCATTAACTACGTCAGCGGATCCGCACGGGTAACAACGGACCGCACGACGACCCGAACTCGTGCTGATGATAGCTTGGAAGGTTTTCCTTGAGGAGCGGTTCCTTCGGGGGGCAGCTCCCAGGTCACCACGTAACCCATGACCGGGAACGAGGACATGACCATGAGGACGCCGCAGATGAACGCCTGGTCCGTGTTCCCGCAGTGCACGGCGAGCGGCGCGGCGAAGCAGGTCAGGATCAGCAGCCACATGGCGTTCGAGAACCCCTGCAGGAAGGAGAAACTAATTAGAGTCAATCGCACGTTCTTCATCAGGTCAGGACCCAGGGCTCACCAAGTGAGCATTGCTGGGGTTCACTTCACGTACCCTGATCGCCGACGCCCAGAAGGGGATCGCGCGGCCGCGCGGCGGCAGCGATGGCGCCGCCTCCTGGTCCCGGCCTTCTTCTAGCAAGCGGCATTGGAGATCGTAATCCGACGGCGACAGGGGCATCATGGGCTCAGCAGAAGGCAGGCCGGCGGCGCGGTGCGTGGCGGCGGCTCGTGTGGGGCAACCTTTCAAATCATATACAATCAAATACGTCGGTTAAACACGAGATGAACGTTGACACATGTCGACCATACGGTACGCCACGTGTTAAAAACCATTTCGAACTGTCAACTAAATATACTCGATCATATTGCATATAATTTTAGTATTCTTCGATATGCATTTCAATGTCCAAGATCAATATACATATCGTTAAGCTACGTGTGTAACCACTATCATCACAAGACATGTGTAAAGAGCCAATTTTAAAGTTTCATAGCAAGTTGTTTACCTTACATATTTAAAAAAAAAAGGTTCTGAACTCAACTAAGTTCTCTAATCAGCAACATGAACAAGAGCGTAGCTGAATAAAGTATGTGGCTCTTTCTCACGAGAACAACGCAGCAGAAAACCAACTAAAAGTTCTAAGTGCTCAGCCCCTAAGTACTATCTACTCTCGTCCATCATCGTATCCGAGAGAATAAAAGTACCCAAACACGAGCTCGTCCTCACCTGCAAAACTCAACAAGCAGCATCTTGAGTACAAATATACTCAGCAAGACTTACATCACTAAGTCTATTCAAAGAGTATGCGCTTTGGCTTTAGACAGTAATAAGTTATAGGATAATATTTTGCATAAAAGCATTAGCTTTGTATAGTAAATGAATTGTAAACTTTAATATAAGTGAAACTATAAGGGCGACGCTGTCATACCAACAACAAGGAATGAGTAACGGTTCATAAGCTCACATATCATAATATCTTTCAAACCACAACTAGAGAATCGTACCATGATGCTGCTGCTGTACCAAGGCTTGGTCATAACCGAGATCGCGGCAATTCGAATTGTTTTTACACTTTGCAAGGGAGTACATCTTTACCCACACGCCACACGACCACCGACTATACAACTCGTCGGAAGTAGGTAGTGATTTGGTGTGACAACCCATTCCAAATACGCTCTGACCATTTACACAGCCGTTTGGTCAAGGCGAGTTGGTCGCACTAGGCTCTCATGAGGGTCATTCCTAACACCTCCTACACCTCCAAACTCGTAAGCTAAATGATCGCAGCTAGATAATGAAGAAGGCTTACCTATCCATTATTTCAGCATGTGGATGTACGAAGAGTGCCAAGGACAAGGAACACTTCATCAGCCAATTCCTCCTAAACCACACCATAACCAACAATCATCTTTTAATGAGCATGGTCAATTCTTCCCAATTAAACCTCTATATCGCGCGAACAATGGTGACCTTCCATTGTTCGACTTCTACCGTTTAAATTGAAGCCACACTGAGCAATACCGTAAAACCAACTTCTAGACATACCCAACTCCTCACAAGGTAGGGTGATAACAAAGAGTAAAGAAGGTAATGCAACAATTAGAATATCAGATACCTTACCTAATGCCCGACTAATGCAATCATATTATTTAACTGAACACAACCATTTAAGACTTATTCACAAAAGGGTTAAGATATGCAGGATGCTTGCCTTGAGTTGCAGGTTCTTTGCTCTCAAACGCTTGCTCTGCTGCACTCTCCGAACCACCAACGTCACTCTCCAGTAGCTCACCTTCTAAACAGCAGAAGATGCACAAAATAAATGACATGACAATGATATAAAATGAGGTGCAAATGCCATGAGAATTTGTGAACGTAAAGTTCATTGAGTCATGATTGCAATGCAAAAAGAATGACTTGATTTGAGCTAGATTTGATCCAGAAATGAGCAAAACAATGCAGCTGGTCAGAAAATAGTGATTATGACCTTTAATCACTATTAAATTAGAAACTAATTATTCTTCTCTGGTTTTGGGCAGAAAGATATTTTTAGTGTGTAGATAACAGAGAGACGAATTCAATGAAATAAATTTCACAACAAACGGAGGTTGGATGATTTTTCTATGAATTTTACAATGTGGCAAGGTCGGGCTGAACTAGAGGGGTCGGACAGGGGGTCGAGAAAGGGGTCAGGAAGGGTCGGTAAGGGTCGGAAAAGGTCGGTAAGAGGTCGGAAAGGGGAGGATGATCACTTTAGTGACGAAAGTTGAGGTTCAGAACCTAAATAGAGATATTAGAAGCGTAATACCTCTTAAAAACTTTATTTTAGATGTTCAAAGTGACATGCAACAAGTTAGAAGAAAGAATCATCTACAACGATGAAACCTAGCCATGGATGAATCTTAGGCTCACACATGGAGAACCAAATGACCAAGAGCAAGAGAATGAAGATAAGAAAAAGCTTCACCTTGGCGCTCAAAAGCTTGAAGAGAAGCTTGAGGAAGAGGGAAAGCTTCGGATGAAGTCTTTTAAGGTTGAGATCGTCAATGGCGGAGCTCACCCGAGTTGAGGAAGATGATCGGTTTCACGACGTCTCCGACGCCGATTCAGCTTGAAGAGGACTTGGAAAAATCGTAGGAGAGGTCAGGGAAGCCTTCTCCTTGACTCTCAGTAACGAGGACGATAAAAATCGCCTCAGCTCTTGCTACCACAGTGGAGAGGAAAATAATGGCGGAATAGAGAGAAGACGGCGAAATCTGATGGCTTTAAGGCTTGCTTAGACGGGAAACTCGACGAAAACGGAGGTGGGGACCATGGAGCAGCAAGTGGAGGTTCGAACGGAACAAACGACATGCAACACTGGGCAAAGAATGGGTGCCACGATGCAAAACACGCGGCATCACTTCTCTGCAGCCTGTCGGGAGGTCGAAGGAGATAGAGGAGAGACTGACAGGTGGGGTCACGGTATTTTCTTTTTTCTAGATTTTCTAGGACTGGACTCTGTCTCCTCTTCGATCCTCAATTCGACTTGGTTTCTGGACACAAAATTTTTTGCAGATTTTTCTAGTGATAGATAAAAGGAAGATGAATCCATTACCACTGGAATCACCGCCAATGAAGATATATAATTCAAATGAAAATTCATCCAAGTTGATAGATTTCAAGAATTGAACGAATTTTTGAGGCATCAAAACAACACGTAAAAATTGAGTAAAAATCATGCAAATTCAAGGGATCCAGAGTAGTCATACCAGAATTTTGATTTGACCAAGTGGTATTCAAGATTTTGGGAGTTGCTTCACATTAAGAATTTAAATTCATTCAAATTTTAAATTTTGAATTTGAAATGCCATGATTATGCAATGCTTGTGCTAAATAATGCTTATGATAATGACTTATGCATGCTGGGATGTTACAGATTCTCCCTTCCTTAAAAAGAATTTCGTCCCGAGATTCATTTGAGACTGGAGAAAAGAGGGTAACAAAGAATGATGGAAAATGAGTCGCAGCAGTTTGAGCTTAACCACGGAAACATGATAAGTGAATGTGTCAATAAAGTGACTTATGCAAGGTCAAAGACTCACCAAATCAAAGGGTTGAAAATAACTCAAGATATTGAGTACGGAGTTCATCTTCTCGCTCTTATGTTGCCTCATTTTTAGCATGGCCACTCCATTGAACTTTGAGAAATCTTGTGTTTTGATTGCGGGTTTTTCGTTAAGCTTCATCAAGAATTCTAATAGGATGCTCTTTGTAAGTGAGATCAGGTTCAAGCTCAAGATCTTCAAGGTTAATCGACTCGGATGGAACTCGGAGACACTTCTTGAGTTGAGAGATATGAAAGACATCATGGATAGCTGAAAGAGATAGTGGAAGTTCCAATTGATAAGCGACTTCTCCTCGCTTTCCAACAATAGGAAAGGGACCAATGTATCGAGGAGCCAACTTGCCTCGAACTTGAAATCTTTTCAAGCCCTTGAAAGGAGAAACCTTGAGATAGACATAATCACCACTCTGAAGTGATAAGGGGCGATGGCGATGATCTGCATAACTTTTTTGACGGGATTGGGCTGACCTCAAGTTAGCTTGAATGGTTTTCACTTGCTTCTCGGCTTCCAACACAAGATCAGGTCCGAAAAATGACCGTTCACCGGTTTTTGACCAATTCAATGGAGTTCGACACCGTTTTTCATAGAGTGCTTCAAAAGGTGACATTTGGATGCTAGCTTGATAACTATTATTATAAGCGAATTCTGCAAACGAAAGACATACATCCCACCTCTTGTTGTTGGTGAGAGCACATGCACGAAGCATATCTTCTAAAACTTGATTCACCCTTTTTGTTTGTCCACCGGTATGAAGATGATAAGCGGAACTATAGAGAAGATCAGTATTCATGGCCATATGAAGATGCTTTCAAAATTGAGAGACAAACTGCGGGCCACGATCTGAAACAATCTTCACTGGAACACCATGAAGACACACTATCCGAGAGAGGTATAACTCCGCATACTTGGCAACTCGGTAAGTGGTCTTGACAGGAAGAAAGTGGGCAGATTTGGTCAGCAGATCGATAATGACCCAAATGGAATCATATCCTCGAGAAGTTCTTGGTAAACCAGTGATAAAATCCATACAGATTTCCTCCCATTTCCAAGTTGGAATGGGTAAAGGTTGGAGAGCACCTGCTGGTTTCAAATGATCCACCTTGATCCGTTGGCACACATCACAGTCGGACACATAACGCGCAACTTCACGCTTCATGCGAGTCCACCAAAAGAGCTTCTTGAGATCATTATACATCTTTGTACTTCTCGGATGCATAGAAAACATGGAGTCATGAGCTTCATCTAGGATTCTTCTCTTCAACTTTGAAATCTTAGGAACCACAAGACGTTTTTCAAACCATAAGATGCCTTGTTCATCCAAAGTAAAGCATTTAGCATCTCTAGCTTTCACCTTGTCTCAAAGAAGAGACATCCTTTTATTTCTTCGTTAGGCTTCTTTTATTTCTTCAAGTAGAGTGGATTGAAGTTGCATATTGAAAAGAGATCCCTTCTTGATTATACCAAGATTGAGTTTTTGAAACTCATCACAGAGAGAGAGAGATGGGCGCTTGACCGAAAGACAATGTGCTTTTCGACTGAGCGCATTAGCAACAACATTCGCCCTTCCAGGATGATGATGAACTTCTAATTTGTAATCCTTGATCAGCTCTAACCATCTTCTTTGCCTCATGTTGAGATCAGCTTGAGTAAAAATGTATTTGAGGCTCTTGTGATCGGTGTAGATGTTGCAAGTGTTACCAAGGAGATAGTGACACCAAATCTTTAGAGCATGGACAACAGCAGCAAGCTCCAAATCATGAGTTGGATAATTCTTCTTATGGGGCTTCAGTTGACGAGAGGCATAAGCAACAACTCGGCCTTCTTGCATAAGCACGCAGCCAAGACCAATGCAAGAGGCGTCACAATAGACATCAAAACTCTTGGTGATGTCAGGTTGAGCAAGGATTGGTGCCGAAGTGAGAAGAGACTTTAAGGTTTGGAATGCATTCTCACAGTCTTCTGTCCATTCAAACTTAGAACTCTTCTGCAATAGCTCCGTCATCGGCTTGGCAATCTTCGAGAAATTCTCAATGAACCGACGGTAATACCCCGCAAGTCCAAGAAAGCTTCGGACTTCGGTGACGCTTTGCGGTTGCTTCCAATCAAGCACATCTTTCACCTTACTTGGATCCAGAGCAACACTATCCTTTGAAGGAATATGACCAAGGAAAGATACCTTCTTTAGCCAAAATTCACACTTAGTGAATTTAGCGTAGAGGCGATGTTGACGGAGTTTTCCCAAGACAATCCGTAAATGATCAGCATGCTCTTCTTTGCTCTTAGAATAGATAAGAATATCATCAATGAAGATCATCACAAACACATCCAGCTCCTTAAAGAAGATAGAATTCATCAAGTATATAAAGTAGGCTGGAGCATTGGTGAGACCGAAAGACATGACAGTGAACTCATAAGACCCATAGCGAGTGGTGAAGGCAGTTTTTGGAATATCTTCTTCACGAATCTTGATTTGATGATAGCCCAACCTTAGATCAATTTTAGAGAAAACTCGAGCACCAGATAGTTGATCAAAGAGAATATCAATGCGAGGGAGATGATACTTATTCTTGATGGTGACAGCATTGAGAGGGCGATAATCCACACACATTCTCAAGCTGCCATCTTTCTTCTATACAAAGAGAGCCGAGCACCCCCAAGGTGAGGAGCTCGGTCGAACAAAACCTTTGTCCAACAATGTCTTGAGCTGCTCCTTCATTTCAGCCAGCTCACTAGCTGACATCCGGTAAGGTCGCTTGGAGACAGGAGCTATCTCAAGTTAAAGCTCGATAACAAATTGAACATCGCGATCTAGAGGCATACCTGGCAACTCCTCGAGAAATACATCCAGAAATTCACATACCACAGGAATAGCAGCAATATCCGCGGTAGTGCCTTCTAAGGCATAGAGATAAGAATCACCTCTATCAAGACAAAGAGTCAAACGACCGCCACAAAGAATTTTGAGATCAATTGTACGAGGGCCACAACGGATGATAGCATCATAATGGGTCAACCAATTCATACCCAAAATGACATCCAACCCTTGGGTATCAATGACAATTAGATTTGCAAGGAAGGTCTTCTCATTGATCATGATTTTGGCCGGAGAGACAACTTGGTTAGAGAATAATTCAGCTTCAGGTGCCTCAATATGCAGCGGTGAAAACATTGACTTATTTGATATGCTATGATGTAGATAAAATCTTTCTTGATAAAAGAATGTGATGCTCCTGAATCAAAAAGAACAACAGCTGGATGGGAATGAACAAAAAGTGTACCAAGTAACACACCTGCATCTTCTTGAGCAGCCTCTGCAGTGATATGATTGATATGGCCATGTTTTGGGACAGGCTTGGCCCCTTGGCCTGGTGGTTGAGGAAGAGGCAGTGGCGGTCGAGGAGGATTTGCCCCAAGATTCTTCGATGGATAGGGGCATTGGCGAGAGTGATGCCCCACTTGATTGCAGTTGAAGCACGGGCCACGAACATTTCCACTTGGAGGGCCTGCGGGTCTTGGAAAGTTCGGGGCAGCACGCCTCACCATCCACATGGGCTGCGGTGGTGGCGAGTTTGGCACCCGTAGAGGTAGCGAAAGGTTGACACGTGGACGCTGCTGCGAGCTACCACCTGTTGAAGGAGGTGGTCTTCTCTTCTGCTTCTTGTATTCTTGATGAGCCTTCCACTTGTGCTCCACAGTAATGGCAATGCTCACCAACTCATTGAAATCTGCAAACTTGAGAGCGGACATCTTGTCTTACATCTTGAAGCTAAGGCCTTCTTTGAATCTCTCTTGCTTCTTTTCATCAGTGTCCACTTCATTGGGAGCATATTGGGACAGCATGTTGAACTCTCGAGAATACTTATGAACCGTCATGTTGCGTTGCTTGAGGTCCATAAACTCTTTCTTCTTGATGTCCATGAGTCCCTTAAGAATATGAAACTCACGGAAAGCCTTCTTGAATTCAGCCCATGTAGCACGATAATCAACGGGTTGAGAAGCAAGATAGTTGCTCCACCAAGCACTCGCCGAACCTTGAAGTTGATGGGCAGCATACATGACCTTCTCATGTTCTCCACACCGAATGAGATTGAGCTTTTGCTCTATGGTGCGGAGCCAATCATCTGCCTCAAGAGGATCCTTGGCATGAGTGAAGACCGGCGGTTGGGTACGAAGAAAGTCGGAGTAGTCATCTTGCCGATCCACTCTACCACCCGAACGTTGAGCGTTGTTCTAAGCAATGATGCGGAGAAACTCATTCTCAGATTGGCGGTTCTCTTCCATCCGCATGAGCACATCTGTGAGAGTGAGGGCTGGTGGTGGCGGTGGGTTCTGTTCATTGCCCGCCCCACTGTTATCTTCATCCACTCTCATCCTGCCACTTTTTTTTCGAGACTTACAGATCAGATCAGATTTGATGGAAAGAAATGATCGAAAGATTGTAATATCGATCAAAACAAGATCTGATATAGGATAGCAGAATCATAGTTGAGATGGCATAAGAAAGATTTGCTAACTAGCAATCAACAATAGGAGAAAGATATGACATGATATGATCAATATCATGAGAAATGCATGCACGTAAACGATTCTCACATCGCAACACACTCTCACTAACTTAGCCAAGAAGAAAAACAAGTTGCAACAAATTTTAACAAGTTGTTATGGTGCAACCATAAGGTAGAAGAAAAGACACTAGAAAAAAGATGGGGAATAAACAACAGCCTCCTTAATGCAATATTAATTTAGTTCTGTAATTAAACTTAGTTGAGTTGGCATATTTTAATTACAAGCTACCCTTGGGCTCTAACAGGGTTCACTCTACTAACCTTGCTCTGATGCCACGCTGTGGAGGAGCCTTCCAAATCATATACATTATGACCAAGTACATCGGCTAAACACGAGATGAACATTGACACATGTCGACCTTATGGCACGCCACGTGTCCAAAGCCATTCCGAATTGCCAACTAAAGATACTCGATCATATTGCATATAATTCCGGTATTCTTCTATATGCATTTCAATGCCCAAGATGAAGGTTGCCTAAGGGGGGGGGGTGAATAGGCAACCACTTGAAAATTCGACACTTAAAGCAAATTTATCAGATTTACAGAGAGCAGACTAGTCCGGAGTAGCGGACTTGTCCGTTAGCGGACAAGTCCGGTCGTGCGGATAAGTCCGCTAATCGCAGCGGGAATATAAATCTGACAATAAAGAACACGAAGACAAGACACAACAATTTTTACCGAAGTTCGGCTCCACAAAGTAGCCTACGTCTCCGTTGAGGGATCCACAAAGGATCGGGTTTCGCTCAACCCTTAACCTCTCCAAGCGACCACAAAGATCAACTTGGTTCTTCACTATAATCGAAAAGGGGGGTGATTCAAACCTCCCGGATCTCACCACAAGAGATCGATGGATTCCGGGTGACACCTAGCCGTCTAGGAGACAAGTCTCCAAGAGTAATAAGCCCTGCAAAACCTGCAAAGAACAGATCAAGTGCTCAAGAACGATGAGGACTCAAAATCTCCTTCTTCCTTCAATCAAAACCCTAGGGTTTGAGTGGAGGTCGTGGAAGGAGGAGGAGGAATGGATCTCTAGAGCTCTAGGGCGCAAGAGGGTTAAAAAGATTGTGTTTTTGGTTACCCTAACCCGTGGGGGAAGGGGAGATTATATAGATCAATCAAGGAAAAGTTTTCAAAACTCCGCCTTGCGGACTAGTCCGGAGGTCCGAACAAGTCAGGAAAGCGTGCAACGGTCGGCTGGTCATCTCTCTGGATTCTGAAAATCAGGCGGATTAGTCCGTGGGGGACTAGTCCGGAGGACCAGACAAGTTCGTGGAATACTCTCTGAAGTCCGCAACTAATCTGGACATGTCCGTTCCAGACAAGTCTGGGGGGTCCGGACAAGTCCGGAGTTGCTGCGTGCTCCCTCTCTGAAGTCCAGCACTTGGGCGGACTAGTCCGGAGCGGACAAGTCCGTTGGACCGGATAAGTCCGTTGCCAATGAGTAAAATAAGAGTGGTTTGACAGATTAAAGTTATGAGCACCTAACCAATTCTTTACTGGAGATACAGAGACCCCTCTTGATAGTACGGCGGTCCTATGACTCAAAAGAATAACAAGTAAAAGAACGAGAAGTCATAGAACCAACACTTCTTCTTTCTTTCTGGAGGGTCTAGATAATCTTCAATAAGATTCACCCCTGCACACATACTCACAAAGAGAGATTAAAAACTTTCATTGTTTGTCACAATTCATTCCAAAATCCATAGGGATCTTAGATGCACTTTTAAAAGATCAATATGCATATCACTAAGCCACGTGCGTAAACACCGTCATCATAAGACATATGTAGAGAGCCAACTTCAGAGTTTCATAGCAGGTTGTTTACCTTACGTATTTACCACAAAAGGAAGGTTCTGAACTCAACTAAGTTCTCTAATCAGCAACATGAACAAGAGTGTAGCTAGATAAAGTATGTGGCTCTTGCTCACGAGAACAACGCAGCAGAAAACCAACCAAAAGTCCTAAGTGCTCAGCCCCTAAGCACCATCTACTCCGGTCTATCACCGTATTCGAGAGGATAGAAGTACCCAAACACGAGCTCGTCCTCACCTACAAAACTCAACAAGCAGCATCTTGAGTACGAAGGTACTCAGCAAGATTTACACCACTAAGTCTATTCAAGGAGCATGCACTTTGGCTTTGGACAGGAATAAGCTATAGGATAACATTTTACATAAAATCATTAGCTTTGTATAGTAAATGAATTGTAAACTTTAATATAAGTGAAACTATAAGAGCGACGCTCCCATACCAACAACATGGAATGAGTAACGGTTCATAAGCTCACATATCACAAT
Source organism: Zoysia japonica (assembly GCA_001602275.1). NCBI lineage: Eukaryota > Viridiplantae > Streptophyta > Magnoliopsida > Poales > Poaceae > Zoysia > Zoysia japonica. The sequence goes on along the minus strand of BCLF01000051.1, from coordinate 1,074,568 downwards.
ATCCTTCAAACCCCAACTAGAGAATCGTACCATGATGCTGCTGCTGTACCAAGGCTTGGTCATAACCGAGAACGCGGCAATTCGAATTGTTTTTACACCTTGCAAGGGAGTACATCTTTACCCACACGCCACACGACTACCGACCATACAACCCGTCGGAAGTAGATAGTGATTCGGTGTGACAACCCATTCCAAATACGCTCCGACCATTTACACAGCCGTTTGGTCAAGGCGAGTTGGTCGCACTAGGTCCTTATGGGGGTCATTCCTAGCACCTCCTACACCCCAAACTCGTAAGCTAAATGATCGCAGCTAGATAAGGAAGAAGGCTTACCTATCCATTATTTCAGCATATGGATGTACGAAGAGTGCCAAGGACAAGGAACACTTCATCAGCCAATTCCTCCTAAACCACACCATAACCAACAATCATCTTTTAATGAGCATGGTCAATTCTTCCCAATTAAACCCCTATATCGCGCGAACAATGATGACCTTCCATTGTTCGACTTCTACCGTTTAAATTGAAGCCACACTAAGCAATACCGTAAAACCAACTTCTAGACGTACCCAACTCCTCACAAGGTAGTGTGATAACAAAGAGCAAGGAAGGTAATGCAACAATTAGGATAGCAGATACCTTACCTAATGCCCGACTAATGCAATCATATTATTTTACTGAACACAACCATTTAAGACATATCCACAAAGGGTTAAGATATGCAGGATGCTTTCCTTGAGTTGCAGGTTCTTTGCTCTCAAACGCTTGCTCTGCTGCACCCTCCGAACCACCAACGTCACTCTCTGGTAGCTCACCTTCTAAACAGCAGAAGATGCACCAAATGAATGACATGACAATGATATGAAATGAGCTGCAAATGCCCTGAGAATTTGTAGACGTAAAGTTCTTTGAGTCATGATTGCAATGCAAAAAGAATGACTTGATTTGAGCAAGATTTGATCCAGAAATGAGCAAAACAGTGCAGCTGGTCAGGAAATAGTGATTATGACCATTAATCACTATTAAATTAGAAACTAATTATTCTGCTCTGGTTTTGGGCAGGACGATATTTTTAGTGTGTAGATAACAGAGAGACGAATCCAATGAAACAAATATCACAACAATCGGAGGTCGGATGATTTTTTTATGAATTTTACGAGGTGGTAAGATCGGGCTGAACCAGAGGGTCGGACAGAGGGTCGGGAAAGGAGTTGGGAAGAGGTCAGGAAGTGTCGGACAGGGGTCGGTAAGGGTCAGAAAAGGTCGGGAAGAGGTCGAGAAGGGTCAAAAAGGGGAGGATGATCACTTTAGTGATGAAAGTTGAGGTTCAGAACCTACATAGAGATATTAGAAGGGTAATACCTCTTAAAAACTTTATTTTAAGTGCTCAAAGTGACATGCAACAAGTTAGATGAAAGAATCATCTACAAGGATGAAACCTAGCCATGGATGAATCTTGGGCTCACACATGGAGAACCAAATGACCAAGAGAAGGAGAATGAAGATAAGGAAAAGGTTCACCTCGACGCTCAAAAGCTTGGAGAGAAGCTTGAGGAAGAAAGAAAGCTTCGGATAAAGTTTTTAAGGTTGAGATCGTCAATGGCGGAGCTCATCCGAGTTGAGGAAGATGAGCGGTTTCATGACGTCTCCGACGCCGATTCAGTTTGAAGAGAACTTGGGAAAGTCGTAGAAGAGGTCAGGGAAGCCTTCTCCTTGACTCTCGACGATGAGGACGATAAAAATCGCCTCAGCTCTTGCTACCACAGTGGAGAGGAAAACAATGGCGGAATAGAGAGAAGAGAGCGAAATCTGATGGCTTTAAGGCTTGCTTAGACGGGAAACTTGATAGGAACGGAGGTGGGGACCATGGGGCAGTGAGTGGAGGTTCGAACGGAACACACGGTATGCAACACGGGGCAAGGAATGGGTGCCAAAACATGCGGCATCACTTCTCTGCAAGCTGTCAGGAGGTTGAAGGAGATAGAGGAGAGGCTGACAGGAGGGGTCACGATATTTTTTTTTATAGATTTTCTAGGACTAGACTCTGTCTTCTCTTCGATCCTCAATTTGACTTGACTTTTGGACACAAAATTTTTTGTAGATTTTTCTGATGATAGATAAAAGGAAGATAAATCCATTACCACTTGAATCACCGCCAACAAAGATATAGAATTCAAATAAAAATTCATCTAAGTTGAAAGATTTCAAGAATTGAACGAATTTTTGAAGCATCAAAACAACACTTAAAAATTCGGTAAAAATCATGTAAATTCAAGGGATCCAGAGTAGTCATACCAGAATTTTGATTTGACCAAGTGGTATTCTAGATTTTAGGAGTTGCTTCATAGTAAGAATTTAAATTCATTCAAATTCTAAATTTGAAATGCTATGATTATGCAATGCTTGTGCTAAATGATGCTTATTATAATGACTTATGCATACTGAGATGTTACAGCTCGTGGAGGAGTACGTACGTATATATATTCTGTTGGCCGGCGCAGAAAACGGGCTCTTATTAGGATCTCCTTTACCTGGGCCTCCTTTTCTGACGGACTCAGGTCCGGTTCTGGTCGGGCCTTTAGTTGCAAAGAGAACACGTTTCAGTTGGGGAATGGGGGGTCAAAATACTCCCTTTGTTTCAAAATACAAATATTTCTATGTTTAGTTAAAGTCAAATTTTATCACTTTGACTGTTAATAATATATGATTAATAATATTTTATCACATAAAAATAATATTTTTTGATTCATCATTAAATACATTTTCATAAAAATTAAAATTTTATATTAAAATTATGTAATTTTTTAAGATATTATTTGTAGAAGTTAAAATATTTTGATCTTGTTCAAACCTTAAAATACTTATATTTTGGAACAGATGTAGTAAGTAATCCCTTAATTGCAAAGAGAACGTCTAGGTTCGTGTTGCTACGGGTACTACTGATATTATACATAGCGGCATAAATTTTTTTAACTCCTAAGAATTCATACAGAAAAACATTTATATTCATAAAGTATTAAATCAAGGGGCCAAAACATTAATATAAGTTAGATTTTAAAATAGGCATAATGTACTGTCATCAGCATCGCACATAGAATACCAACGATCATGGACTGCGACAGAGTTTTGGTTATGGACGCAGCTATATAATGCATCAAAATTTACTCAAAAAAAATTAAATCCTTGCTATCTGTCTTAGATATATTACTATTAGATTAAGAAATGCTTCAAATACCAATTACACTCTTCGATTAAAAGGTCATTTGCAGTGCAAATGTACAGGAACTTCTCGTTCTGGACATTGGTATTGCCTTATTCAAAAAATTTACTCGAATGTGTAAATTTTAAGTTGTAATTCAAATAAATCTAATGATAAATCAAATTATATCAAACTTATCAATCTTTTTAAATAAGACGAATGGTCAAAGTTGAATTTAAATATCAATGGCGACATCAATTAAAAAACAGAGAGAGTACATCATACGTCCATGGCTAGCTGGAAGTATACTGTATAACAATAGTTAAGCTCCTCAGTTGAAGAATGTACCGTTGGTAAACAAATCATGGAAAGATGCTACCTACGTAAACATTGCAACTTGCAAAAATGAGTATAACTAGTTCAGGTGCTCGTGCTACACTATGAGTAGGGCAACGTGATGTAATTTTTTCTTTGATATGAAATAATAATATGACCTATTCTTGTATCATTATAGAAAAAAATATGACACAATACTTACGATATAAGTATGACAACTTGTATTAATACAAGCTAAGCTATAAAACCAAATTTACACAATACTTGCTCCAATTTAATATTTGCACGATGTTTCTTTGACTTCAACAAAACCAAACTAATCCCAACTGAACAAATAAAGGAGTCATTTTGCATCACAGAGTCTCGCCGCTACGGCGTTGGAGTTGCCGCTCAGCGATGCGCGAAGGTTAGGGGGTCTTCGACAGGGACAACAACGAGCTAGCGTTGTGGGAATTGGAGTCACTGTGCAGTGCTGAGCGGAGGTGCGAGGGTGAGGAGAGGTCTAACAGAAAGCGAATGCGGAAATGGACGGAGATGGATGGATCTACTATTATTTTCATTAAAGATAGAATTCTTATGATAGAATTTGTGACACGAAAAATAGAGATAGAATTTACAACATAAAAAAGTGGGATAGACAACGTCTACAAACTTTTATATTATGAGAGATATCAAATAACCACTATATTTATATCTGTTCATGCATGAATCCAAATAATAATAGGTTTAGGGATATATGTCTCTGTAAACACCGGTGCGATATTTATATATTCAAAGCAAAGTAATGTTAATACATAAATAAATGGATAAGGATCAGTATCTAAAGAATTCCATATCAGATTTTACTCAGATCATTCATTAAAAATTCAAGTTAAAATATACGCACCAATTATGTCAAAGCTGAATTCTCAGCTAAACTCATTGTGTCATAACCAAATGACCACCAAAATTAATTACTGTCATTAGTTGAAGGCTGAACCTTTAAAGGTGAAAAGATGCAAAACGAGTACTTGTTTTAGAGTCATCAAAATGAAATTCCAATAAAATAGAATTCATATATCATTAATATGAGAATAACATGTGAATGAGCCAACCAATGTTCCTACTGAATTCCTTTTCACACCTAGAAGTGGCATACAAAACAAATGTAAGGTTAACATTATTCACACCCCACATTGTAACTATCATAAATATT
>BCLF01000051.1:1016166-1068812 GCA_001602275.1 Zoysia japonica | reverse complement strand
AGGAATAAAATATATTGTACTTATTGTACATTATCTATAAATTATCTCTTAAAATCAATTTTAGTAAGAAGATTGTATGTTTGAAACTATTTCATAATTAAATAAGTAGTAGTTCCCTATTCATAATAAATAAATACTCATATATCAAGTAATACATACAAAGTTATATATATACACACACTAGATGATATAAAGATATTATCTCTAAAAATATCCATAATACTTTAAAGACTTATAAATTACTCTAAACTACCAATGTTCTAGAACTATTTTTTTCTATGCTAAATAAGATGGCTATTGGTAATAAAAATTTTTAGTAGCAAATCATCATGTTAGGAAGAGTTAACATATATAATATCAATTATAAATTATTCAAACATAAAATTCACATACTTATATAAAAACAAAAAGAATAAATCAAATGTACTAGTGGTTTTTATTCCTAACCGGATTAATAGGTAATAAAATTTAATGACTACATAATTTATTTTATAATTTATTTCACTAAAAATCAAATCAGTATAATCTGCTCCTTATACAGTATACTCCTTTATTCACTTTTACTCTCTAAGAACAGTTTTTCTTTTCTACGTCCGCATGTTAATATATCCCCAGTAGAGATAAGTTAGACTACGTGCACACGGAAAATGCACCCAGAGTTATTCTTTCTTACAAATCTGATGGATAAAATCTCTCAACAGACACTCTTTACAAATATAACGAATAAGCTATTTCGAATCTCTCAGATTATAGGCTCACACGCATTATTGTTAGTTAACAAAACACAACTACCTGAAACAAATATACGAGATCCAAAGAAAGTTGTTAAAAAATAAATTCATTTTAATATTAATATATTATTTTTTAAATTAATATTTTTTTTAAACCGTAGCGTTAGCACAGGTATCGGAAATTTTAACAAGAAATTCATCACAACGCGTGTACAATTTAACAAGAAAATCCCCCGGAAGGATGTAACTCTTGATGGGCCTTTGTTTTGATGAGCCATACGTGGATTGGGCCACTACGACAGCATAATAAAATAAAATAGTGAAAGCATCCCGCTATTTTGCTATATTTAGTCAATGCCGTAGGTTAGCACACTTTAACACGAATTAATATTCAACATTTTTAAGGAATATAAATTCATTTTTAATGTTTCTCACAAAATAAATTCATTTTTAAGCTGCTCATCATTAACTCCACTATTAGAGGGTATTTTATCAAATTAATATTTTTCTTAGACCGTAGTGTTAGCATGTGTATTGGGAATATAAATTAAAAAGCACAATTTTTTTTTACATACACACGATAAAATATTCTCAACAGAGATAGGTTGGACTAGGTGCACATGAAAAAAAATGCACTCAGAATTCTTTTCTTACAAATTTGATAGATGAAATCTCTCCAGAATTCTCTTACAAATCTAATGAACAATCTCTTTCGGATCACCCAAATCTTATGTCCATTCGAACCATTTCGGACAATTGTTAGTTAACAAAATACAACTACTCGGAACAAATATATTAGATCTAAAGAAAGTTATTGAAAAATAAACAAATTTTAATATTAATACATTATTTTCTTAAATTAATATTTTTTTAGATCGCAGCGTTAGCACGGATATCGACATCTAAAGAAGATCGCATGCAAAGAGGAAGAGTGCTATCCACTCCATGCAGCGCATGTAGTAATTAGCGGTGCCGTAATTAGAGAGAACTGAGGCGACATTAGTGAGGAATAGCATGCAGAGTTATGAGTTTTTTTACTTGATCTTTGTGCAAAATTTTTAGACGCTAATGAAAGATAGATGCAGAGAGTAATATTTTTCTTTAGACCGTTAGCATGGGTTTGAGACTATAATATTAAAAAAGGTGTGTTGGTCTGATGCATATTGATACATGTGCATGATGAAAATATACTCAGGATTAAATTTTCTGTAATTATTGAAGTACTAAGATAATGGGTGTAAAGAAAATATATCTATATTTGGTCAGGAATTTCTAAAGCGCATCAAATTTTAGATATAATGCATGTAAACTTTAACTTTTTATTATGGTGATAAATAATGAGAAATTTATAATTTTAATTTTAATATATTATTTTCTTAATTTAATATTTTTTGTTCGACCGTAGCGTTAGCACAGTCATCGACAGGGTTTACTATTTTATTTAAACCGCTAAAACCGGTCGAGACCCGTTAACGAAAACCGTAAAAACCGGAAAAACCAATTGAAAACCGCTCCAAATCGAAGATTCAAAATTTGAACTAACTGCTACGGTAAACTGAGCGGTTTCATCGGTTAGCCGACCGGTTTCCGGTTTCAGATTTCAAAATTTGAAACCCACCGGTTTCGCCAGTTAGCCGACCGATTTTACCGGTTTTCGGTATTTCGATTTTTTTTCAAATTTTTAAAATTTTAAAATTTTTAAAACGAAAACCGGTCGTCCGGTAAAACTGGACCGGACCGATTTCACCGAAAACCGCGAAAACCAACCGGTTTTGAGCGGTTTTGTAAAGCTTGGTCATCGGTGGGAGTCATTTTAAGATTCAAAACTGTGTCAACATATTCTTGTCATTCTCACTTTAAAATACACATTTAATATTTATTATGGATAATTAAAATATTTTATAATATTTATTATGGATATTATGTTTAAATTGATAGATAATAAACATATTTTTCATATTTGGTATGGATAAAAATGTTTGAGATGTCTCTGTAGCTGATCAAAGCCAACAGGACATTGCATCTCAGACATTTTGTAAATCGGACTTAGGGCACGTTTGGATTCAGCTATATTATAATAATCCAGAGTATAAAATCCACAACGGATCAACCATAGTAGATTATGTTTCAATTTATATCATCTAGTTACTCAGATTATATAATCCCATTAGCTACCCGAGAAAAGAATATCCTTCCGAAATACTGAACATGCCTATATCCTGAAAAAAAACGGAAATGGCAAATAAGTTATTAGACAAGTAAAAAACTAGAAAAACAAATTATATAATCTTGTCTACAAACATCTCATTCAGATTTTTTTCTAATCTAAATTATATTATCTACCTTCATAATAAAGATTAATAATCCATAAGTGGATATTTTCTTCATCCCAATTTATAAGTTTATAAGTCCTTTCATATCGGTGCACAAGAATTAAGAAGAGTGGAAAATGTAGTATGCGTTGAAAACGAAGAGAAGAGAGATATAGAGAAATATTAGGAGAAGAGAAAGTGTATTGTAAAGTAAAAATAACTTATAATTTATAAAATCTGCAGAACTTAAGAATAACTTATAATTCGGAATGAGGAGTACCAAACAGCTCCTTAAGTTATTGTTGCCATTTACTTTTAGTTTTATTTGATCATTTGTATTATTAATTTTGTAAACAATTATAGATATTTTATTATGATTTATTTTATCACCAATGGTATTTGAAACACTTGTTATCCTCTTAACTTATTTTTCCTTGTAGACCCTAGACTGTAAAAAAATCTAGACCCCAACCGGCATGCTGTTCATTAATCACGGAGTAAAAAATTTCTGCTCATATAAATGACTTCATTTTAATTAAAGTTAATTCTCGATTGAACTTGTGGGTGTCCTCGACCTTTCATCGAGACGTTCATGGAACCAAGCTCACCAAGTGACCATTATCAGGGTTCACGTTATGATCGCTGACTCCCAGAAGGCGATTGCGCGGCGGAGCGGCTAATATGGCCGCAGTGGCGCCTCCTGGTCCCGGCCTTCTAGCAAGCGGCGTATCCTAATTAGGGTTTATGATTTGGTTTGATCGCTAAAATCGATACTCGACCAAAATCGTGAAAATCGATAAAAACTGCTTTTAGTCGGAAAAAACCAAAATGTGAACGAAGTCTCCAAATCGAAAAAACCAAAATGTGAACGAAGTGTTACAGTAAATCAATCGGTTTTTTTTTATCAATCAATTTCTTCAGTTTTTTCGATTTTCAGTTTTAAAATGTGAAATTCACCGATTTACCATTGGATTTACTGATTTATAAACTGATTTTTGATATTTTAAAATTTTTCAAATTTTCAAAACTTTTAAAATTTTTAAAATAAAAACCGATTTTTCGATGAAACCGGATCAAAGCGGTGCACGAAAACCGTTCGTTTTTCAACGTAAATCCTGTCGTAGTCCGACGTCGACGGAGGCACCGTGCCCGACCTATCAGCACTCAGCAGCAGGCAGGCAAGGTGGCGGCGCGCGCTTCACGCATTTATAGCGGGGAGCAACGGTCGCGCCAACTCGGGGTCTTTTCGAACCTTCCAAATTCCAACTTCCAATCAGCGACCCCGCAGCAACTAACGGCCCACTTTTTAGAGGCCCGTTATCTCTTTTCCTCTCATCCAGCCCATAAAGCCCCATGTCACTTGACACTATCGCCGATGGTCAAACGGCCCATCATCTGTTTTCCCCTCCTCCAGTGTTCCTTCCTACAGCGTCTGGCACACAAATCCGTACATACGGATGAATAATAATAGCCCAGAATCAAATTTGATATGAATTAGCTTCGCGCGAGAGAAAAGGTTTCTCAGCCCGGAATCGGGCACAATATTCCTTTACAATTCCGGTACGGCATACCGTACCTTGGCACCTACTGATCCCATTCCCTGGGGAATCTTACACCTCGCACCTCTCAGACACTCATGCCACCACAGATACTAGACGGCATACCCTCGCTTGAGCTTCCTTCCATATGGATGGGTCAGCACACGGTTCGTCCGAAGCAGATGGAAGCGATGTACAGATTCTTAGCCCATTTATCCTGCAAAGTTCGCCATGAGGTTAGCTTCGCACCGATCGTACAAGTGATCAGATTAGATTTCTCTAACGGGCGATGTGGATTTTGACGAGCTGCAGAGATGTACCTTGACATGGTTGCTGGGAAAGGCTGAGGTCCGAAGGGTTTCTTGGGTCTCGTCCACCGGCTTTCGTTTTGGTATGCTTAAGATGAAAGCAGCTTGGTCATTGGTAGCCGCTGTGGAAGTTATTCTGTAACTGGACTCCCATCGCCTATGGATGCCTTCGCTTGGATACAGGAAGTCCAACTCTACAACCTGGAAAATTGCATAAAAGAGCTTTGGTGTAAGCATTTATTCAGGAATCTAAAGCAGCAAACAATAACAACAAATACATCCTAAAGCAGCAAGCATATAGAAAGAATCCATATCACCAAAAGGTACGCGACGATCATTCTAACCTGACCGGAGTAGCCTGAGTTCCTTGACATGACTACTCCCCAGCGATTTCCAGCAGTAGCCATTGATGTTACATGAAAACCTTCTTTCCACTTTTTATTGATCCACTTGTAAGGGAATGATTCGCTAACCTTGTACGATTGCTGAGTGTAAGGAGTTCCTGCGATAGTGAAACATATTACATTATAGCTGGCCCTGTCCACGAGCAAGCAATGCTGCGGGATCAAATGTGGAAATTCAACTGCACAAGAAACACTGGGATTTCCATAGCTGATGTAAAAATTATTACGAGAAGCACACAGATGATAACATGGTATAGTAACCATCGAACCTTTGGACATTACAACCAATGAACTTCCACTGGCTGCTCCAGCAATTGCTGTTATGTAATAGCTTTTCTCCCACTGCTCCATTATCCAGTCCTACATAGAATTTAAAACCACCTTCAGGCTTCCTAGACAAACTAATTATCCAGACATAAGTGGACATGCATAACTCAGACAACACATGTACCTTGTGCAGAAAAACTGGTGAGAGCTCATAAACTTGAGAACAGAAACCGGTTCCCGCATCCATAATGAGAGCCCAAAGATTTGCTGAGGAGGCAACACAACTAATATATAGCCCATCCTCATTACCCTTTTCTATGTGTTGACTAAGCCTCGAGTCAACCACATTGTAGTGGTACCTGATAAACAAGCAACAAGTGTTGACATTTTCTTAGCAACAGTAACTCATCCATTCTTAAAGATCATAATGTCATATTTCAGGTTAAGCAGCAATTATGACCAAAGTAATAGCAACACCATGCTTTGTACCGCCTATTTAAAATTCAGATCAGATATAATTACCTCTGCTTCATTGGTCGCCTGGCATTGTAAACTGAAATCCATTGAGCTGCAGAGCTCCCAAATCTAACTTTCTTTTTAGGTTGCTCGTCTTTGTCCATACTGTCTGGCAATCTTCCACGTTTCTGACCAACCTGTAATTTAGGGAAGAGACAAGAATTATGACAAGATACATAATGACAGATGTAACTAAAGGGAATAACTAGTTCATACCTTGAGAGCTCCATCAATTCTGATAGGTCTTGAGGCTGGTGCTTCAATCAAACCATCAAAAAGAGAAATAAGTTTGGCATAATTTGGGCCTTCATCAAATTTCATATTTGTAACCATCTCAAGAAACTGTTTGAATGGAGCTGGACAAAAAACACAGAGCATCTCTGGAGCAGTCACCATTTTCTTCTTGCAAACAAGGAAACTTTTAGTATCTCCCTGCAATCATTGCCATAGGCTGAAGTAAGGACCAGACAAATACCATAGTTTGTACTCGAACGTAAACTTGGGACACAAACCTGGTAGCCTTGCCAAGGCAGTCTTCCTCTAATAAGGAAAATAAGGGTATATGCCAATGACTCTAAATCATCCCTCCTGCTGCCAGTTCGCCCTAAATGTGCATGGACACTTGCATACCTAATTGTACCCCTGTAACAAGAAATAAGTAGAAGATGAGTTATGAGGACCCATTGTGAAAAACGAAACTGCTGCAGAGAAAACATAACCAACCTAAAGATATCTGGCCTTTGATCATAATCAACATGTAGACCAGATGACTCTCTCCACTTGGATGCTGTACAATTTGGGCATCACAACATATAACCAAAGTGTAAGGTAAGTGGGATAACACTGGACAAAGCTACACAACATGGAATGATAAATGCTTGGATACAGACTGTTGATTAAATGCTTACCTAAGCCAAGATCTATAAGGTAAAGCTTCTTATCATCAGGTGATCCAGGCTGACCAAGCAGGAAATTCTCTGGCTTCACATCACCATGAACAAACCTGGCAATAAAAGGACTATTTAACATAATGGAGTAATGGGCAGTCGTAAATCTAAGGTCATTCAATTGAAGCTAGAGAATTTCTGATCACCCTTTAGCATGGAGCTTCTCAAGAATTGATATAGCCTCGACAGCAATGCAAGCAGCCATGTTGGGAGACATCCTGTAAGAGACATTGAAACATTAAGTATTGAAACAAAGGGTACATCAAAACAACTGCAAGACACTTACGTCTGGCCCAGAGAGTTCCAAACATCCCATAGGCTGGGACCAAGCATATCCATCACCTGAATAAGTAAATAAATAAATGTTACTGTTATGTTGAACTGCAAAGCTGTCTAGATTAATTTAAACTAAATGAACTCACAAGAATGTAGTAGTCGCCTTGACACCCCTTGTAGTGGACTGAAGGTATGCCATAGCAACCATTGAGAGTACTAGCAAACAATGCCAGTAATCAAAAGTCAGATAACGGGAAGAATCCTATTTTTATAAAAAAAAAATGTCTGTGTAAAATACATACTTATAAACTTGCCACTCATATGGGGGGCCATAGTTGCATCCTTTACTGTTCCGATGTTCAAATTTCAATGCGACCTACAAAACAAAATATTTATCCATATATTAAACTATGTAAGAAAAATAGGATCAAATATTTTCTTAATGTGAGAAAGTTACAAACCTCATAGGCATCGGGACCAGTACGAGCAGTTCCACCAGATACCCTTCTACCAACATAAACCTGACCAAAACCCCCTTTACCCAATTTTCTGCCAGTTATGTATTCTGGAGAATTACCAACTTGAACCTGCACCAATGAAACGGTATTATGAGATTCTAGTAGCAAAAACACAGTACTCATATCTGTTGATTATCCCTTTTCAGACACTTAACAACAATTCTTTAAGTAATTTTTTAACAAAATCCCCAGAGCATGTAGGTCTGATTTGGCCAGAAATGGTGAACATGTCACTAGGCATTTTGTTTAGACTGTACATATAGGGATCATCTCTTAAAACACCATTATGTTTTGTGCATGGCGATATATTCTCAACACCATAGCATGTAATTAGAGCTTATGGTTTGACCATGCTGCTATTCAATAAGAATTAAGAATTTTTCTTGCTACTTTGAGATGCAATGACAAACTCATGAATGAATCGCAACAGAACTATTTTATGGAATTCAGATTGGTGCCTTAACTAACTAGGTTTCTTAGTATATCATTTCAATGTCACACTACCCCAAAGCCTACACTGATAAATAAGTCTCATCATGTAATGCTAACAACATAAACACAAGCCAACAGAAGTGTTTAGTTTCTCAATAATGGGTACTTGACAGTGAGTTATTTACTTCATCTATGAACGCCAAAGATGGAATAAACGGGGCAATATTGGTGAGAAAAAGCTAAACATAATGTACTTCCGTAATTAAGTGAGCAACAAACTGATTCAAAAAATAGGGAATAAGGATGGCAAGTGGCAGTCCACAGCTCAAGGCAAAGCAAAATTGAAAAAGAAAATTATACCCTCTCAGGGACAGGAGTAGTTGTTGATTCATCTTCAACCCCGACAAGCTTCTCTGCACTTTCACCATCCATTCTTGGACCTTTAGCACCCTCTGCTACCTTGTTCAAAGCAAAGTTCTTCGCTTTACAAACCACAGCGTCTCCGGCTACAGCTTTAGGGGGGTCTTCGCAAATCGGTTCAGCATCCAAATCAACAATATCAACATCCAAATCAACAATATCAACTCCTTTTCTTTTAGGCGGTGTCACCTTTCTCCCAGTAGCACCCTTTCTGCCCCTAGCAGAACGAGCAGGAGTGCGCCTTCCCGCTCTCTGAGGACCAGGCAACACCGGTTTCAGAGCTGGCTCTGCTGGCTGTGGCTCGTCAAGTTTCTTAGACCTCAGACGTGCTTGGCGTGTACTGCTTCGCAGCTCTGGCATCATCTCCCCATAAAACTCAGGTCAGCGTCCCAGCCCACAGCTCCTTCCAATCTCCACATGCACAAACAAGGTTACACTCATCGATCAATACAAAGAACAAAACAAAAACTCACAAAAACATACCAAGGTTCAAATCTATGTACCAGTTGTTCCATCTAGTCATCATCGATCAACATAAAGAACAAGAACAACACCTCACAAACACAAATAAATCTATGAATAAATCGCCCATCTATCAATGTCCCCAGAAGAACAACCAAAAAGTGACCGTTACTAGGCCAGCGACCAATCCAGGTAAAAGGAAGGGGAAGAATCAGCCAAGCCGGATCCTCATCGCCATCGCGAGTCAGCCAAGCATCCCCACAAAGAACCATCACACCCTTTTGGCGTGGAATCCAATGCGACAATCAGCAACGGAAATAAAGGGTAAGCATCCCCATCACCGGATGCACCAAGTCGATTTCCAATCGACGGGGAAAAAAATCTCACCTTTGCCACCAGATTACGCCAATCCAGCACTGAATCCGCACCGCACTACAACGAACCCCCAATCCCAATCAAATCCAGGCGAAACTCTCGTACAAATCCACAGCCACCGCGCACCGAAATTGGGCCTGCACGCGCCCACCACGCCGGCGGCCGCCGCATCGGGCCGCGCGCGCCCAATCGGATCGTGATTTCCCGCGGATAACCACCCGATCGCGCCTGAACCGACCCCCGAACCGAACATCATCCTCACAAATTCAAAAAAGAAAGAAAAAATCTCGACAGAACATGGCGGCGAGAGGGAGAGAGAGAGGTAGGCACAGGGATCGGCACGCGGAGGCTTACATCGGCGATCGGCGGCCGGCGGAAGACACCCGATTCGTGGCGTCGGGAGCTGCGCGCGAGTGGGGCGGCGGAGATGAGGGGTGGGGGGAGGAACGGATTGTGGAGGTGGGGAGCGGAGCTGCTCCTCGTGCCTCGTCTCGCGGCTGAGTCGCGGCTGCGCCGTGTGCGCCACCTCGGGGTGCATGGAGTGGGCGAGTGGAGTGATTGGACGCCTCTGGCAGGTGGACCCTGGTTGTCAGTGTCCGTTTCGCGCTTGCGCTACCGCCTGTTTTTTTTAGAGTAACGGGTAGCTTATCATCGATTAACATTGGTCGTTACAAAGAGATACACATAGAAATTCTGATAGCACATCAAGCCAGATAGAATTTTCAAGTTTGCCTACAGATTTTGCTAAAAAGTGAGCTACCTCATTACACTTTCTTCTAGTGTGTACAAAACGAAAGTCAATATAGAAGAAGCTTGCTTCTTCACCATCTTGATATGCTATGCTGGATTATAATCTCGATGTGCGAACGGTCCAAAGTGCATGAGTGAAGCTTGTTGATGAGTGGAACACAGTCAGATGCTAGCAGTATCTGGTTGTATGGAAGCCTCAAAGCTAAGAGGATAGCCTGCCTAAAAGCAATTGTCTCCGCCAACTTCGGTATTGTAATCCTGTCTATAAAGCAGCTAAAAAATTTCTATTGTGATCTCTTACCACAATACCCACTCCTATTCTATTTGAATCTTGAAATACAGCAGCATCCACATTTATCATTACCCATCCTTTCGGAGGTGGAACTCATCTATTTGGCCAATTTAGATCACACATATTCAAAGTATTCATCCGATAACCATGTTGTCGAACCATGTCAATATATGCTAGAATTTTCTCTGCCACAAAAAGAAGATGCACTTCAGCTTCTCCATTCCGCACAGCATTCCTGGCCTCCCAAATGTGCCAAAGAGTAATAGCTAGTATCGTGGCCTCCCTATCAGAACTTCTGCACAAATTATCAAGTAACCAATGTTGTTCTGAAAAGAGAATGTCATGCTTTATATTGTAACCACATCTTTTCTTAACTTCCTTCCAAATTACAGCAGCATACTGACATGCTAGAAACGTATGAGCCAAAGTTTCTGTTCTACCACAATGACAGCATGCAACCGATGTTGTTATGTTCCTATTTTCCAGTTGTTGCCCTATAGGGAGACAATTATGCGCGAACCTCCAAAGCAAAATTTTCATTTTAGGTGGCGCTTTAACGGCCTAGAGTCTTTTCCATTCCTTTGCTGTTCTTTCTTGGTCTGAGGTCTCCCCCTTCCCTTTAGCACTTGTTTTTAAATGGATGAGCTCATACTTCTTCATCACATATCCTAATTTCACTGTATAGAGTCCTGATTTGGTTAAAGGCCAGGAGATATAGTCTTGTGTTTCATTGTAGCTCAAAGGAATATTTATTATTCTTTCTGCATCAGGTGGGGCAAAACAAGCTTGTATGAGCTCAATATTTCATTTTCTGCTAGAGGAATCAATAAGGGCACTCACTCGAAGATTATCTGGGATATAAACCATGGGAGATACTGGGTGACATGGTGTGTCTGGGATCCATCTATCTTTAACAATTCTGATATCTTGTCCATTTCCAACTCGCCATAAAATACCTTTCTCCAGTAATTTCTTGCCAAACATCAAACTTCACCATGTGTAAGAGCATGATTTTGTCGGGATCGAATCCATGAAGGAGCAATTCGAAAAGTATCTTCCTTTTAAAACTTTTGCACATAGAGAGTTGGGCTCCATCAGCAATCTCCAACACTGTCTGGCCAACATAGCTTGATTAAACAATTTTATGTCTCTGAACCCCATGCCCCCTAAGAATTTTGGGGTCGTCAACCAGTCCTATGATCTCCAGTGCAATTTCTTCTTCCCCCTTCAAACCCCCACCAATGGTTAGACACTGTCAGTCTTATCTTCTCGCAAATATCATCAGGAAGTTGAAAACAGCTCATCACATAGGTGGGAATAGCCTGAGCCACAGATTTAAGCATTATTTCTTTTCTTGCTCTTGACAATGGCCTATCGCTCCAGCCCTGCATTCTTCTCCACATACTTTCTGGGAGAAAATTAAAAGCAGCCACCCTAGATTGACCTACAAAAGTTGGCATCCCAAGATAAGTTGTTTGAAGAGCTTCATTATGTACATTCAGGGAGTCCATCACCCTCTGTTTGACATGTTCTGGACAATGGTTTCCAAAGAATAATGAAGATTTTTGCAAATTAATTCTCTGACCTGATCCTTCACTGTACTTCTATAAGACAGATTTTAGACTATTAATACACCTCACATCTGCCCTTGTGAAAAAAATGCTATCATTTGCATAAAAGCAAGTGTGAGATAGTCGGCCCCATTCTGCCATTTCTCACCCCTTTCAGGCGACCAGCCAGCTCCTCCTTCTTTAATAAGCATGAGAGCCCCTCTGCACAAATTAAAAACAAGTAAGGACTTATAGGATCCCTTTGCCTTAGTCCTCTAGTAGTAATGAAAGGTTCTGAAAGGTCCCCGTTTACTTTAATAAAATATCGAACTGAAGCAACACAACGCATGACACTGCTAATCCAACTTTGTGAAAACCCAAATTTTTTAAGCACTCCTTCTAGATAGCCCCACTCAACCTTATCATACGCCTTCATCATATCGATTTTCAAGGCAAAGAAGGAGTTTTTGCATGCTGGCATTTAATAGTGTGCATACACTCATAAGCAATAAACACATTATCTGTAATCAACCTCCCTGGAACAAAAGCACTTTGTTTTTTAGCTATGATATTCGGCATTACTACCTTTAACCTATTAGCAAGGACTTTGGAGGCAATTTTAACCTGTTGGAGGCTTTGGACGAGCTGTTTTAGTTTTTGACTTTTGCCAGAAGCTCAATTAAAAGGATGAACTTTTATAAAATTTTATTATAAAGCAGCTTGCCGGCTGTGGGCGTATTTATATATAATATAATTATAATTATATTACATAATTGTAATTATATGTAATTATATAACACATAACTATAATTATATTATAATTATGTAATATAATTACAATTATACAATACAATTATATTTATATAATACATAATTATAATTATATAATTTTATATTATATAATTGTAATTATAATTATATGTTACTATAGATACAGTTATATAATATATAATTACAATTATGTAATATAATTATAACTATGTATAGTACATAGTTATAATTATATTACAGTTATAATTATATATAGCACATAACTATAATTATATTTTTATCATAATTATATATTTACATAATTATAGTTATATATAATTATATTACATAATTGTAATTATATAATATAATTATAATTATATATTACTATATTTATAATTATGTAATATAACTATAATTATATTATAATTATAATTATTATATATATATATATATACACATACATTATCTTACAATTTCACAATCTCACAGCTACTTTAAACCAAACGGCTTTTAGCTTTCTCACAGCTCAAATTACACAACTGTTTTTTCATAGCTCACAGCTCAACCAAACACACCCTAGAGCCTCGGAGGAATTGGATGTGTACGGGCAAATTTGATACACACCTGATCATAATTTTTGAAAATTTGGGCATGTTCGTTTCATAGTTTAACAGCAGCAGCTGTATAGCAAGGAGTACTAAATTTACTGTACATGACTTTATGATGTACAAATTTGGGCATGTTACAAATCAATTCTTATGACTTCAACATCTCTATATATATTCTCTCATTTTTTTCCCTGACCATCCCACTCCTCTTTAATTCTTGTGCTTAACATTAATATGACAAATAATATGGGATGAAAGGAGTATGATTTCTACATGTGATGTAGAATGGTGAAGTCTGACCTTGGTGTATAATTTTTCTGTCACATGGAATATATGTTGATGTCCAAAAATGTATGAAGCATAGTTAACTACAGTTCTAATTTATAATAATAATACTTGTATAAGTACTCCCCACTAACTTTTATTCCTACAATTTCAGCGAGCCACGTGATCTCTTTTATTTCTACCGTCCGATTATGACTCAATCATCCTGTCCGTCGAGCACCCCACCCCGCGCCCGTTGAGCATCCCGCCTCCCCCGCGGCCATCAGATCTGTCGCTCGCTTCCACTTCCACAGGGATTCCATTCGCGCGCTCCCTCGATTCAGCTGCCCCCTCCCCCTGACTCCCCTCCTCCCCCATCCGTTAAGCCTGGCTCCGCCTCCCCTTCTCCTCATCGCCATGCGACAGCAGCAGCATGAGCAGCCTCGACCCACTACCACCGCCTCTCGCCCTTGCACGGGCCGCACTGTTCCACCTCCAGCTCTCTTGCGTAGGGCAGCAGTATGTCTTGATTTGGTCGGGCCCAGGCAGACCTTCTACGCCACCGTTGAGAGTGTCCGTGACCACCTACCTCATCCAGGTGAGCATTAGCCGACCCTGAGAGCTCTCCTTATTCGTGCGGCGGCAGTGGCCTGCTCGAGGCAGCTTCATTCTGCGCACCGAGAGGCGGAGGTGTGACCTGTCCTGCCCGCACGCTTGCAGAGATGGAACTCGAACGTAACGTACGTGCATTTCCACAAGAAGGATCCGAAGCAGACCTACCTGTCCATGGAGTATCTGCAGGGCCGCGCGCTCAACAACGCCGTCGGTAACCTCGGCATCACCGGCGCCTACGCTGAGGCTGTGAAGAAGTTCGGGTACGAGCTCGAGGCCCTTGCCGCAGAGGTAAGCTCTCATAAGAGTGTTGCAAGTCCTTAATTGGAGACTGATTTGTTTAGTTATGTTTATTCTTAGTATTAATCTAGATTGGAGATTACTTTGCGTTGATTATAATAATCGTGATTTGTTTGAGTGTGACTAGAATATATATAGAATATCTGATCGTGATAGTGTTCCTACACGGGAGGACTCCTATGCCTTTCAAATCGGAACATTGTCAGTTAACACAATTCGTTTTGCTTCTGGATCATATTAACGTTTTACATTAACCAGATCTATTGCAAAGTCCTTCTGTGTTGATGACAAAATGACTTGGACGACTTGGAAGATGGCAAGGCCACAAAAGGCAGACACTCAATCACGCGTCCTCAAGCTCCCAAAGATACAGAATCAGTCTCTTCTATACGGTCTAGCCTACTGCATAACATCGTGTAGCATGATTTTAGTTGATAAATTTGTTGTCTGCCTATGGCTTCAACGCTCCAATATTTTCGATGCTTTACCAGGTATATCACTATTTGTGGTTTTTATTTTTATTTTGCATGCAATACGGTGTAGTTCTCAATAACATACTTTTGTTTACTGCAAAACATTGTGTCAGTGATAATAGTGTCAATACTGTGCATGTCTGGTGCTATCCCAACTGAACAATTAAGCTGGAATCTAATCAAAGTTTGGTTGTTTGTGAATATCATTTTTATGAGAATGCTAATTACAAGCATGTTTAGGTATGTATCAAATCTCCTGTGTCACTTTGGTCCAAGTACTGTTTCATGTGCATTTCACATCTGCATATTAATTTTTCCATTAGAAGAAATTACATCTTTATATCTTTGTCTGAATTTCAATTGCATCTACCTACATTTTCTTCACCAGCATATATGAATATGAATGCAAATCTTTTTTCCTCACCTTTTTTAATAAAACAAACAGAACACATGTGGTAATGCTGGTGTTGTGAATCAATATAGTTCATAGTATTGTGGGTTTAAATAGGGTGTGAATTTGAATGGCTCAGATGGCTTGTAATATGAAAACATATTGCCTATCATGAACAGTGAACAAATAATCGCATTGCAGGCCCAGCTGTTCATTGTCATTTAAAAGCAGCCGAGCATTATACATTAGATAATTATGCATCCGATTGTTGAGTTTATCTGAAATGATTATCTAATAGAACAAGAAATTTTCAGGAAGCATTTGAAGTTTAAATGTATCCAAAGCAATCAGTTGAAATATACATGTATTGTTACTGTGTTTTAGCATTATGAGTCTTAGTTTTTCGTAGATAACAGATTAACAGTATATGACAATCTACAACCATTTTGACAAGAAAAATAACGCAATGATGGAATTGTACCGAGCAGTGTCTCAGAATCCCATGAGTTGCACAGAGTTCAGGTAAGTTGCAGCATAGCAAACATCCTAAGCTTGACTGACATGTAAGAATATCCCTTTTTTGCTCTAAGCATGATCTCTGTTAAGGTTCTGTTAAAATTTCATTTAAATGGTCTCATCATGTATTGACAAACCCTTGGTGAACCATGTGGCATACAATAATCTGTTTGGGCCACATTCGCAGTTTCAAGTGGCCCATTACAAGTGTGTTAATATTTTGTATTTTCTAGGAAACTAAAATATCTAGAAGTTTTTACAATGCCGGTTTCTTACTGATGAATGAGTGATAAGGTTCCCTTATTTTTCATGAGCAACCTTTCTGGTAACCATTTAAATTGTGGTATCAACTTTCCCCACACATGTACATCCAACCTATGAGAGAAAATTGTATCTTGACACACACCACAATATCTCCGTCAGCATTGATGCTTGCTTTATATTTTGGGTGTTTTAATTATTTTTGAATTATAATCATTATAAATCCCACACCTCAAAAGGCCCTCTTATTGTACTGGTTGTATTTCTAATCTATGTTGTAAGGATGAAGAGCTATCTGCTGTAAATGTTTGTGGGTATAGAAGGTTGCCTGCCCGAACACAATTGTTAGTTTTTTGATAATTTTATTTATTGACATTCTCCTGTAATCAAGTGCATAAAGAAAACTTTGCTGTTGGCACTGCTGTTTAGCAGCTCCCGAATATATTTTGTATTCGTATCTTTTCTCTGTTTAGTCTTTATTGCATCAGTCACTTAAAAAGGAAACTGTTAGCCATAAGATTGTATTTTTATATTATCATCTTATCTTACCATCCATAATATCTCGAGGCTACGCACCAGAAAATCAACTAGTTAATCTCTTTTCATCACATGCTAATGAAAGGGCAAGGGAAGCTCACCGAAAGATACAAAATGTGAAATGGAAGCCCATATACATATGCGCCACGGGAGGCCCGATTCTGTCGGCCCAGCCATCCTCCGCCCACCGTTTCTAAACCCTAGTCTATCGGACGGCCACGAAGCGTGCGTCGTCTCAATATAAACTCACATTAACCGTTCAAGCCCAGCCTTCGCGCACTTCCCTTCCCTCCGCCGCCGCCGCAGCCGCCCGCAACCGCGTCCGCCATGGGTGAGCTCCGCCTCCCTGCTGATTTCAACGCCTCTCCGTGCTGACGAGCTTTGTGCGCTGATTTTGTGCTTGCTTTCTCTGTGGCGCAGGGGCGTACACGTACGTGTCGGAGCTATGGAGGAAGAAGCAGTCTGACGTGATGCGCTTCGTGCAGCGCGTGCGGTGCTGGGAGTACAGGCAGCAGCCGGCCATCGTCCGCCTCACCAGGCCCACCCGCCCCGACAAGGCCCGCCGCCTCGGCTACAAAGCCAAGCAGGTAGACCTCCTCCCCGCGTTCGCGTCTCTTCATTTCTTGCTGCTGTTACATGGAGTCAGGTGATTTGTTCGTAAGTTTGCGTAGGCTGCTGGAGGGTGTCATCATTTAGAGCTGGATGTGTTGAAGGATTTCACTGTCGTATGCGCAAGCCATTTGTACACATCATAGCTTCTGGTCATATATTATGTCAGTTACATTCGTCTGGTCTAGGATGATTTGTAATCGTGATCTAGGAAAACCCACTTACCCACGTGCATCTGAAGTGTAGTATTTAAATTCGAATAATGATCGAATGATGTCTTTGTATGAACCAGAACCTACTTGTCTTGTTTACAAACGCTTGCATTTTCTAAGTGAGAACAGTTTTTATTTAAGATATCCCAGGTCCTTACCTTGCGTCATCTTTGTGGCAATAAAGGTAATTTGGCTCTCATTGTACGTTTCTATGAGATTGCTTTTGATTAGTTCTTGAGGTACTCCTGATTGGTTCATTTTAGGCACTCGAATGTTGGAATGCACTTTGTTGCTTGACAGTTTCATGCTCACACAACACGGAGTATCAGGCCCCTTTGGAACAAAGGAATTTTTCCTGAATCCTGTGTTTTTCCTGTGAAATTGATGCGAAAATCCTACGTTGCAAAGGAGGCCTCAATATTTTTTTTTTGCCTTTGTAGTTATATTGTTCTCGACATTGTCTATTTAAGTTATGTTTGTCACATGCCCTTGTATGTGTTAAATTTTCTACAATGGCCTATGATGATGGATGCCTTTTCCCTTCAACTGTGGTTTTTTTAGCTTAACGTTCTGCTATATCTCTTCAGGGGTATGTTGTCTACCGTGTCCGTGTCAGGCGTGGTGGCAGGAAGAGGCCTGTGCCTAAGGGTATTGTCTATGGCAAGCCCAAGCACCAGGGTATCACCCAGCTCAAGTTCCAGAGGAACAAGAGATCTGTTGCTGAGGAGAGAGCTGGGCGTAAGCTTGGTGGACTGAGGGTTCTCAACTCCTACTGGGTGAATGAGGTACAATTGATTTAACAAGTGAATTATAAAGAGATGACATGCATATTCTTGTCAAACCTGGTTTATACTAACGCCTTGACTTGGCCGTGTCTCCACACAGGATAGTACCTACAAGTACTTTGAGATCATCCTTGTTGATGTGGCTCACAACGCCATACGCAACGACCCGAGGATCAACTGGCTGTGCAAGCCCGTGCACAAGCACCGTGAGCTTCGTGGTCTCACCTCTGCAGGCAAGAAGTTCCGTGGCCTGCGCGGTAAGGGCCACACTCACCAGAAGAACAGGCCGTCTAGGAGAGCCACCTGGAAGCGCAACCAGACCCTCTCCCTCCGCCGCTACCGTTGAGCTCGTGTGCTTGTGTTTGTTCCTGTGGAATCAGTCCCAAGCAGATCATACTTCGACTGTGTTTGGTTGCATTTTTTTCAAATTTTTGGTACTTGTGTTCTGAGCACTTGAATCTATGTTAGAAGTTATCCTGGAGCAAAATTTCGTTGACTATTTGCAATTTGGCTGTGTTATCAGAGGACCAATGGTTAGTTTTTTGTGCCACTGTGATGATGATCTGCGTGATATAGCTTGACGCAATTTTGTGTTTCATACACTCGGCCATCCTGATTGCCACTGCCGGGTAATCTGCTGCCTATCCAGATGATGTTGAGTAACTTTGGTCTAGTTTTGTGCCCGTTGTGATGGTTGCGTATCTTCGAACGTCTTTTCTAATCTGTTTCGAGTACGTGTCTTCGTTATGCACACGGGCTCCTACAGATTCTGTTCCAGTTAAGTGCAATTGGAAGTGGGTGCTACATTAATCCAGTTTTTCCTGAAGGCGCGGCAGAGATTCTGAAGGAGCTTGACTGCTCGACCTAGCTGGTTTTGGGCATCGGATTGGTCAATTTGTTTGAAATCGGAAGAATGGGTCCGATATAGTTTTCAAAATTGAAAAAATAGCATGCTCGTAATACGAGTTGACATTTAACATGATATGTAACATTTGCTCCTGTTTGCTGAGGAAATGCATAAATGCTTGAATTCGGCCTAATCTCTCGTCTCAATGGGCATACCAAGTTTGTTTATTGTGCTCTGGAATCAATAGACTCCTGGGATTGAGAAACAGACAACGACACTGTTTACATGTGCATCTGATTAAAAACAGAGTTCATTCAGCATCAGTAACTGCTGATACCTTTGGAGATTCAAAATCCAACTCAATTTGTATATTTTACTGTACTTGGTTTATCAATATATTACTAAAATCGAACATCAAAATGGATACAGCTTTGACACCTGGAGGGCTTACAAGAACAATTGCAGCATGCTTCTTTTATATACCTGGGTTTTCTCATTAGGATCACACACATAATATATCACCAGGAATGGTTAAGGGAACACTGAACCTCACCTGGAGCCCAAGTCTCACCAAAAATAGCTTAACTACAGGTGTGAATTGCAAACCAATGGCAGAGAGGGAAACGAGCTGTGTGAGCACTGCGTAGCCCAATAGGCTTCTGCAGTATCCAAACGAAAAGCGTCATCGTCTGCAAGAGCAACCTTCCAATTAATCATTTCTTGCCGAGGCCAAACAAGGATTTTATAGCGTTGATGGCATTCTCATTGATGAAGGACTCGTCGTAGTTCTTCAGCAATCGATCGAATTCCTCTGTCTTCCTCAAGTTTGCAAGGTCTGGGTCAGTGCGGATTCTCTGTAGGAAATTAAAGGTGATGTTTGTCACTTGTTGGGACTTCTGGGCCTTTCTATTCTGCAAAAAAATTATTCGTTGGTATGGTTACCTTGAAGTCTTCATATCCTGCTTTCAAGGCATCTTCTAGAGCAGAAAGGGCACCTTGTATCTGCATAGAAAAGCATCCATATGAGCATTTGAAAAAAAATACTACCTATTCATAGTGATCTTAATCGAAGTGTCGAACCCGGTCGAGTTTTGAATAGCAGCAGGCAACATTGTAGCTGGCAATGGAAGCCTCACTGGCCTCTGGTTTTGATCCCAAAACAGACTCAAACTTTTCCAATGCCTCCTCATATTTTCCTTCCCTGAAATTTTAAGAAGAGGCAAAAGAGTTAAAATCAAAGCAATGTCACCGTGGTAGCATTGATTCATAATCACTCCACTGACTTGTACAGCCTGAGCCCCATGCGAAGATCCTCTTCCCTCTGCATCTTCTGCTCCATCTTTCTCTGGTAATTTTGCAACTGCACACAATTTTTAGGAACAGGTGTAAGCAGGTTTAAAAGCCAAACGAAAGGTTTTAGTTTGCAGTTTAAACAGAGCATCAAGAAAGTTCAGTGCTGTATAATTCAAGTAAGCTGCACGTTCCACAAGCTAAAGAAAAAAACTGTTGAACTTTCTATGATGAATCTATGCACCACCAAGAAATTGAACTGACCTGGATCTCCCTGACCCTGCCGCTGACGACTCCAGAGTTCCTCTCAGCTCTTATGATCTCCTTCTCGGTGAGCTCACCGTCATCCTCCAATTTACCTGAACTCAATCAGCATTTAGCAACAATGACTCCTCAGGTGTTCAGTAATTTCAGATAACAATCTTAATTCAGAAGATGAAAGAATCATAGGCATGTCGCAACAGTTCTTACCGAATCTTCTCTCCATCTTCAAGTAGAGAGGCCCGACTCTCTGACGGATGGAGTACATGGTCTGGCCGTACCCCGCCGCCGGCCAGATGTCCTCTCCGAAGACGGCGCTGCGTCATCGTCAGCAGAATGAAAGCGTATATTGTTAATTGTTTCTTACCGATCAGTTTTGAATACTTGAATCAGTTGATCTACACGCAGCGGACCTGGTGGCGAGCACCTTGTCCCCGACAGTGAACTGGCCGGTCCTGTCGGCGGCGGCGCCGGGTAAGATGGCCTCGACGTAGGTGCCGCCATCGCGGCCCTTGGAGAACTTGAGCCCGTACGGCTTCTCGATGGTCACCTCGTACTGCTCGTACGGGCGCTCCTCGTCCGCCTTGTCTCCGCCTTCCCCGCCCTCGGACTTGGGCTCCGCCTGCGCGGACGAAGCCCGGACAACGACGACGGCGGCAGCGCCGGTCCGCCTAGCGCCTTGCAGCCTCACGCTCCGTCCGCCGCCAAGAAACGGCGCCGGCTGGACGACAAGCAGCTTCGCGTTGCTGGCCGCTCTTGGCAGCCGCGCGGGGGACGAGAGCACCGGCGGCTGGTTGGCGGCGACCTGCTGAGCCAGCGCCATGGCTGCTACCTAGCTAGCTAGCTCCTGCTTGTTGGTCGAATGCTCAGCCCAGTGCACGACTGCACGGCAGCTGATGGCCTGACCGCGCCTCTTCTTCCTCGCCTCGCGAATCTTCAGTGGTCGAGATGCGACATGAGGAGGAGACGCTTGTGTGGCTCATCCTCGGCTATGTGGCGCCAAGATGGCTAGAGCTTGGACGTGAGACGGAGGCCACACACGGCAGAGCAATTAAAATAGAGGCTGCCAGGCGCCAACGCCTCGGGCGAGACAGGACCCAGAAGGCAGCAGCATATGCTGGTGATGCCAGGAGTGAAGGTCCTGCGTGTCATCGTCGTCCATGTCAGCACGTCGGGCCCACGTATCAGCTTGTGCCGTCAAAATTAATGGATTGTGAGTCATACACGTGCCCAAACTTTCCGCAGAAAGGCCGTGACAAAAGAAAAGGCTTCCGGCCCAAAAAGAGGCACTGTGTTAAAGCCCAGCTCCGTCGTCGGTTGGTGCCAACGGCCCGTGAAGCGAGGCAGGGGATCGGGAAGCAGCGTTTAGTCCCACCTCGACCGCACAATGGAGCACAGGACAGGTTATAACCCGGGGCGCGGCAGTTGTAACGTCTCTTCGGAGACATCTGATAAAATTGGAACGATACAGAGAAGATTAGCATGGCCCCTGCGCAAGGATGACACGCACAAATGGAGAAATGGTCCAAATTTTTTTGCGATTTTCGTTTTCGGTCCCTGGCGCTCGCGGC
This sequence comes from Zoysia japonica, assembly GCA_001602275.1. NCBI lineage: Eukaryota > Viridiplantae > Streptophyta > Magnoliopsida > Poales > Poaceae > Zoysia > Zoysia japonica. Next base: position 1,046,424 of record BCLF01000051.1, on the reverse strand, counting down.
TACGCCCTCGTCTCGTTTGGCGATTTTCGCCTCGGGTCCCCGGCGCTCCGTTTCTCTTGCTGATATGCCCTCGCCTGTCGCGTTTAGGTCGTTTAACTCATTTTCTCGCACTCCGCACTGGTTTTAGTCGCGATTTTCGTCTTCGGTCCCTGGCGCTTGCTCATGCGCCCTCTGTTTTTCCTTGCAGATATGCTCTCGTTTGTACTGTATCGTTTAGGTACTGATGATTTTCTCGCACTCTGCCCCCCAACTTGCTGCGCCCTGTGCTCCAGTTTCAGTCGCGTCCTTTTGCTGAGACTACATAATGGATCAAGGACTCTTCTTTTTGGGAAAAAAAAAACTTTATTATGAACTATAAAAAATTGAGGTTTTAAATTTGCACTAGAATAAAAAATCTAGTTTCTTATTAGCTATCAGTCTCTTGTTACTTATTACTAGAGACTTAACAATCAGATGATCAACTGGCTGGTTTTATTTGGAGCTCGCCATTTTCTACCCGCGCGTCTGAGCGCACCGGCCTGGCCAACGCCATGGACCATACGTCTTCAAGCCGAGTTGCAAGTCTGTTGGCTACTAGGTTCTAGCCGACCGTATGGCAAGTTTTGCAATACGAGTGTTTGTAATGGCGAATCTGCCATGACGTTTCAAACCCTTCTGGGCGGCCAAATATGATACTATATATTTGCCTTTTGTTTAATTAATCCTTTGGCCCAAATCGCGATGTACGCGTACATGCATTTTGTATCTTGACTGGCAGCTCAAGTTCGTTACTGCACGACCGTTAAAAATACTCCTCCGTAGGCTCTTGCGTTTGTTTTGCTTCGATTAGTTATTGCCTGCTCCCGATTCTTTACAACAACAAATATAGTATTATCTCCGTTCTAAAATATAAACATTTCTAACTTTAAATAAAGTCAAAATCTTTTAACTTTTAATAATAATATCTAAAAAAATTACATACTTTTTAATATAAAAAATATAATTTTTATGAAAGTTATTTAATTATGAATTCAAAAAATAAATTTTTATATAATAAAATATTATTAATTATATATTATTAATGGTCAATGTGATAAAAATTTGACTTTGACTAAACTTAGAAATGTTTATATTTTGAAATAGAGAGAGCACTAGTTTACTGATAACGACTAGAAAGTGCTCTTCTCATTATTAAAAAAGAGTGTTGTTCTACTGACAACAACATTTTTTTAAAACAAATCTCATTAACTTGAAGTGGGTATAATATACTAAAGCTTTGATACATACTCCACCTTTACTTGAAGTGGGTAGCGTTAAATATCCAAATCTCCAATGAACCACTATTATTCTGGTTACAGTGTCACTCTAGCTAACATCTCTAATTTGTTAGGTTATCAGAAGCTTTGCCATTTCCTTGAGTAGCATCACCTACTACCTTTTTCAAACTATTGATATGGATCCTTTTCCAATGGCACGAGGACTACAGTCACATGCTCTTTCTCTAGGTTACTCCAGATTTTTTCAGCTTCACACTCTTTTGTCCAATCGCCGCATCTTGGAGTCCTTTGCAGTTGCTCGGGCTGGTTACACTTCAGTCGGTTGATTGAAGTTGCCATCCGTTGACTTCTTTTGCAGAACTCTTCTCGTAACATCAGACGGATGATATATGGGCCCTATTTTTTTTAAGAATTTAAAATAGAAATAGGTAAGGGAGAAATTTTATAACATAGTTTTTATCAAAATAGTCGGCTTCGAGGGGGAACATCCCAGGGGTTTCGTCCTACGGCCAAGTATTGCTCTGATACCACCCTGTCGCGCACCCTATTTCTAAGATGCACTGTGATATACGTATCAGTCCCTGGATCAGTAGCTAATACGCACAACACAACAGAATATATATCGGAAGCATACTTCGAAAAAAAAAACTAACCTGAGACAGGACTTTTAGCGGCAACACCGTGAGGATCTCTACGATCCTACATCGATCGTCCAACTAAAAGCAGAGCAGGTAGCGAAACACCAGGATCCAAATCTACAAACAGACTCGGGAAGCAGAACGAAACCAGCACATCACCTACGCGATCCTCACTGTCTAAAACCACAAATACAGGCGGGTGAGTATATAGGGTACTCAGCAAGCTCCAACACTAAGCGAAGGTATAAATATAAATGCACATTGGTTGTAGCAAGGATGAGGCAGCAGGGTCCATGTTGCAAAAAGCCACTTTTATGCAAGGTTCACTACAGAAGATTTTCAAAATAAAGTGAAAGCATTTATTATTTATATTTTAATAAGTTGGACCTGGGGGAGTATAAGCTGTTCCCGCCAGTTCCTAAGTTTTAACTGGAAGGGCCTCCACTATCCCCTCCAGACACTTTCTAGAAAATCTAATCGTAGGACGCCTGAACAATAGCATGTCAATACCGTGACAACGGCCTATCCGGAAGGATTTTTAACTCTGCAGAGGTTGTACACTATACCCACAGGTTATGCTACTCCTGATCATTAGAGTTGCATAACGCCTATCCCACATCTACGCAGTTTTTCACAGATTTCATCCAAGGTGCAAACAAGGGCTATCCCTCGGGGTTTTCCAGGTCGTCGATGACGCGTCAGTACAATCCCGGGTATTACCAAACCAGGGGCTATATCCGCGGGCTTACGCTCCCGTGACGCGGGCAATTACCGTCGAAGGCCAGGCAGCGAGTCATCTTATGCCCTTCTCCTGTTCCCTTGTGTCTTCACTACCGACCCCCAATGGTTCGATGTGGAAAGAATACGTAGAGAGAATAAGTCCTGCCCAAAATGTACAGGTTCTGTGGTTGCACGGGAATTACCAAGTCGAGGGCTAACGAATCGGTCCTTATATGGCAGGGGTGGCGGTCTCGTCCACGGCAAGTGGACCACAGCGAAGCCTACACACCTATCACCATCACCTCAGGTGAGCCCCACCCCACGGCCATAAATATCTCCTCTTCACCTAACACCAGTTGTTCTAATCCCGCCCCTTTTATTTGTACTCACACCACCAAACTCTTTTAACTCATTTTGCAAATTAAAGGTATATGGTGCGGCGGTGCGGAGCACCAGAAATGGGGTCTTAAGCAGATCTAGTAACAAGGTAATATCCGTTCCGTAAAACTATCTAGGAACGGAATCTCTATGGCTATCAAAGACACGTCATCAATGGTTTTCGAGGAAGGTATTCAAATCTATACAGCAAGTTACTGACATAAATATAAATACCTAAGAACAAGTGAGATTATGACTAACACAATGTTTCAAACCAAAATATCATGCATAGCAGAATAAATATGCACTATAGGAGCATTAGCAAATTATAGGTTCCAATATGATGTTAGAGCTTGCTTGCAAACTCCTTAATCTTTAAGCTTGAGGTTGGAGGCTTCTTCTTCAAGATCTCAATCTTCAATCTCTGGCTTCACGCCCAATCTACAAGCTTCTCTTCATACATAGACCTTCTGGTTCCTCTTGAGCCTTGACTCTTCCTTACACTCAACGTTATCTACGCGAAGGAAAAGCCTAATAAAACTACTGCGAAAGAAACAAAACTCAAGAAGGAGCGATAAAATCCAAAGAACTCCAACTAAGAACTAGATAACACCGCGAGGAAAACTTTAGGGCAAGTCATGCATGTTGCGGTGCTTATTGACTTAAAGTGAGGTTCAGTGAAGGGTTAACATGCATTTTCGCTAGTACGAGCGGGAACGCAGTGTGTAGCTTACGTTATTTTGTGCATACCTGAATTTAGAGCTATTAACTAAATAATTATATCGTTTGTGCTAATAGGTGGCAGCATCTTGGGTTAGTAGGTACACAGTGTGCTATTATTTGTTGCCTAACTTCTATATGCAAGTGGTTCCTATTGTTTCGCAAGTAACTACCATATTTTATCCCTATAGTTAAGCTAGTGAGGTTGACTGGTGGCACTTGCAATATTATAGTATAATATACATGAAAATCTATTGTGATTAGAGATTAATTATTTTACTTCCATAACTAAACTATTCTAATTAGTTGAGAATACCCTATTAATGCATGCTAACATGAAGTGCAATGCATATGCGGCAATTAATATTTACTTAAATATATGTTTCTACTTTAAACTATAGTACTTAAAACTACCATGGATATACGCACATGCATGGTAATGATGCTATAAAATCATGCTAATAACGTGGAATGCACACCTATCTAATATGAGCTATGCTAAAGAATAGGTCGTAATAAAAGGCACGCATTAAAACCAACTCCAATAACACTTACTATTAAAACAACCCGCAATATCGGATGTTGGCTGAGGTTTGGATGATTCGATGTGGTGGAGTTCGAGACAACGGTTCTAACGGGGCCGAAACCACTGAAAACGGAGTTGGGGTGTGACGGTGGTGAGGCGAACAAGGTGTTCACGATGGAAAACAGGAAATCTCCCCCGTGGACACGCTACTCGGCATGTGTCCACAGCTGTCGGGCGTGTGTGTGCAGGCGTGAAACAGGGGACAAACTCCGTGGTGATGTTGTCAGCTGGTCTGTGACCGAAAACTGGCAAAGGCAGCATGGACACATGGCTTGGCCTGTGTCCACGGCCTCTGGACACCTGCGTGTCCAGAATCGAGAAAAATCCTGTGGACACGTGGTTCGGCATGTGTCCACGGCCCTTGGATACACGGGTGTCTAGAATCGGGGATTTCTCCGTGGACACAGAGTTCTGTGACGTGTTTGTGGACACGTGAGAGTGAAAGTTTGGGGTTTTGTGGAAGTTCGGGGATTCGTGGACACGTGAGAGTGAGAGTTCGGGGTTTTGTGAAAGTTCGGGGATTCGTGGACACGTGAGAGTGGAAGTTCGGGGTTTTGTGAAAGTTCGGGGATTCGTGGACACGTGAGAGTGAAAGTTCGGGGATTCGTGGAAACGTGAGATCGTGACGTGTTCGTGGACACTGGAAAACTGTGACGTGTCCGGGGACACGAGAGAACTGTGATCGTGTCCGTGGACACGTGGACACATGAAATCGTGACGTGTCCGTGGACACGTGGACATGTGAAATCGTGACGTGTCTGTGCCTGTGGATACGCGCTCCGAGTCCGGTAGTGACCCGACTTGGGGTCACGGAAGCGTGACCGTGTCCAAGTTTGTGGACACGTGCTCCGGGTTCAGTTCACGTGTAAACGGGTCGGGTGGTAATCGGTGTCCAGGACACGTGCCGATTACCGTGTCCAACCCTTAGTGTGTTCTAGGAGCTCATTCGTAAATAACAGAAAGTTTTCAGGGACCATTCTATTATTATAGAAGAGCATAGGGGCCTGATGTGTAAGGGAATAGGACCATACTGTAGATAACATGAGGATCTAGGCTCTTTTGTAAGGCTGTAGGGGTAGGATTACTCAAATGGAATAACTAAAGGGGCTCTTCTGCAAATTTGGCTTTTACTGGGTTGGGTGGCATGCTCCTCACCGTGTCCATGTTCTGTGGATGGTGCGGCCAGAGCCGGTCCATGCGCTCTGTCGTGGACCTCGGCCACGGCGTGGCAGCTAGCCGGCCGGAGGAGCATGGGCTCCAAGCGGGGAAGCACGAGGACGTCATGGCGAGCTCCACCAAAAGCGCGACGGGGTCGGCGAGGTGACGCAGCGCACCGGCGACAGAACCCAGTCAGTGCGCACGGCGGCGCCTGGCGCCGGGCCTGCAGTGGCGCAAGGAGAGCACGGGGTCGGCGCAGGAGTGAGAGGGCGGTGAGAAGAACCCGCCCGTGTGCTCAGGCAAGCCGGTGGGAGGCCGTGCAGAAATGGCGCCGGAGAGGGGCGGCGCTCGACGAAGATGGGGGCGGCGCGTCACAGTGGCGGAGGAGGATGCGAGCATGCGTGGTGGAGCTCCCCATGGACTCAGGCGAGACGGAGAGGCGCTGCAGTGCACCATCGTCGGAGAGGAGCGGCGCGTTCCGGTGGTGCGCGGCGGGGCTCGACTCCGGTCAATTTCCGGCCGGGTGAGCTGGGGACCCAGCGGGAGGAGGGAGAGGGAGCCACGGTGAGCCTCTCTGTGGTCCAAATCGAGCCAGAGAGCAGAGCCGGCACTTGTCAACGGCGGCATGGCACAGCAGCGTCTGGCGCCAGACCAGCAGCAGCGTCGCGGAGCTCAGGCTGCCGGTGTAGGAGCACTAGGGCGACATGGGGATCCTCTCCATGGGTTCAGACTCGCCGGGGAAGTGCTGAAGACTACCGGCCACGGTGGAGGGCAGGGTGCCGCAGCGGCCCGGGGCAGAAGCTCTGCTCCGGCCGCCATTCGCCAGAACCGAAGGGTTCCCGAGGGAGGGCAGCTGCTGGAGGTGATGTAGGCGATGTCGGGGAAGGAGCTGCTCGCCGGTGGAGGTGGATTGCGGTGGCGCCCTGCTTGGCGGACAGGGCAGCGGAGTGGAATTGCGCAGGGCCTTCGTGACTTGTCGGGAAAGAGGGGAACAGCGCTGAGGAAGGGGAACACGTGGACTGGCACGCGGCAGCGACAAAGGGCGCATGTGCTGCGCGTGGCCGGGTCCGTGGCACCGCACGCGCCGGTGTCCATGCCAGGACGCGCGATGGGAATGGAGGGAGATGGGTGTGCAGTGCCGGGCCGTCGGTTGGGCCAGCGCTGCTGGGCCAAGTTGGGAGCCGGCTGGGCCAAGGAAAGAAGCAAGCGGCCCAATACGAAATTTGGAAATTTGAACTAAATTGAACTCAAATGAGTTGAGAGGATTTTGGATTCAAAGAGTTATTTGAATTTAGGGTTCAAATAATATGTCAGAAAACAAACGGTAAAGAAAAAAAAAACAAAAAGGGCTCAATCACTTGTCACGCTTCAAATTTTTAATATTTTGAAAATTTCAATTTAGATTAGTTTTAATTTAGTGAGGTTTTCTCCTTTTGAAATAGGAAAGGAAAGAAAAGGTGAGAAGTAAAAAGAAAATTGTTAGGGTGAAAGTTAGAAAAATTTTGAATTACGCATTTTTAGACTTGCCCTGAAATTCGGGATGTCACATGGATATACCCTCTTGTATAGAAAATAACATGAGAATAATCTCTTTTAAGGATATATCATAAGCGTACAGGAATTGATAACCAACTTTCATCATCGGCCCATCAAGTTGTTGTATGTTACTATACCCAATATGTCGGCATGTTACTATACTCTCTTTTTAGTAAAGCATGCTAGATGCATGAGATCTAGTTGACCAAGAAACTGAGAACAATAACATATTTAGACATGTATGACTCGAGACTTAGAACTTCGAGGTCATTTATTATAATTAAAAATTTATAATAACTAATGAGCTAGTAATGATCTGTATCCTCGAGGATGCATATGGGTTACATTGAGTTAACCTAACTAATGATAATACACCATAGTTCACTATTACCCATGGTTTGACCTCAACTTTTAACGACTGAGGGCTTCTTTCAGGCAAGTAAAATGAAATTATACACTGGAGATCTTCTTTCATTAATTCATGTTTTTGAAACATTCTATACTCTCTATGATTCAAAATTATTATTGCCAGTTAGATCAAATTAGCACCGATAGCAATTTTAGAACAGAGAGTACGTCGATGACATGACACTCTAGGTAACAATAAAATAGAAGCCCCCATTAATTGAGAACAACCTTAACCACACTTATTAATCAGGCTACTAACGCAGGAGCTGATACCCTACGATTTTTACTGTAGAACTGTAGGGGATGATCTTTTTTCCGTCAATCGTTTCCTAGTGTATTTCGTAGGAAAAGCTCCCTCTCTAGTTTCTTTTTCTTGTTCTATAGTAATTACAGGTCTAAGGAAAAATGGTCGATTGCAGTAGTCTCCACTTCTTAAAAGCATAGTTTTTCTTTACACACCGTAAAACGTTCTCAATAGAGATGTGTTAAAGTACATGCACACGGAAAAGTGCATTCAGAGTTATCGTTTTTTTACAAATCGGAAAAATGAAATATCTTTGTAGAGCTCTTTTGGATCTCTCAGATTATAGACCCACAAAAACTATTGTTAGTTAATAAAATATAACTACCTGGAATAAATGTAGAAAAAAGTTGTTGGAAAAAATAATGCAGGCAACAGCCGGAGCTCCCCGACGAATCAGTTCCAAGGTTTGTAAATTATTGACCAGAAATAAAAAAGAATCATGGGGATGAAGGGAAAAGAATCCAAGAATAATGCATTGGGTCGAGCGTGCGCGTGTACCTGTTGCACTGTTGGCAGAAGCGCTGCTACTGGCCCGACGACATTTTTTATGTTGTTATTGCATGCCTATTTTTCAGTCAGTCGTTACAATTAGAAAAAGTATAAAAAATTGAATCCTAATTGACATGCGGGAACGAGTAGCCATATTTAAGTTGCTACAATCCAACAAAACATCTCACACGTGATAAGCTTAATATTACAATGTTGTTTAACTTCATTCCCTTCCTATTCAACAAAATATCTCACGCGTGACAAGCTTGCAATAAGAGAATAAATCAGATTACTATTCAATCAAACAAATTTACTTATTTTCAGTCACAACGCACAGAGAATCAATCAGAAGCGTTGCACCTCTGTATGTGAAGTGGCCTATTTTTTCTCCTTGTTTGTTGTTGCATGCCTCTTTTATTTCCACGGTAATTAACTCAATTAAATCTCTTCCGCCGCTTTTACATGCCACCAAGGGAGCTCGTTTGCATGTAGTCTGCTCTAGCCGCAATTAATGCAAAACGAGATAATAATTTAATGGAAAGCTTCTATAGTCTAGTTATTATTTGGTCTTTGTGCCACTAACAAATACGTCTAAAAAATAGACAAAGGGAGTAATATTAATGGTGAAGAATGTGAATATTTAAATTTTAATATTAATATATTATTTTTTAAGTTAATATTTTTTTACCGTTAGCACGGGTTTCGAGACTATACGTCCAAAAAAAATAGACAGAGAGAGTAATATTAATAGTGAAGAATGAAAAGCTTTAAATTTTAATATTAATATATTATTTTTTTAAATTAATATTTTTTTAGACTGTAACGTTAGCACAGGTTTCGGGACTAGTGATAGTAAAATATAGACGTTTCATATTAGCTGATCAGCAGGCCACATGCTGCATGGCGTGCCCTAATGGTGACGCCGCGTCCTGCGGGCATCGGACTTGATGAGGTTTACATTTGATAAAAGGACCGACGAGGTCAAGAAAACAAAGGATCAGCGCTAGACCTTAAGCTTCCATTCCACGAGTCGATCGAGGTCAAGAAAACAAAGGAGCGCTAGATCTTACTACTAGTAGCTTCTGATCCACTCCACGAGTCCATCGCGCGAGGTCAAGAAAACAAAGGAGCGCATGCAATATCTTAGCTTCTCCACTCCACGCTTGCTGCGCTTTAAGACTTGGTTGCCTCGGTTCGGCTGAGACCATTCCAGCAACAAAGCAAACTGATTCCGGTGAGAGGCCATTCGAGATCGAATGCGTCAATAGCAGCTGATTGCAGTGTGCTCACTGCTCAGTGCAGCCTTTCCCTAAGGTACAAGCAACTCATGCCAATGCTGGCTCTCTTCCATTTCAGTTTATCTCTAGATTAGATCATTCACATATATCATTGTTTCATGTGCATTTTTCAGTGACCTACTGCTCTACCACCTACGTACTTAAACTCTCATCTCAGCTGGACCATGTCTCAAAACTCTACCATTTTGTGTCCCCGTAGTGTAATCAATGAATTCAGCAAAGGCATTGACAAGAAGATGCTGCAAGTCAATGGCCTCATGTTGTTAAACGCCATCGCTATGGGAGTCGTGGTATTGGTGTTTATGCTCCAAGGTACCGGCGCCACCCCTTTGTCGGTTTCATCTTCCAGGGAGCCAACACGTTGTTCCTTCCTATCGTCACCTATGTTGCTGGCGCTGCAATGACCGATATTGATAAGGAAGTCGAGTACTACACGACCATCACTGAATTTAGAGTGTCAGCGGGAAGGATAGCGGCCCTTCACAACTTCCTAATTTTCTGTGGGCAGGACTTGTTATTCTTGTTGCTATTAGCACTTATGCGGTAATTGCCGTTGATCCAAGAGAAGGTAGAAGCGTTTCGCTCTCCACGGAACTGTTATTCTTGTTGCTATTAGCACTTATGCGGTAATTGCCGTTGATCCAAGAAAGTCGGAGGGCTTTTGAACAGTCAATTTTTGGATGAGTTAGCAAAATCAGAAGATAAGTACTACTTTTCTATTAAAAAATCAATAAGTGTGAAGCAAATCTTTGCAATACTCATTCTTATTACCGTGGTCAAAATCTATCAGAAGTACATAGTGTTTTACGTGGCTCGTGCCTCTTTCATGCTTGGACGTAATCCCCGGCTTATTGTCCCTTGCATGGCTAAGTTACAGCAAGTAGCAGGGAATGTGGTGTCTGCTCCGTCCCTTACATGGCTAAGGTTACAATGGCATTGCAGCAGCAGCCTCTTGGTTACAGCTATACATTTGGGACGCCGCCGGGGCCGGAGCACCAGCAAAGTGGCATTAGGAGATTCTTTCGAAAACAAAGTGGTGCCATAAGGAAGATAAAGAGAAAGGAAGGCTCCGAATTAGTGTCCCTGGACCGAGTTTGGGGATTAGATGACATTTGCTTCTTGAGCTCAACACAAGAAGCTAAAGACCTATGCTTTTCGTTCGCTTTGTTCAAGATGCTACGGTGCCGTTTTGCAAAGTACACAGTTTCTGAGGCTGGATTCACGAAGGCAAGCAATTTCTTTTGGCACACCTATCTCCTGCAGGGTGCTGATTACAGCAGGGTATTCAGAGTGATTGCGAATGAGCTCGCCTTCCTCCATGTCTATACCTTTTTTCCATCATCAGTTTCTCGTGACCAGAGTCTTTAGCCAGGTCTTGAGCATCGGTTTTTGCTCATATATGCTTGTATTCATGGTACAAACATTTGGCAACTCATTACGAGAAAGGCAAGTAATCTATATAGTGACTTGCCACCACATACTAGTGTCGGGATTACGTACTCCGGGTATCGGACAGATCGTGCTCGAACGCATGAGGCCTCGAGTCAGGGGTCGGGAGACCACGAGATCCGACCCCCAGGGACGATCTACGGCAGTCACGCCTTAGCCGCGCGGGCACGAGGAGGCTCCGGCCTCCGAAGGCCGACCCTCGGGGAGCGACCCCTGAGAGGTAGGTACCGCGTTATGGTACATTTACTCTGATGGCCAACTGCCGTCCGTCCTGACGGGACGGGACGTGATTCACCACGGCGACACTCCAGCAGAAAGCTGCGACGGCTGCTGGACAGGACATGACAGCACTGTAGCCGGCACAGTAGCGCCGGACGAGCATCACAATACCCGCCGCTGCGCACAATGCGACGGGTCACGACCACGCATAGACGAAGCGAAATGATGACGACAACGACGGAGGGGCCCACCTGTCGGCGAGACGACAGGGTCGCGTAGGGCCCACCACTTGTAACCCCAGGGCCCCCTCCTATATAAAGAGAGGCCCGGGGAGCGATAGAGACAGGAGGCGACCAAGAGACAATAACGAAAACAGCCACGAACACACGAAAGACAAATCCACGAGCTCCATTAGAGCCCAGGGTCCTTGCACCCTTCCGAGCAAACACCCCCACTCGCCCGCATTCCGGATCCTCCCGCGAAGAGAGGATCTCGCCTTTGTAATATTATCATCGAGATAATCCGCCCCCTGGACGTAGGGTATTACACCGCTCGAGGTGGTCCGAATCAGGTAAAAATCTCTTTGAGTTTTCCATAGACTAGGCCACATCGAATTCGAAGGCACACCACCCCCACGATCGTATATTTACTGTGCCGGTGGTCAGAACGTCGACAGTTGGCGCGCCAGGAAGGGGGCATTCTCCTTTAGTGTGCTCTCGCTTCGGTTTTTCGATGGCTTCCTACTCCGCTGTCGTGGGAGACAGTTCGGTCTCCCACCACTTTGGGGACTTCACGGCCGCTGAGGAAGGCCGGTCGTGGCAAGTCCCCACCTTCGCCTCTGGGCAGGCTTTTCGTTTCGGGAGCCTGAACTTCGTCGCAAACAAAGGTGGCGAGTTGCGCCTCCAGGCTCCGTGCAAGAGGCATCCTACTTGGTGGCGCTGGAGCCATCCCATTCTGGGGCACGACCCGTCAAGAGAATGCCTCACTCTCCCCGCCCCGAAGGGCGCGGAACCGGCGACCCCTGGCAACACGCCACCGGGTGCCAACCTGTCCCTGCGCCCCACGGTGGACGCCGTCGGCCAAGTCTGGCCGCCCCCGGGACGCACCGACAGCCTCGAGCCTACCAGCACTGAGGGATCAACGAGAACCTACCAGCATAGAGGGCCGCCGACCTTCGACACCCCGCTCGAGAACCTCGCGGTGGCAGCGTGCATCCTCAACGAGACCGCTGCTCCCGAGGACCCAGCACTGAGGGAAGTGTACGACCGCGTACGCTTCTGCCTCAGCAGCGCGCTTCAACGACCAGAAGCGTCCCTCCGGCCTCAGCAGTCGAAGACGAGAAGCAACCGCCGGTCCCAGGATCGGCGGAGCTCGGCGCGCGACAGCCAAGTCGAGGAACGAAACCCTCAACGCCATGCAGGGTCGGTCCTCCCGCGACTCGGCCCCAACCACGACGCCCGCGGCACCATCGACGCCAGACGCCAGGAGAGGAGTGAGCTCTGCTCCGAGTCCCGGCGGAGAAGCTCCCACGACCGTTACTATCGGCGCGGCTCCCTCGACTCCAGGAGCCCGAGTCCTGATGGGGTCGGACCCAAAGCGTTCGGATCGCTTATCCGGCATGTGAAATTCTAGCAGAGATTTCGTGCCCCGACCACCATCGGCCGCTACAACGGGGAGACGAACCCCGTCCACTGGCTCGAGGACTACCGCCTCGCCTGTAGGACCGGAGGGGCGGACGACCTGTTCGTCATCCAGTACTTGGCGCTCTTCCTCACCGACTCAGCCCGAGGGTGGCTCGAACACCTCCCCGAGTGCTGCATCCAAGACTGGAGCGACCTGCGCCGAATCTTCGTCAGCAATTTTTAAGGGACTTACACGCGTCCAGGTAACTCCTGGGACCTCAAGAATTGCAAGCAGGGGCCCGGCGAGTCGCTCCGGGACTACATCCAGCGCTTTTCACGAAAGCACAACGAGCTCCCCAACGTCAGCGACGCCGACGTCATCAACGCCTTCACCCGCGGAACGACGTTCAAGGCGCTCGTCCACAAGTTGGGCCGAAGGAACCCTCAGACGGATCGAGACCTGCTCAACGTCGCCACAACCTTCGCCACCGGAGAAGAGGCCGTGCAGGCCAACTTCGACCGAAGTCGGGCGCAGGACAAGAGATCGGGGACCGCCCTTCTGACCGGTCCGCGGACCGCCGCAACGAGCGGGGTGGCAGCAGCTCGGGCCGCAAGAAGAGCAAGGGTCGGCGCCACGATGACGACTTCGTAGCCGCCGCGGACCATCCAGCCCGACCCCCGACCAAGAAGTCGACCAACCACGACGGCCACTTCGATAAGATGCTCGACCGGTCCCTGCCCCAACCATTCTATGCCGATCAAGCACACCCTCCGAAATTGCCACCTGGCAAGGAGGTTCTTCGGGAACGGACTCCAGCCCGACTCCTCGGCGGCCAAGACCAACCCCCAGACTAAGGGTGCCGCGGAAGACGTCGGCGCAGCCTTCCCCGAGCAGGAGGACTGCCTCATGATCTTTGGCGGCCCCGCGGACTACTGCGAATCCCGCGGCCGCCAGAAGAGGACCTGGCGCGAGGTTAACGCTGCCAACCCTGCGGTTCCCCGCTATCTCAAGTGATCCGAGGCCCCGATCACCTTCGATCGGGCCGATCACCCGGACCACGTCCCGCAGCACGGGCGCCTCCCGTTGGTGCTCGACCCCATCTTCGGCTCTGTGCGTCTATCGAAGGTGTTCATGGATGGAGGGAGCGCCCTCAACATCCTCTATGCCGACGCCTTCCGGGCGATGAAGCTGACGGAGGCCGACCTTCGCCCGACCCACGCACCGTTCCACGGAGTCGTCCCCGGGGGCTACGCGACGCCCCTCGGTCAGATCACGCTCCCAGTCACATTCGGTGACCGGAGCAATTTTCGGACCGAGTCCCTCACCTTCGAGGTGGTCGACTTCACCGGCGCCTACCACGCCATTCTAGGCCGGCCATGCTACGCGAAGTTCATGGCCATCCCTAGCTACGTCTACCTGAAGCTGAAGATGCCCAGGCCGAAGGGCGTCATCACGGTCTCGTCGCACTTTCAACACGCTCTGGAGTGTGAGTAGGAAAGCTTCGAGCTGGCCGCCGCCAAATCGGGCCCGGCCCGGCTGGACGCAATCCGCAAAGCAGAAGGGTCGGACCTAGCGCTCCACTCCAGGCCCGCGTCGTCGACATCCTTCAAACCCGCCGACGACTCCAAGGAGGTGACTCTCGATCCCGCCGACCCCTCCAAGCAGGCCTGAGTCGGGACAGCGCTTTCCAGCGAATATGAAAGCGCGCTCGTCGACTTCCTCACCCGGAATCAGGACGTCTTCGCCTGGGCACCATCGGACATGTCCGGCATCCCGAGAGAAGTCGCCGAGCACTCCCTCGACATCATCGCGGGCTCCCGGCCCGTCAAGCAGCGACTCCGGCGTTTCGACGACGAGAAGCGCCGAGCCATTGGTGAAGAATTGACGAAGCTCCTAGACGCTAAGTTTATTTAAGAGGTCTACCACCCCGAGTGGTTAGCCAACCCTGTAATGGTGAAAAAGAACACCGGGCAATGGAGGATGTGTGTTGACTACACGAGTCTTAACAAGGTCTGCCCGAAGGACTCCTTTCCTCTCCCGCGCATAGACCAAGTGGTGGACTCGACCGCCGGGTGCAAAACCCTGAGCTTCCTCGACGCATACTCTGGGTATCACCAAATTTCCATGCGCGAGTCCGACCGGCCGACCACATCCTTCATCATGCGCTTCGGATCCTTCTGCTACGCCACAATGCCATTCGGGCTTAAAAACGCCGGCGCCACGTATCAGCGCTGCATGTAGAAATGCTTCCACGATCAGCTGGGTCGGAATTTGGAGGTCTACGTCGACGACATCGTTATCAAGACTCGGCGGACCTCCGACCTCGTTCAGGATCTGAAGGAGACATTCGCTAACCTCCGGCGCTTTCGAATCAAGCTGAACCCCGAAAAATGCGTTTTCGGGGTCCCCTCGGGCAAGCTGCTCGGCTTCGTCATCTCCGAACGTGGGATTGAAGCAAACCCCGAGAAGATCTCCGCGATCCTTAACCTCGGGCCCATCAGCAACGTCAAAGGCGTCCAGAAGCTGACCGGATGCTTGGCGGCCCTTAGCCGTTTTATCTCCAGGTTTGGCGAAAATGCGATGCCCTTCTACCGGCTGCTACGAAAAGCAGAGCGGTTCACCTGGACCACCGAGGCCCAGGAGGCCTTCGATCGGCTCAAGGCCCTGCTCTCATCGCCGCCGGTCCTCACGTCCCCGACCCCAGGAGAGACTCTCCTCCTCTATATCGCGGCGACCTCGAAAGTCGTCAGCACTGTCCTCGTCGTCGAGCGAAGCGAGGAGGGTCGGGCTCTCTCTGTTCAGCGGTCTGTCTACTTCGTCAGCGAGGTGTTGGCCGACGCTAAGACCCGATACACCCAGGTGGAGAAGCTGATCTACGCCGTTCTCATTACAAGCCGCAAGTTGCGACACTACTTCACGAGCCACTCCGTCCGCGTCGTCACCAGCTTCCCGCTCGGGGAGATCGTCGGCGGCAAGGACACGGTCGGCCGCGTCGTTACGTGGGCCATGGAACTCCTGGGGCTCGACGTCGTTTTCGTCCCTCGGCAGGCCATCAAGTCCCAGGCCCTGGCCGACTTCGTCGCCGAATGGACCGAGGCTTAGGAACTGCCGGCCTCCGGCAGCGTCGAGTACTGGACCATGTACTTCGACGGATCCTGCATGCTCAAGGGCGCGGGGGCTGGGGTCGTCCGGATCTCCCCGAAGGGAGACAAGTTCCGCTACGTACTGCAGTTGCAGTTTCGCGCCTCCAATAACACGGCCGAATACAAGGCGCTCCTCCACGGCCTGCGAATGGCCACCACCCTCGGCGTTCAGCGCCTCTACGTCAAGGGCGACTCCGATCTGGTCGTCAGTCAAGTCATGAAGACTTCCAGCTGCCGAGACCCGAAGATGGAAGCCTACTGTCAACAGGTCCGCAAGCTCGAAGACAAGTTCAATGGACTCGAACTCCATCATGTTGTACGACGGGAGAACAAAGCCACCGATGCCCTCGCCAAGATGGGCTCGGAGTGCAGGCTGGTCCCCGACGGCGTCTTCCTCGAGGTCCTCACCAAACTCTCCGTCAGGGTCGCGGAAGGGCCGCCCGTTGAGGGAACGAACGGCGAGCCGACCCCTGGACCAGGGGCAGAGATTATGGCGCTCGCCCCCGACTGGTCCCACGATATCTTCGTTTACCTTCAGGATAGCACTCTCCCGGCCGACCCCGACGGAGCCAGGAAGGTCATGCAACAGGCCAAGGCATACGTCATTTCGGACGGCGAGCTCTACAAGCGAAGCACGAGTGGTATACTACAGCGCTGCATCCCTCAGGAGCAGGGCATGCACCTACTCGACGACATCCACTCAGGCATCTGTGGTCATCATGCCGGACCCAGAACTCTCGTCGGCAAAGCCTTTCGACAAGGCTTCTACTGGCCGACGGCTGTGACCGACGCCCAAAAGCTCGTTCGAGCTTGCCAAGGCTGCCAGTTCTACGCCCGGCAGACACACCTGCTGGCACAGGAGCTCCAGACGATCCCGATCGCCTGGCCCTTCACCGTCTGGGGACTCGACATCCTCGGACCATTCAAGAGAGCACCCGGCGGCTTCACCCATCTCTTCGTCGCCGTCGACAAGTTCACCAAGTGGATCGAGGCCGAGCCGGTGCCCAACATCACTTCAACCCGGGCGGTTGAGTTCATCCGTAACATCATCTGTCGGTTTGGGGTCCCGAACACCATAATCACCGACAACGGAGCGCAGTTCACTGGTCGGCAATTCCGGAAATTCTGCGATGAATAACTACTCGATCGTAGGGTCGCGCCCCGAAGCGCACCCTAGCAGTCCGCACCCGGGCCGCACCTTGCTGCCTCCGCTGCGGACAGGACAGTAGCAATTACTCCGACGAGATGGTTGCCAGAGCGCGTCTGGCAGGCGACGTGACGTGGGCGCGCGAACCGCCGCGTCCTCGGCACCGTCCGATCGTGTTCAAATCAACCGCTCGGATCGACCGGCGGTTCAAATTCTCGAACAGTCCGATTGCCCTCCACGTGGAGGCACGGAAGCCGTCCGATCCCCGTAACCGTAGCGGCGGATTCGAATGAGGGGAGGCAACCGAACGAAGCCCCCCACGACCGGCTGACCGACAGCCGGGGCCACCGGGACAATCCGAACGTTCGGGCGCTGATCATGGCTAAGCCTAGGCGCGACGCTGATCATGGGCACGAACCGCATCGAACCGGTCCCACCTAGGCGTCTCACCGAACGAAAGACCGAGAACGACCTCGGCCCGACCCCGATAGTCGGAACGATGCGTGCACGCAGAACGAAACCCCTAACGATCGGCTGACTGACAGCAGAGGCCGTCGGGCCAATCCAAACGATCGGACGCTGATCATGGCCTTGGCCTAGGCGTGACGCCGATCACGGACAAGGACCGCGTCGAAACCGGTCCTTCTCAGGCGTCTTACCGAGTATAAAAACCGAGACTGACCTCGGTCCGATCTCGACCGTCGGCACGATGCCCAGCCGGCTCCCCGGATCGCCTCTAGGCTCGGGGGTTAAGCCAGCGGAATGATCCCGATACGATTAACCATCGGCGAACGATGGTCCGCGCAACGTTTCAGTCCACGACCGACCCTCCGGATCGCTCGAGGGCTCGGGGGCTACGCCCTACGGGCGCGCTCGCGCGCCCCCGTAATAGCACAACGAACCTCGGGAACGACCAGCCCAACGCCGCCTCAACCAGAGGTCACAAACGGCGCCAGGCTCAGGGGCTACTGTCGGGATTACGTACTCCGAGTATCGGACAGATCGTGCTCGAACGCACGAGGCCCCGAGTCAAGGGTCGGGCGACTACGGGATCCGACCCCCAGCGATGATTTACAGCAGTCACGCCTTAGCCGCGCGGGCACGAGGAGGCTCCAGCCTCCGAAGGCCGACCCCCGAGGAGCGACCCCTGAGGGGTAGGTACCACGTTATGGTACATTTACTCTGATGGCCAACTGCCGTCCGTCCTGACGGGACGGGACGAGATTCACCACGGCAACACTCCAGCAAAAAGCTGCGACGGCTGCTGGACAGGACATGACAGCACTGTAGCCGGCACAGTAGCGTCGGACGAGCATCACAATACCCGCCACTGCGCACGATGCGATGGGTCACGACTACACCTGGACGAAGCGAAATGATGGCGACAACGACGGAGAGGCCCACCTATCGGCGAGACGACAGGGTCGCGTAGGGCCCACCAGTTGTAACCCCAAGGCTCCTCCTATATAAAGGGAGGTCCGAGGAGCGATAGAGACAGGAGGCGACCAAGAGACAATAACGAAAACAGCCACGAACACACGAAAGACAAATCCACGAGCTCCATTAGAGCCTAGGGTCCTTGCACCCTTCCGAGCAAACACCCCCACTCGCCCGCATTCCGGATCCTCCCGCGAAAGAGGATCCTGCCTTTGTAATATTATTATCGAGATAATCCGCCCCCTGGACGTAGGGTATTACACCGCTCGAGGTGGCCCGAACCAGGTAAAAATCTCTTTGAGTCTTTCTTAGACTAGGCCACATCGAATTCGAAGGCACACCACCCCCACGAACGTATATTTACTGTGCCGGTGGTCAGAACGCCGACAACTAGCTATGCAAAACGAATTAGATGATCAAAACAATAGAACAATACATTTTTCTCGACAGCAGTACGATGATGTGGTGCCAGTATTCTTGATCCTTGCAGCACTTCTGTTTTCTGAGATCAGGGAGACTGTCTCCTTCTTCTGCTCTAACTTCACCAAAGTAGTCCTCGTCTGCAATTACATCCCCCACCCTCGCCGCCCGAAACTTGTTGCCTTTGTGTTCAAGTACTTGAGATGCAAGTGGTTGCTGGACCCCTGGGATGATAAGATGAGTCAGTGCAAGATACTGGTGTTCCACCCATGGAAGATTTCAACTCTTCTAAGGCGTCTTTTCCGTTTGCCCAACCAAAAGAAGGTCAAGGTACCGCGTGAGGTGAAGGAAGCCATCGGCAAAGCACTTCAAATTCAAGGCCTGGCAAGGGAGCAGCAGGGACAAGACCTCGAGGTATGCACATGCAGAAGCAATTTAATTTTCATGTTTATAAGCTCTTTGTGTCGTTCAATTTATTATTTTATGTGCACTTTTCCATTTCTTCAATTCTCGCTAATCGGGATATAACTACACTGTTACGTAACAGAGCCATATCTACCACCGAGGACACCCAGACCCCAGTCTATGGCAAAGGCATAGCTGACACCATACTCGCATGGCACATCGCCACGAGCATGTTTGAGGTGAAGGATCCAAAGCCAAATGGGTATAAAACCGCCGCGGTTCGGCTGTCAGACTACTGCGCTCAGGGTTTGATATTTCGTTTAAACCGTTAAAACCGGTCGGGACCGGTTTAACGAAAACCGCGAAAACCAGAAAAATCGATCAAAAACCGCTCTAAATCAAAAATTCAAAATTTGAACGGTTTGCTACAGTAAACCAGTCGGTTTTACCGGTTTGCTACAGTACCGGATTTCAAAATTTGAAACCCACCGGTTTTACCGGTAAGCCGACCTGTTTTACTAGTTTATCAACCGATTTTACCGGTTTTCGGTATTCCGAATTTTTTCAATTTTTCAAATTTTTTAAATTTTTAAAGCGAAAACCGCGAAAACCGGCCAGTTTTGAGCGGTTTTGTGAACCCTGACTGCGCCTACTTGGTGTGCCACCACCCCGAGCTCCTTCCCGACGATGCCGAATGGCGCAAGACTCTACACAAGGCCGTCAGCAAGGATGCTGCTAAGGCTCTTGCCAGCCGTGATGCAAAGTCGACGCCGGAAGCTGGTCCGTTTGAGAATCTGGTTAATCAGCTGCTTTCAAAATCCAAACATGAGGTGGTCAGGCAAGGCGCGACGCTCGCGAATGAGTTGGAGGAGAAGCTGGATGAGCACGCCAAGGCCATCTCGCGCGGCGGCGAGCTGGTAACCTTGGTCTGGGCGTTGCTCGCGCATGCCGGAGTGTGACAAGGGACTCCACTGTAGAGCGCAGGCAGCGACGTGCGCAGTGTGGCCGTGGACGTTGAAGTCAAAAGGTGTACAGTGTTGTACAGTAGATTAGTTGATAGTTGAAGAAATTTATTGCTGCACTTACAGCGTGTGTATAAAACTCAGAAGCTTTCCTCTGAGAAGAAGTAAGACAGACAATTCACTCTGCCAGTGCGCGTGTGTTTGTCTCTGCTTTCCCATTGTGCACTGTTCATCTTCACGTTTTAAGGGGTCAGCAGTGAGTTCCAGGGGTCGGCTAAGGGTCGGCTAGGTGTGTGCTGTAGGTGCAAGGTCATTGAGGGACCAACAAGTGGTATCAGAGCAAGGTTGAGCACCAGCAGTGATGGCAGGCACGTCGGAGACTTCTTCAGTGGGTTCACCGGTGCGGACGCCTGAGCGCTCTCCTGAGCGCTGTGGTCGCGAAGAGCGGCGCGGCAGAAGGGATCGCTCCGAGCCGTGCACGGTCGTTGTCCACAAGACTGTGAGGAAGTTCGGCGGCGCCACCACCTACCCTACGCATACACGCACGAACTACTCCGACTGGGCGGTGTTGATGAAGGTGGTGCTCTCGGCACGTAGCTTGTGGGTCGCCGTTGAATCCGGGACTAACGACGACACGGAGGACAAGCTGGCGCTGGAGGCGATTCTCCACGCGCTGACACCAGATCTCATCTCCATTTTGGGGACAGCGAAGACAGCGGCGGAGGCGTGGGAGAAGCTCGCATCGATGCGCGTAGGCTCGGACTGAGCGAAGAAGGCGAAGGCGCAGCTGCTCCGGAAGGAGTACGAGAACATCACGTTCCGTGGTGGTGAGTCCGTGGAGGATTTCGCACTGCGACTCACCTCGCTGGTGGCAGAGCTAGCAGCACTCGGTGACGAGATCGCTGAGCAACAGGTTATCGAGAAGTACCTGCGGGTTGTGCCGGCGAAGTTCGAGCAGATTGCTCTCTCGATTGAGACTCTGCTCGACCTCTCGAAATTCACGCTGAAGGACGTGACCGGGAGGTTGAAGGCGGTCGAAGACGTCGCCGCGGCAGCAACATCTGCAAGTACCAGCAGCAGGCTGCTGCTGACGGAGAAAGAATGGAGGGCGCGTTGAAGAGAGCAGGCGGGCAGCCCGTCCACCTCCGGTTGGAGCGGGCGTGATAGAGGCAAGTCAAGGAGTGGCAAACCCTCCCCATGCGCCGACGACGAGTGCCACAACTGTGGCAAGAAGGGGCACTTGGGCACGTGATTGCTGTGCGCCCTAGCGCCGTGACCGCGGGAGTCAGGGGCGCGACCGCCAGGGCCGAGAGCGGAAGGAGAAGGCCCATCTGGCGGAAGAGGGCGAGCAAGATTCGCCTTTGCTGCGGTCGCAGCTTTGTGCTCTCGGGGACGTCCTAGAGGACGGAGAGCATCGGGAACTTGAGCGGGATGAGGTCCGGGCTCATGTTCACCTGGGAAGGAAGGAAGACGCCGTCGAGGACGTCTGGTACCTCGATTCAGGGACCAGCAGCCACATGACGGGCAACAAGGCGGTATTCACAGAGCTTGACTCCGTCATCTCAGGGTCGGTCAAGTTTGAGGATGGGTCGGTGGTGATGACTGGAGTCTACTTCATCCCACGTCTGAAGACCAACATTGTGAGCCTTGGGCAGCTGGACGAGCGAGGGTGCCAGGTATTGCTCGAAGACGAGGTCCTCCGCGTCAGAGACCGAGAGCGACGGCTGCTGCTGAAGGTGAACCGCGGGAGGAACCGTCTCTACACCTTCAAGCTCCATGTGACACAGTCGGTGTGCCTGGCGACGAGGCTTGGTGATGATGCGTGGCTGTGGCATGGGCGGTTTGGCCACATCAGATTTGATGCGCTGGTAAGGCTAGGTCGGCACGACATGGTGCGAGGCCTTCCCACGATCGAGTATGTCGGAGAGCTGTGCGACAGTTGCCTCGCCGAAAAGCAGCGGAGACAGTCGTTTCCATGCAAGGCGGCGTACCGTGCCAAGGGTCTTCTGGACCTCGTGCACGGCGACATGTGTGGGCCAATCACCCCGCCGACGGATGCGGGTCGGCGCTACTTCCTTCTACTGGTGGATGACTGCAGTCGGTATATGTGGTTACGACTGCTCACCACCAAAGATGAGGCTTCCAGAGCTATCGTAGAGTTCCAGACGCGGGTTGAGACCGAGACAGGTCGGAAGCTGCGCGTGCTGAGGATCGACCGGGGTGGAGAGTTCATCTCGGTGGAGTTTGGTCGGTACTGCGCCGAGATGGGCGTGGAGCGGCACCTCACGGCACCATACTCGCCGCAGCAGAATGGTGTCGTGGAGAGGCGGAACCAGACCATCGTCGGCTTGGTCAGGAGCATGTTGAAGGCCAAGGATATGCCGACGGCGTTCTGGGGTGAGGTGGTGAGCACGGAGGTGTTCATCCTCAACCGCTCGCCGACCAAAGCCGTAGCCGGGATGACCCCCTTCGAGTCTTGGCACGGGAGGAAGCCAGATGTGTCCTTCCTCAGGATATTCGACTGGGTGGCGCACGTGAAGACAGTGAAGCCACACCTCGGCAAGCTGGAGGATAGGAGCACCAAGATGGTGTTCTTTGGCTACGAAGCCGGGAGTAAGGCGTATCGCCTATATGACCCTGTCGGGAAGAGGGTGCATATCTCCTAGGATGTCGTCTTCGACGAGGCGGCAAACTGGAACTGGTCGGAGACCAGTGCAAAAGAAGGAGAGGCAAGCTCATGGAGCTCCTTCTCCTTCGAGCGCTCCTCAGAGATAGAGGAGGCGGGCTCAGCTTCAGGGGGAGCTGAGCGCGGCGATGCCAAAGGTCGGCGCGAACCGAGGTCAGCAGAGCCAGAGGGCTTGGACGGTTGGGGTCGGCGCGATTCTGGATCAACCGCACCGCGTGACTCAGAGTTGGCAGGGCAAGGCCTGGACTTTAGGAGTCGGCGCAGGAAACGACCGGCGAGTCGGCACGACCAAGGTTGGTGGTCATCGAGTCGGGACGACTCTGACTCCGACGGTCGGCGCGACCAAAGGTCGGACAGCCGACGCGACTCAGCTGCGACGAAGGGTCGGCGCGATGCCAAGACTGGAGGTCGGCGGAGCCTGGGATCAGCAAGCCAGGAGGACTCGGATCCGGCTGAGCAGAGCGGCACCAGGTCCGCGGGTCGGCGCGGCCAGAGGTCGGGAGGTCGGCGCGGTCAAAGGTCGGGCGGTCGGCCCCAGCGTGACTCGAGGCTCGAGGGCTGGGGTCAGCGTGGAGCGTCGGGGTCTGAGGGTCGACAGAGCGACTCAGACGCCGCGAGTACAGGAAGCTCAGGGTCTTCCTGGTCGGGGAGGTCGACTGTGAGACCAAGGTTCGTGTCGTCACCTCCCGACCGCTCTGTCGACCTTGATGCGGCGCAGGACGAATGGCCGCTGAGGTATCGGTCGATCAATGATTTGATCACCGACCCTCAACACCTGAGGACAAGGACTTAGGTGGAACGCAACGCGCAGCAATTGCTGACGGTGACTGTCGAGGAACCAAGCACGTTCACAGATGCCGAACGCGACCCATGCTGACAGAAGGCCATGGCAGAGGAGATGCGTTCAATTGAAGAGAACCGCACTTGGGAGCTAGTGGATCCGTCGACCCGTTGTCGACCGATCGGGCTCAAGTGAGTCTTCAAGGTGAAGCGTGATGCCAATGGGAAGCTGATGAAGCACAAGGCGAGGCTGGTTGCCAAGGGGTACGTGCAGCCAGAAGGAGTGAACTTCGACGAGGTGTTCGCGCCAGTTGCGTGGATGGAGTCGGTCCGACTCATGCTGGCTTTGGCGGCGGAGAAAGGCTGGCAGGTCCATCACATGGACATGAAGTCAGCATTCCTCAACGAAGAGCTAGCCGAGGAGGTGTCCGTAGAACAACCGTCGGGCTTCATTGAGAATGGTGAAGAGCACAAGGTGCTCCGGCTGCGGAAGGCGCTGTACGAGCTCCGACAGACTCCGCGAGCATGGAACACCAAGCTGGACGCAAGCTTAAATAAGCTTGGCTTCACCAGGTGTGTAAGTGAGCATGCGCTCTACACACGACGCTCTAGGGGGAGGACGCTGATCGTCGGAGTCTACGTCGACGATCTTATCATCATCGGCGCCAAAAAAGAGGACATCAAGACGTTCAAGCAGCAGATGACGTCTCTGTTCAGGATGAGCGACCTGGGGTTGCTATCCTACTACTTGGGCATCGAGGTGATGCAGGAGGGAGGAGTCATCAAGCTCTCCCAGTCCGCCTACGGGCGAAGCTCCTAGAGAGGGCGGGCCTCTCGGAGTGCAAGGCAGCACAGACGCCGATGGAGGATCGGCTAAAGCTGTCGAAGAGGAGCACAGCGCCGACCGTTGATGCGTTCTGGTATCGAAGCATCGTCGGTGGGCTGCGCTACCTAATGAACACACGGTCGGACATTGCGTTCGCCGTGGGGTTCGTGAGCCATTTCATGCAAGATCCAAGGGAGGATCACCTCGCCGCTGTCAGAAGGATCCTACGCTACGTCACAGGGACGCAAGGCTATGGAGTCCAGTACAGCAGGACCGGCGGAGGTTCACTGAAGCTGATCAGGTTCAGCGACAGTGACATGAGCGGCGACACCGACGACTGGAAGAGCACAACCGACGTTGTGTTTTACCTAGGGCACAACCCCATCAGCTGGCAGGCCCAGAAGCAGCGAGTGGTAGCTCTCTCGACGTGCGAGGCGGAGTACATAGCTGCGACGACAGCTGCATGTTAGGGTGTGTGGCTCTATCGGCTGCTGTGCGAGCTGTCAAGAGAGCAGCTGCAAGCACCAACCCTGATGGTGGACAACAAGTCAGCCATTGCCCTGTGGAAGAACCCCGTCCTTCACGACTGTAGCAAGCACATTGACGTGAGGTATCACTTCATCCGTGACTGCGTCAAGGGAGGGCGGATCGTCCTCGAGTTCGTCGAAACCCGTCGGCAACTCGCGGACACTCTCACCAAGTCACTTGGGCGCGTCCGATTCTTGGAGGCTCGGTCTCGGGTCGGCGTGATTAAGGTGGCTGAGGAGCAGCATGGTTAGAGGTAGATTGTTAGACACAACAACTCTGTTGCTCTGTTTTTACTCCTTCCGCGGTTCCCAAGGCGACGAGACTCCACTATGGCAGCGCAGGCGGCGACATGTGACAGGCGATGTGCGCAGTGTGGCCGTGGACGCCGAAATCAAAAGATGTACAGTGTTGTACAGTAGAATAGTTGGTAGTTGTAGAAATTTATTGCTGCACTTGCAGCGTGTGTATAAAACCCAGAGGCTTTTCTCTGAGAAGAAGTAAGACAGGCAATTCATTCGACCAGTGCGCGTGTGTTTGTTTCTGCTTCCCCGTTGCGCACTGTTTATCTTCACGTTTCAAAGGGTCGGGAGTGAGTTACAGAGGTCGGTCAAGAGTTGGCTAGGTGTGTGCTATAGGTGCAAGGTCATTCAGGAACCAACAATGGACTATGCAAAATTGTGCGGCTATAGATTTGCTGCGAGTACTTTTAGAATTTTTTTCTTTGTTATATATGGTACTAGATAACTTAGTAGGGCAAGCTTATAGTACTGTTGTGGAAATATTATCTCTGAAATGTATCGCTATTATATGTAGAACTTGTTTGCACGTACAATATACTTCTCTACTGACAACTCAGGATTATTAGATGGTTCAGATTCTATATCTTGGTTTAAAACATACCGCCCCTATATAATTAAGTTGCTATCATCATTGACTTATAATATCAACTTTGTTTACTCATCTTATTCAAAAATCACACAACTTGTCTCTAATTAACTTGGTTGTGCTGAATATGTAAGGTATTTTTTTTGGGAAAGTATATGCAACGCCTGGGCCGAGAATGACACAGCAGCGTTGGCGTTGCAAGTCATAGTGCCCACACAGCACAAGCTCCAGCACAAACGCCCTGTTAATTGCCATGCTAATCATAGTGCTCACACAGTACGAGCTCCAGCACCAACGCGAGCTGTGTACATGCATCCGAGTTTGGCGTTACGGCCGCCAGAGAGCATCGGGTATAAATGGGCATCAAGAAGACGAACCATTAGCCGAACCAGGGACGAAAGGCCTCCTTGAAATGCAAGAATTTTTTTTATTTTCTGCGTTTTTTTTAAATTAAACTAATTTCTGTAAAATTCGCGTGATATTTCTGTGAATTTCTGCCTTGAAAGAAGCTTCCACGCCGTGGCGATCGATGCCGACCCTGGACAGGAGGCTGCTCGCGTGGAGCGACGACGAGGACTACGACGACGAGGACGACCTGCATACGGCGGCGAGCTTGGAGGACGCGTACGACCAGTGCGGTGGTGCCTTCGTGGACGACGTCCTAGTCCCGGCGACGAACGCCCGCCGAGCCGGAAGGACGCCGGTGGACTGCCTTGACGGCGGCAGTGCCGGTGGAGTCTGCGCCAGGCCGTCGTCCGGCACGCGCAAGGCTTGCGCCGCGGCGGGGCTCGTCGCCGTCGGCTGCGTGTTCGCTTATCTGGCCTGGTGGTGTGGCAGGCGCAAATTGCCTGTATTTTTTTTTAACTGATAATGCAAATTATTAGTCTTATTTAAAAAATATTATCTTATTAAAAAATTGTTAGAATACGTAAAATTATCAGTCATATTTCAAATAACTTTAATGATGAAATAAATTATAATAAAGATATATAGTATTTAGCGTGTCAACTTGGATCAATTTCACAACTGGTCCGTGATAAAATTAGAAAGCACTCAGACAATACCTCGATCGCATGCGTATCAATCTAAGCCTCGTTTGGAAGATTTTTTTTTTCTGATTCTTGCGTTTTTCTATAAAATTAAACTGATTTCTTTGAAATTTTTATGAGATTTCTACGAAAATCGTGCATTCCAAAACAGGCCTCATTTGTTGGGTCGGGAAACAGCCATGCAACAACATTACGATACAAAATCCATTTTGTGAGACAGAAAATGCAGTTCCTAGAACATGCTTTGAGCAGATAATTAGGCCTTGTTTAGTATAGATTAGTAGAAAACAACTTCTTAAAAAAACTACTCAAAAAAAAGATTCTTTAAAAAATAGATTCCTTAAAAAAGTATTTTTCAAACAGTTTGGTAAAACAGCTTTTATTGTGATTTTAATGTATAAATGAAAGGAGAATTCATAAGAAGAGTGCTTTTGCTCTTAATACAAATTAGAAAAGTGCTTCCTAAGAAAAGAATACAGAAGCACTTTTTGTAAAACTGTTTGGTGGATATTTTGTAGAATCCGAAGCGGAAGTACTTTGAAAATCCATACCAAACAGGTCCTTAAACTCACTGACTAATGAATAAAATCACGCTGCTGCCATACATCATTATATCCAACGAATATGGAAGAGAAGGGAAAAAGAGCGAAGTATGAATGTTGGCGGGAGACTTATGGACTCTGATACTGCAAGTTAAAGCATCAGTCAGCAAAAAGTATGTTAAATAACAGCTGAAACTAGATCAACCCAGATGTTGAACTCTGCAAATATTTACTTGAATACTTTAGGCTTCTTAAGAGTATAATTCTAACTTGCAAAAATGTCAAAACGGCAGCTATAGTTCTCTACAGGAGCACTGGCCTCCCCTGAAAATGTGAAACCCCGATGAGTCTCTGACTGAGATCTCTTTACCGGTAGCAGCAGAGGCGTGCTCCAGAAACGAGTGGCAATCACCACACATGCGAATGTTCTTCACGACACGGACAGTTTGCCCTGGGCCTGCCGTTAGAAGACCATACATGGTAGCCAGCTTCACACTATGGTACATCAGAAAGTGTCTCTTCTGGTACTCCTCAACATCGTGCAGGACAAAGGTGGTGTCTGGTTCATACCCAGCCTTCATGCACTCGAGGATCAGCACATCCAGGCCAGCATATATGTCCTTGGATTGAGGGTGCGATCTATCCCGTGCAAAAAAAGAGTGGATGGTGTTGCCATGAAATGTCCAGCTCCTGGCTGGAATCTTGCGCATACCCTTCTCACGCATCTCCAGCCTTGTGTTCTCCGAGCTGTGCCACCTTGCTGATTCAGACAAGAGATTTGATGTCAGCACATAAGTGGATGGGTCTTGTGGTTCTAGTGCAAGCAGATGTTTCATGGCTCGTCTTCGCACAGCCATTTTGGAGCGCTTGCTGCAGCTGTCGAGCAAAGACCGCCAAACTAATGCACCAGGCTTGAATGGCATACTAGCTATAAGCTGTTCTGCCTCATCAAAATGACCCCAGCAGCCAAGAACATAAACAAACGCTGCATAGTGCTCCATGGCTGGTTCAATCCCAAATGTGCTCGACATAGAATGAAATAATTCCCTGCATTTGTCTGCAGAGTCTGAGCTTGTGTGGCTGCAAGATGATATGATAAGAAGAAAGGTAATCGAATCAGGACTGATGCCTAATCTCTCCATTTGAGCCCATATGTCCAAAATCTTTTCTCCCTGACGGTGAAGAAGATGCGCAGTGATTAGTGCATTCCATGACACCAAGTCTCGACGAGGCATTCTCTCAAAGAAACTTACTGCATCTTCCACCTCCCCACACTTGCCATACATACTGATAACTGCATTGCCAACACCAGGAGCAGAGAAAAGCCCAGACTTTGCAGCAAAAGAATGCAGTTGCTTTCCAAGTTCAGTGAACCCCAGAGTGCCACAAACGCCAAGAACTGCAGTCAGCATGAATTCATCAATGAACTGAACATCACTGCTTCTAAACATTTGAAGGAATGTAGAAATAGCTTTCTCATACTCCCCATCTCTGACCCTAGCAAGCACCAATGAGCTCCACGCAATGTGAAAGCTTTCCACATGCCGCCACTGCTCAAATAGCAGATGTGCATCTCCAGACCGGCCACACTTGATGCACATGTTTATCAACACAGCATCAATCCAAGGACTAGAGCCACAGCCACACTTAATCACAAAAGCATGAACCTGCTCGCTCACCTTCCTATCTGCAGCAATAGCACAGGCATTCAAGGCACCAGTCACCGTGACATCCGAAATCTCCAACCCATCATTCACCATTTGCCTAAATAACCCAAGCCCTCGGAGCCCTGCCTTCTTCGCAAACGTGACCCGCACGCCTTCTTTGTTGTGACAGAACCCAGTCAGAACAGCATTGTAAGTGACAAAGTTCCTCTCTGGCATCCGATCAAACACGTCCAGCGCCATGTCGACCATGCCAAACTCCATGTACCCATTGAGCAGCCCGGTCCACGATATCACGTCCTTCACTGGCATCCCCTGGAACACGCTTAGTACATCGTCAACAGAGTCGCCATGCTCCGCGTAGAACCCAATAAGCGCGTTACCCACGCTCAGGTCCATCTCGAACCCTGACTTGAGCGAAAGCGCGTGCACGGCCTCTCCCTCGGGCAGGCCGAACCCCTCGGCGGCCGCGGCAAGGAGCGATGACAGCGTGAACCTGTCGGGTCGCACACCGCTCACGCGCATTTCGCCGAACAGCTCGAACGCTTCCTCGTGCCGGCCAAGCTCGACGAGGCCAGCAAGCACGGTGTTCCACGACGATACGTCGCGGGTGCCCACTTCCATCCCGTCGAACACCCTCACCGCGTCGCCGAATCGGCCGCACTTGACGTACACTCCGAGGAGCGCGTTGTCGACGAGGAGCGAGGAGCCGAAGCCGGACTTGGCGGCGAGCGCGTGCACCTGCGCCCCGAGGCGCGGGTTGCCCCGGCGCGCGCAGGCCGTGAGGAGTCCCACGAAAGTGTACTCGGTGGGGCTCAGGCCGTCGAGGCGCATGCGGCGGAGAAGCTCCGCGGCCGCGGCGGCGGGCGAGCCGAGGCGCGCGTGGCCGGAGACG
Source organism: Zoysia japonica (assembly GCA_001602275.1). NCBI lineage: Eukaryota > Viridiplantae > Streptophyta > Magnoliopsida > Poales > Poaceae > Zoysia > Zoysia japonica. The sequence goes on along the minus strand of BCLF01000051.1, from coordinate 1,016,273 downwards.
AGCGCGCTGTAGGACGCCGCGTCTCGAGCGCCCATCCGCTCGAACACGCCCCGCGCGTCGTCCAGGCACCCCGCGCGGAGGTACGCGCACATGACCGCGTTCGCGGC
>BCLF01000051.1:998486-1015780 GCA_001602275.1 Zoysia japonica | reverse complement strand
CCCGACTTGACCGTGGCCGCGTGCGCCGCGCGGGGGTCGGCGACGGCGGCGGCGCGGAGGACGGCATGGGCGGGAGGCGGGGAAGTGTGCGTCGGCGCTGGCGGGAATGAGAGGAGGAGAGGGGGCGGCGCCGGCGGGGCGGTGGTGGCGCGGAAACGGGGCGGGGACGAGGAGGGGGATGAGGTGGAGATGGCCATTCATTTCACTCCCAGCGGCGTCGAGCTCATCGCTGGCGCGCTTGTTCAGCTGCCGGCGGGCGGGGACGGAGTGAGCCAAGCCCAGCTTAGCCACGGCCTGGATACGGGGCCCGAAACTGAATGCATATCACGGATCACGGTCCGTCCGCTAAGGTATTGAACCAACAAGATATTGGGCCGGATGCTGTTTGTCAGCCCAGCTCCATCCAATCTCTAATCATTACTATAGCTCCGTTTTCTAAACGGTTATGGCAAAACATCATCTTTGATTACCAATGCTTTTCAAGAGAACTTATCATGCAATAAACATAATTATAATATAAATTATAATAAAATGTATAATATTTACCTTATTGTTTTAAATAAGAAGTAGTTAAGATAATATTGTAAGTGAATGATTATAATAATTTAAAAATAAAAGGAGTATGTACTTTCTATATTTTTAAATTGATATCGTCGTTCATTTTTATCATCAACTTTGATCATTCATCTTATTTAAAAATTTTGCTCAAATGTGTAAAATTTTAAGTTGTGATCTAAATAACTCTAATGATAAATCAAATTATATCAAAATATATAAAATTTACCAATTTTTTTTTAATAAAACGAATGGTCAAAGTTAAATTTAAAAGTCAACGGCGATATAAATTAAAGGACAAGGACGGATGGAGTATGCAATAACAATAACAAGAAGCAAAGGTCAATCCCTACAGTTCTGAAAAGCGGAGGCAATGATAAATCATTGGCCAAACAAAATCCGCCCACCTTGATCCTTGACGGCAATGTAACGTGGGTTTCCCATTTCCAACATCACAAGGTGGTTTCAACTCTCAAGGTCGACGAAGGTACAGGACCCCTGACCCAAAACGGTCTGCCCAGCTTAGCTGCGCAGCGCTTGCATGGTTCATCCAGTCAGGAGGACGCGAAGAAAACGTGCTGAAGGCTGAGCAGCGACGACCCAAAGAGGAAGCTGTTGAGTGGTGTGGTGAAGTGGTGGTGCCGATAAGCCGAAAGGGACGTTGGTCATGGACTGATGGACCTCATGGTGGAGCAAAATCCTGTACTCCGTATTGGATTTTCTGCAGGGGTAGATGCCACATGCCAGTCATTCATCGCTAGGATACCATGGATAATGGATGAATTTTTCTGGAGTTTTTGTTTGTTCTGTAAAATTGATTTCTGCAATACGATGTACGGGGAAAAACTTAGACCTCCTTTTTTTTTTAAGAATCAAACCTAAACCTCTTTTGAAACATGTGAATTTTACCTGTTTTTTATATTTTTTATGAAATTAAATCGATTACTGTAAAATTTATAAGTTTAACTCTTTGCTGAGCCTGTAAATTAAGCTGGATTTCATTTATCCAGGAGAGTACCACACGCGAGTTGCTGGCAGACAATGTAATAACAATCTCAAAGAGCTGGTTTCAAACGCTGACGATGCATGAAGTTCCAAGCATCTTTTTTATACTTAGCTCCCTCTAAGAGTTTCAGTTTGTGATTCTCGCGCAGAATCAAAGGAGCTATTCTTTAAAATAAATTAAGAGATTGAAAGTTAAAAAAATAGCTTATTCTAATTCTGTAAAGTCATTCTATGTCTTGATTCTAAGAGTTTGTCTAACAAAACAAACAAAAAAAATCACAAAATCACAAGTGAATCAACAATCAGCGGCTGAAGCTCCAGGGCCCTTACACCATCAGTATCCGTGGGTCACTGTCTAACACGAAACTGACAAGACAACGATCGCCCGTCCAATCCGGACCCAGGTCACGCCCGAGTTAATTATTGCCAAGGCGATCCAAATCTATGTAAGGATAACGAAAGTGGCTCCGTATCTTGTTGATGATGGGTTCAACGCCGCGTTAGTGGTTTGGTGGGCTTCATTCACGGTGCCAATTGCGGACACCGGAAACAACAAGGTCCTGGTCACAGCTTTGCTGTTGCGTCGATCTAAAATATGCGGCGTTCTGCAGCATCGGTATCGAATCAACCAAGTCTTGGTCATCAGTTGGTCATGGTTTACTATCAAACACCAAAGAAAACTCTCTAGGGCCTAAAGTATAGAACGTTGTTTCGCTAAGCTAATAACAGGACTGGATAAAAAAGAAATCATCTAGTACGATTTTTTTATAGATATATTCAAGCCTTGTTCTGTCAAGGCCACAGTCCAATACAACAGTAGATGATCCAACGAGGTTTCTAGGGCATCTGAAATGGAAAATCAAATGCACATGTCAAAGAAAAATACTATGTTCTTTTTTTGACATAATCTAATACAGTATATGCCTTTGTGAAGGTGATACTTTCAAATGCACTCCCAGTTTTAAGAATTCCATTGAAACTCATGATTTTCATAGAATTGTGCAGAATTCACAGGAATCAGTTCAAATTTAAAAGAAAAACGCAAGAATAAAAAAAATTTCTTTCAATCCAGAAGAGGTCTAAATTGTTATCGTTGTTGATCATGATATTTAAAAATTAGTTTAAATTTGTAAAAAATTATAAGTTTTTTTGGACTAATTTTAATGATAAAATAAATTATATATAATATTTATTACACTTTTTCGAATAAAATGAATAATAAAGATTATGTTAAAATATATACAGAGTAACAAGTTGCAGAAAAAAAATAATGGTAATAAAAAGGTACTACTACCATAACCTCGGCTTAAAAAAAAGAGAGAGTCGCCGCAGTGAATCCCGGATAGCAAAAAGCAGCTGTCCCAGCAGTGAAAAAACTGAAAACTACTAAAACCGAAAAAAAAAGAGACAGCTCACAAATAAATCCAACAAAATCCACGTTGTTTCCTCTCCGACACTTGTCTTCTTCCAGTGGAGCAAAATGGCGATGCCACCGCTCCCCAGCCCCAGCCCCAGCCCCAGGCCGCCACCACAATTATGCATTTCCACTTCTATAAGGCCACCACCATGTCTTTATCCTTTCCTTCCACTTGATCCCTCCCTCCGCTCTCCTCCATCGAGAATTCCACCTGCGGAAGTGAGATTCGTGCAGTTTCTGCCGAGCTTCTTGTGGGGCTGGCGGCCGGGCTGCGAGCTTGCGTGGAGAGGCAAAGCAGCGGCAAAAGTTGCGATCTTTATCGGCTGGATTCCTCTCCCCACTCTCTCTCTCTCTCTCTCTCGTTTGTGCTTCGTTGTTTAGAGGCCCACTTGGCTCTCTCTCTCTCTCTCTCCCTCTCTCTCTCTCTCTCTCTCTCATCCACCTTCCAGCTCCTGGTCCCTGAAAAAACGGAGATCTTTTTGTTGCAAGATTCGATCTGTTACCGCCGGCTTGCTTGCTGCGCGAAGCTCCGCCTCCGCTCCTTTCTCGTTCTGTTTGCTGGCCGGTTCAGCTTGCTGTGTTCTTGTGCTGCTGGTGAGGCCAGTTCTTGGCGCCCCGGCTCGGATCGAGGTGGTGAATGCTCGCTCCGAGCCCCAGACTGCTGTTTCCGAAGCGATCCGCGGTCGCTTCTGCCGGCAGTAGCGGTCTTCCTTGATTCGTCCCGCTGGGAGATTCGGTTTATGCTGTGGGTTGTCCCGGAGCTCGGTTCCCCAATTCGCCATTTTGATGAGGAGTTCTCACGACTGTAAGAGCAACTGCGCTCCTTCCCTGTGCTACCTCCCCTGCCTCCCGAAACCCAAAGAAGATGCAACCGGCGGTACTGTCCCTGGGCCCCCGAGCCCCGCCGCCGTCGTCGCAGAGGAGAAGCCGCCTCTGGTCCAGAAGATCGACGCGGCGGCGGCAGCCGGCGGCGACGACGACGAGGAAGGTTGCAAGGAGGTCCCGGTGGCTCCCAAGAGCAGCCTGAAGAGGGCTGACTGTGTGGGCAGCAACAATGTGGTGAAACGCAATGTGAAGTGGATGGATTTGGTGGGCAAGGATCTCACTCAGGTCAAAGAATTTGAGCCAAGGTGCGTGATGTTTTCTTTACTACTAGTTCTGCCTAGTTGTGTAAATTGAGGGTGAATTTGGAGTGGTGCTGAGCCGAATATAAGAATGTTTGCCATGTGATGTGTATGATGATAGTTTCAGGTAGAGATTACTAGTGCGTATATATATTTAGTTCTGCTGGTGGGCATGTGGAATGCCTCTGATATCTAGAGGAATGTTCGGGTCTTAGGTCACAGCGGCGCGAATTTGCATGTCGCAGTCACTTGCAGTTGCGTTGACATTAGGAAAACACTATCTCGTGTCAAAGTCAATGGTTGTCTGATGCCTCATGACCCTTGGTAATGTTGGCCATATTTTGTTGTTCCAAGGTGGTGGGTGCATTATATAAGAATTGGGTAACGGATAAGGCAATGTGTAGTATACAATTTACTATATTTTGACCTTGGTTACAGTGTGTAATGGTTGATGTGGATGTACTTGGCTTCCTGCCCTAACTGATCAACATCTGAGTGAGAAACCGGATGGTCGAGAACATGCTCTAAATAATTAATTAATTTTCTGATTATGAAGAGTGAATTAGCAGTTGCAAATTTCTTTTGTCTGCATGAAGCTATAGACCTTGCCATCTGCTTTCCCGTTTGGATGGCTTCCCAACCATCCTAACTTCAATTTGCCTTTTCTTCCCATTGCGTCGTGACAGTTTCTGTCTACACATCAATGAAGCGTAACCCAACAGTTAATGTTGTTTTATCGCTATCTAGAATTATGTCTATCCACTTTAGAAACTTGAGGCCTTGATGCCCTTGCTTGCTTACTTTGTTTCAAAAAGTTTGCTAGCAACTCTGAGCTTGTGATTGCCTTTGGTATCCCGGTGCAAACATGAAATTTCTTTCAGCTTCTATTTTTCTTGTGCCACAAGTATGCCTGTGCACTAGTCATACTTAGATTTTATTGTATTCTGTAATTTTGTACTATGTGTGGTAATCTTTGTAAAATCTGGGTGAGGTCCATCCATGAATGGAACTATGTAAATTTCTGTGTGTGCTCGTGAAGTACTAATCAACAATGCATCTACTAGAAAAAAGGTAACCAATGGTAGCTCATCCATCCATCTAGCTAGCTATTTCCTGGAATCCGATCATTTTGTATTTGCATGTTTGTATATCAATACACACTCTTTCTTAAAGTTCTTGCTGCGTCTTTCTGCAAGAAATTTGCAGCTTGCCATGTGGCTGATTGAATATGACCCTGTGACAATCCTTTCTAGAAACAATTAAAATACTTAGCTGTAGACCAATCAAGCTTCCGTTCCACGTCAGCACATACCTTTTTGTAAGAAATAAAATCTCAATCAGGGCACTTGAACCTTCATTTTCAGCCGGTCATTCAGCTGTGAATTGCTTCCAGCTGTTGTATTGGATCATATATCATGACTGGATAAGCTGATTGGTTGATTCACATTCCCATCATGCATTCAAACCTAATGACGCTTCACTGGTAGTACTATGTTACAAATATCACTTTCATCCTTCTGCTGCGATGTTTACTGAACCATATCATTGTCATTCAACATTTTCATGTCGTTGAGATACGCACATAATTGTCCTGCCTTTCGTAACTTTGGATTCCTATCGAAGGCTGGTTGTTTCTAGTTTTTTCACACAAGTGTACATTGACTGCTCTGCTTCTTACTATCTGAATGATGAACTGTTGATGCTTACACGATGTTGTTCTTCCATGCAGCGAATCTGGAGACTCGGACTCGGACGACGAAGACGCCAGCCCCTGCACCTGTGTCATCCTATGAGCCCAGAGATCTCCCCTGTAAATTCTGTGAAAAGAAAAACAAAGAAAACAGGACAGGATTGTCAGTCAGCGATTAGTCATTGCCAGTAGAGAGACTAGAGAGAGCCTGGTTGTTGTGTGTCGGTGTCTGGATGCATTGGCTTATCTCGTGTTTTATCATCATCAGCTTCACCTGTAAAATGCTGTTCAAAATGCATAGATTTAGAAGATTTCTCTGTCAAATATGGAGTAGCTTTTTCTCTCTGGTGCAGTGGACAAAAAAATTCTTACTCTGTTATTGATTGTTTGGGCCTGCGGGGTCAGAGAAAACGAGGCACACAAGTGCGTGGGCCTACTGGTCAGAGAAGAGACCACAAGCCCAGCCCAACAAGCGACACCAAGACAAAAGCATGGGAGCCAGCTTGAGAGAGAGAGAGAGAGTGAAATAAGGGCCCATGGTGGCAGTGAGAGAAACATGCGGCAGGTGTCTCCGCTTCGTTCGCCGCACCAACAAATCTAGCTTTCCCACTTCACCGGGCCCGCACCTCGCGCTCTCCGTCTCCGGTCACCGCCTCAGCCGGAGACCGCGCCGCCGCCTCGGGAGCGGGAGGGATGGCCTCCGGATGCTCGGCCACCCGCGACCCTTACGACGAGGAGGCCGCTGTCCGCAGGCCCCTCGAGCTCGACGGTCGCGACGCCGCCGTCCCCGCCTTCTCACCCTCCGACGACCAGCCTGGTAAGCTCGAGGGTGTCTACCCTGGGCGGTGGCGCAGCCTAATAACGAGGGATCTGGTTTTGGAGTTCGGGGAATCTCATCCCGCCGTGGGATTTCGCGTTGTAGAAGAGGGATCGAGCTGAATTGCGGAGAGAAGATGGTAACGGAGGCTGCGCGCAGCTGTGTAGCTTGTTGGGAATTCTGAGCCCTAGCTTCGTTACTGTTTGATTGCTGGTTGGTGCAATGTAGTTGCTGGCTTTCTGTGCAATTAATCAGTTGGAGCTAAGCGAGCTCTTCTGATGCATCGCCACAGAGTCTCTAGTTGCTATGATGTGATGCCTAATGCATGCCAAATGTGCACAGGCCCAACATGTCTCAGAATGTCAAGGCCAGTTTGCGGCCACTGTGCTACACTGCAGAATTAAGCTAGTTACAGCAGGACATTGATGTAGCTTTTCTGTTGACAGACTTCATTGTCTAGTTTTTACATGTTTAGTTATATTCATATGTTGTACCTCAGAGTCAGGATCATGTTAATGTTCATTCCTGTTATGGTACATTTTGCAGGAAGTGCTGTGCCTAGACATCAAGTGAGCCCAGTGAAGGGTGATACTAGTAGTAAATACTATGAGGAGTGGCGCCAGCCTACTACAGATGATTTGCGCAAGACCAAGTCCAGGTCGAGATACTTCACGGCTTTTGGGGTGGATCTCTCCCCTGATAACATGGCAGTTGCCATTGTGTACTTTGTACAAGGGGTTTTAGGTCTTGCTCGACTTGCTGTGAGCTTCTACTTAAAGGATGATCTTCATCTCGATCCAGCTGAGGCATGTGGCTCTCATTCTTTTCCTTTTTGATCTATTAGAAGCTTGCAATGTCTCTTGTGAACATGAAAGTGGTAAGCGACTGAGATGATTTCTCTTATGTAGACTGCAGTTATATCTGGTTTCTCATCCTTGCCATGGTTGATCAAGCCCCTCTATGGATTTATAAGGTCCAAAAGCCCCAAATATATTTCTTTCACCTGTATATTTTCTTTACCTGATTAACATTCCGCTTCTCTCCTCTTTCAGTGATTCCATTCCGCTCTTCGGATATAAACGAAGGTCATACCTTATTCTCTCAGGCTTCCTTGGAGCTCTTTCCTGGGCTTTCATGGCCATAGTAGTGAACAGTAAATATGGTGCAGCATTCTCTATTCTTCTTGGGTCACTTTCTGTTGCCTTCTCGGATGTAGTAAGTACAAAATGAATATTGCACTCACAAGTTATTCTTATCCAGCTTTTATATTGACCATCAATGATGTTAAGTCCCATATATTTGGTTTGTACGAGGCTTCAAGCCATAGCAGTTACGATCTGTTAAAGTGGTAATGTGTTCAAATTGTTATTATTATTTTACTTTCTATTGGTCATGTTTGTTCCTAATTTCTTTTTATAATTTTCATAAAGGGACTTTCTGGATGTGACCAGTTAATTAACTTTTACATTGGATTCTAAACCCTATTATATGCAGTCCGAGTTGAAAAATGATCATCTTATAGGGATATTGATTGTCTATTTGTATTGAGGAATCTCACATCTCATGCAACTTACCAGATTAATACAGCTATTTGAAAAGTATTAATAAGTATGGAGAATGAGAATAATAGACAACAGTTATATCATAATAAGAACAGAGTCAAGTACGTGGCAAGTTAGTTCTTATTACGCATGCATAGCAGCGAGTTTCGAATCATCATCTATGTATTGGTTTATCTCAAAAGGAAATTTCTTCGTTGTGCTTTCCTACATGCTGTCTCAAAATCCCTGCTCCATATTCTCTGACCACAACAATAAGACTTATTTTCTGATGCGTGTTGTATATATTTTTTGTACACCATACATTATGTCCTTATATGATGCAACTTACTTGCTAAGTATGTGTCCAAATAAATTTCTTTTATAAATAAAAATGCTGCCATTTGTTATATATTAAAAATTTTACATTGTTTGAATTGGGACCAGGGAATAACAAGTGTTGTTTGAATTGGGACCAGGGAATAACAAGTGTTGTAAGTAATGGTTCTTCGATATTTGTACTGCAGGTGGTGGATTCTATGGTTGTTGAGAGAGCTCGTGGTGAATCACAAAGTACATCTGGATCTCTCCAGTCGCTGTGCTGGGGATCTTCTGCCTTTGGAGGAATTGTGAGTGCATACTTCAGCGGTTCGCTTGTGGACGCTTATGGAGTAAGGTTTGTGTTGTGGTATAACCCAACCAACTAAGACCCTACTGTTATGTAGTGTAGTCTGCTGATGAAAAGTACTCCTGTAAACGCAGATTCGTCTTTGGCATTACAGCATTTCTACCCCTGATGACATCTGCAGTTGCCGTACTTGTAAATGAAAACCGTGTAGCTTCTGCAGAACATAATATCTTACTCTCTGGTTCAGGATTTGTCAAGAGCACTAAGCAGCACATCAGACAGCTATGGGTTTCTGTAAAGCAACCTAACATTTTCTTGCCCACTTTGTTCATATTCCTCTGGCAAGCAACACCGCAGTCAGACTCTGCAATGTTTTTCTTCATGTATGCATAATTTGTTCTTTACAACATCAGTCTTAGTTAGCAGTATGTTTGGTTGCTTCTTCCAGCTTTTCTTTGTTTCGAGAAATTTCACCACCATAGGGTGTAGTACATACATAAAGGCAATTAAAACTTGAATAATACAATGATTAACTGATTTTATCTATGTGATGATTGAATCTTTATATCTCCTTATAATTTCAGTACAAATAAGCTTGGATTTACTCCAGAGTTTCTAGGGCGTGTGAAACTTGTTACTTCTATTGCATCACTGCTTGGTGTCGGGCTCTATAACTATTTTCTGAAAGCAGTCCCTTTGAGGAAGATCTTTCTAGTGACTACCATCATAGGTTCAGCCCTTGGAATGACACAGGTTTTCTTTTGACATTTACTTAATTAATGCTGCAATTTTGTTCTATCCTAACAAATTGCATTCTTCACATGTCTATTCAGGTTCTTCTTGTAACCAGACTTAATCAGCAGTTTGGGATCAGTGATGAGTGGTTCTCTATTGGTGATTCATTAATCATCACAGTCCTTGGTCAGGTATTTAACACTTGCATATTGCCCATACTACCTGCCATTACCTAATGATAGTAACTTTTTTACGTGGCTGGGATGTTTGGAAAAAGTTTTGCTGATTGTACAAAATTTACATTCACCAATGCATATTTACTTTCGAGGTGAATATTCTCATGTGCATGTGAGTCCATAATCGTAGCAGCATTATATATCAATATCATCTAATGCCCAAACTTGTGTATCGAGATTTGCCCCCAGTTTTGATTAATGTTGTTGTATGCAATCTTATGTCTCTTGGATTTTTCTTGTAGGCTTCATTTATGCCGGTCTTGGTGCTAGCTGCAAAATTGTGTCCTCCAGGAATGGAGGCAACTTTGTTCGCAACTCTTATGTCCATTTCTAATGCTGGAAGTGTTACTGGTGGTCTGATTGGTGCTGGCCTAACTCGGGTATTTGGAGTCACAAGGGACAGCTTTGGGAATCTACCTATCTTGATCATTGTATGCAATCTTAGTTCCCTACTGCCGCTACCTCTTTTAGGTCTCCTTCCAGAGGATTCAGGCGACGCTGACAATGAAGAGACAAAACATAACTGACTTGATGGTTTGGCTGCATGCACTCTTACTTGGCATTCAAATATGCATGCTGCAGTCCCCCAGCTTGAAGGCCCCATCTCAGCTACAGCCTATACGGTAGGAGTTCAGCAATTATTCAGAGAAATATGGAGTCACCATGTGTATAGGTGTTAATCACTTCTGCCATCGCTCATACTGTGGCCATTTACTTATGGAATACAATCATCCGAAAATGAGCTCCAATGGAATACAATCACCTGAAAATGAGCTCCAATCTGATGTACAGAGGTACTCTGCCTTCTTTTAGTTTCTAATTTAACTTGTATGCTGAATTGCTCATACAAGTTTTAATGTTTTCCGCACTAGTTTGATAATGTATTCCCTACGAGAATCGAGAAGTAGATAAGAGGCTGAGATAATAGCTGGAGAAGGAATCCCTATGAATTTGAATGTATTGTAAAATCTCCAAATATTTTTTTCCCTATGATAAGCAAAGTATAGAGATGTGATGAAAGGATACGTATGCATAATGTGACTTGTGATGCATCTATCTGTTGATAACTTTACAACTAAATTAATGAATTCCATTAGACCCAAAACAGTGGATTTAACAGGCAAAAGTACAGGCACAGCAGAGATGTCACATCTATTGCATCCCACTGAATTTTCCTAACTTTAATAGATGTTGTATGTGAAACTGTACACTTTAAACTTTGACATCTATTTTGAGGTCAACATGACATGCTCCTAACTTACTGACAATTTGAATAACCACACATAAAGCTATGTTTTAATTACTGGAGTGAAAGACGACCTGAAAAAAAAGGAAGTTTTGATTGGTTGTTTATTTTATCTTAAGTGCATCCACAATTGAGTCCATTTCCAACTGACTACAGTGAGGGGCTGTTTGCATCCCTTCATTTTGGAGGAATTAAAATCTTTAGACTATTTGGCTTAGAATTTGACATTTCATAACTTTCTCTCACAAATAAGCCTATCTTAAATTCATAGGGTGGGAGATGGAAATGGATTCTATAGATCATTATGCTATAATTCTAGTCTCCAATTTATAGCACACTCTTTAACTCACTTCCCTATAATAGAAATGCAACATATAAGTATGTCCCTTGTATGCCTAACACTAAATATACAAATATATTTCATATGCAACTATATTAGCTTAATTAATTTATGCCTAAATTGTACTCCTTTGACTTTTAACATCAACTTTAACCAATCGTCTTATTCAAAAAATTTGTTCCAATGTATAAAATTATTAATCGTGGTTTAAATTTCCCTAATGATAAATCAAATAATAATAAAATTTTACATATTTGAATAAATTTTTTGAATAAGACGAATGGTCAAAGTTGACGATAGAAGTCAACGGTGTCAATAATTTGAAACCGGAGGGAGTAATTATTAGAATGAATTCAATTCCAGAGATCCAAACGGGTCCTAGGTGAAATCATATTTGTAGATAAGTTGAATCAGACCATGAGTACTGGTCATTATTGTTGTCTCACCTTGGAAAATTGTAAAAGTGTTGTCTCCATTATTGATCATCGTTCTAATTTAGTATTTAAAACTAGGAATATATATACGAGTAAGTTTTAATTGGTTTTACATGTCGCAACCTGAATATTCTGTCTGGGTTGCTCATAGGCCTGATTGGCCAAAAGGTGTGCAATACATTCAGGTTTCTGTCAGCATCACTTCTACCTCACTTTCTTGCATCCATCAGTTTATCTCCTAGATTGTTTATTCACGAAGGGCCCATATAAGCATATGCATCGTGTCAGCACTCTAACTTATGCTTGGTTATTCTATGTGCACATCTAATCAGCATAGTTGTATTATTAGTCTTCCACGTGAAAGGTTCTGAGGGACTTCGCAATGGTAGTAGCTTTTATTTCAATTGTTGGGTCAACTGTGAACTGCATGTTATTGATAAAAAAGGATAGAGATTTTATTCTGGTTCGATTTTTGGGATCTGATCTAGATTATTTCTTCGTATTCTAGACAATCATCACCTATCACTAGCATCCATGTGTGCCCTAAATGATTGGAGAAAGCTAAGCGACCAGGAAAGTGATTGTAAACTTTTTAGTACAAATTGAAGGTATAATAAGGATTTTAATACATCCTTCATGCAAACCATGGTGACTAGTGATGGGTCAGGCTTACTCCGATGAACATGATCTATTTTTTGTGTTTGTTTATTATCGTTCAAGATATAATTGCTACTGCCACTCTATTCCATATGGAAGTGTGCATAGGTTGGGCTATGTTGGGATCTGACTAGCTATAGTTTCGGGACCTATTGTTTTATTTTCCAGTTTGACCTGGCCATGGTTTGACAAATGGGCTCTTGACGTTGGCATGGCAAGTTTTGCGCTGATTTTATTCCCTACGTCGGTGCATGGAACCACAAAGAATCTTACAGCAAATAATTCTGCTCCTGTAGGAGTTCGAGAGGAGTCCTCGGTTGACGAATAGAGTCCTCACTCCGTTGGTCGTTTTGAACAATTACACAATCTTTAAAGGATAACTTTAACTTTGATTTTTTCTAAAAATATGTATCAAAAAGTAACATATGTATACTTTTGTGAAAGTATTTTTAAAACAAATTTAGTCATGCTTTTCATATTTCTAAATTTAATAATTTTAAATTATTTATAATTTATATTCTCAATATTTGACTAAAGCAATGTTCAAAACGGGTGTATATACTTTAGCTAAGTGAAAATTACAATTCAGCTAGCCCTGTAGGAGTGTGACGTTTGTGGACTGTGGAGCTAGCATGCTTTTTCTTTTCCTACGATCCTGTCGTCGCTAGGTATCATAACGTCCCTTCTCTTTATTCTCTTCTATTTTTTTCCTCTCAACCTTTTTTGTGGTCATTAAGATCATCCTTCAAAGGTGAATTTCATATTGGAGAAAAAAGAGGTTTTAGATCAAGCTGGTTACATAGATTGGCAGGTTTACTCATGATAAATTAATAAGTTGCTCCTGTGTTGGGTCTTTTCATATCTATCTTGTGTGTTTATAGTTTTAAAGATATGAGGGATCATTTGGATTGCGAGAATTTTCTTGAATTATGTGTTTTTACTGAATTGAATCGCGAAATTGTATGATTTATATGAATTTATTGGGTTCCAAAAGAGTACCAGATTTTCTATTGATCATATAGAAAGATCAAAGATGAATAAATTAACTTATTTTTTCTTATCTAATGCATGTTTGCCAGAGATAAAATAGAGGGCGGTGACAACTAACAAGGTGGGTAATTATCTTGAATTGTTAGATCCTTGTGAAAATAGAATAATAAAATGGAGAAATTGAATTGAATCTTGGAGAATTCTTGTATAATCCTTGTGAAATTCACACGTTTCAAAGGACTTTTATTATTATTGTTCAACTTTGGGTTCCACATTTATTTATTTAGTTTAGTTTATCGTAATTAACTTATATTTTTTTAAAAAAATTACACCAGCCCCACCACGGCGTCAACTCTTGCCCGCCACCGCTTCCGTTTCTCCTTTTCTTCCCCAAACTCCCCAACGCAGCCCGAGAGCGGAACTCCACGCCGAGCGCGAATTCCAAAGCGCCCCTCCGATCTCTTCCCTCCGCGCGCGCGTCTAGGATTAGGGTTCCGCGCCCTCCTCTCCTCCCGGCCCCCGGCTCCTGCCATGAGGGTGCACCCGGCCCCGCGGAAGCGCACCATCGCCGTGCAGCGCTGCGCGACCGCGGTGGCTGGCGGGAAGAAGCTGCGCCGCCTGCCGCACATCTTCGCCAAGGTGCTCGAGCTGCCATTCGCGGCCGACGCCGACGTCTCCGTCGAGGAGGACGCCGCGGCGCTGCGCTTCGTCGCGGCCGCCGACGGGTTCTCCCCCGCCGGTGCCCGCGCCCACGCCGTCGAGATCCACCCGGGCGTCACCAAGGTCGTCGTGCGGGACCTCTCCACCGGCACGGGCACGGATGACGACGACGGCTCCGCGGCGTTCGAGCTCGACCGTTGGCGGTTCCGCCTCCCGCCCTGCACGCGCCCCGCCATGGCAACCGCGACCTACGCTGAAGGCGAGCTCGTCGTCACCGTCCCCAAGGGAGCCGGACCAGACGACGGGGACGGCGCGGACAGAGCAGCTGTCCTCGGGAGTGCTGGCGCCGAGGGCCTGCTCCTGCTTGTATAGTAGTAAATTTGTGCCATGGCACAACTATTTTGCTGATGATTCGCCTGTTTCTACTAATATCGTGCGAGAAGTTGATGATGGTATGCTAATAACAGAGCAGTAAGCGTAAGAATAATGTGTAAATTGCTGGTTCTAGCTAATTCTGCGTGGGAACATCTGATCTGCTCATGCAATCTGATGCTAACTTCTTTGTGTAGTCATGACACCATGCAGCATTCCAGCGTTCCGTTGATCTGATTAGGTGGGTAAGACTGTAAGATTAAGCATGAGGTAGAATTCCCAGTACAGCATTTGTTGTGGTTGGGTTAACTAGGCATGGCACTAATCAGTCTCATGTTAGCAGTGAACGAACTAGTAGCACTTTTGTTCCAACGGTAGTCATTATTGTAATAAGTCTGGATACTTGAAGACTTGATAGTTGACTTATAATTTCAATGGTTCTTTTGAATTTATTGATGCCTACTCCTCTACTGTTAGCTTTTCTTTTCCTTTTTTTTTAATGAATTGAGTTCTCTAATTACATTTGCCTCGTAAGTTTAGTTTGAATTTACATCTCTGTACTGAATCAGTGGAAATGATTGCGTTGCAATTGGAGGTTAAGAGATCACCATACGATAGAGTTCAATCAAGTTCTCCTTTTCCTTTCCTTTTGTCTTTATCTTAAACCGTGTCACAATCTTTGTATCTGTATTTTTTGTTCAATGTTTTTGTACCTGTCAATCAATCACCAATCCATTTCAGAGGACACATCTAGTTCGTTTTTCATGCGCTATATGAAAGAAGTTTGCTTATGCTTCATACAGTGTAAAATGGTTACATTCATATAGCAATGGAACTTAAGCACATCGCCTTCGGAGCATATTTAGGACATGGTTTCCTTTTTATCTTTACGCTTTTCTGTTATTAGTGTGCACTCCTGTTCTGTGCCATGTTTACCTGTCAAAAGATGTTGCTTGTCCAACTAGCCAACGGCATGTTTGGTATATCATCCAAAAGACTATGGACAAAACTT
Organism: Zoysia japonica; assembly: GCA_001602275.1. Taxonomy (NCBI): domain Eukaryota; kingdom Viridiplantae; phylum Streptophyta; class Magnoliopsida; order Poales; family Poaceae; genus Zoysia; species Zoysia japonica. The sequence goes on along the minus strand of BCLF01000051.1, from coordinate 1,000,324 downwards.
GATATCTAAATCACTGTCCTTTCATGTTTGTTGTTTGGAAGATGTGTCAGTGGAGTGGTGGGTTATCTGTTGCTTCTATAAAATAGCTACGAGTAGATCAGTATAAGCAAATCGCTTGAGTCTCCTTGCGTGCATTTGTAGAGATTGACAATATGTGCCTGCTGAATGTTGTTCCTACATGGTTGGTATTGTTATATTGATAGTATTTAGATAAGGCCAATTGGGACTATCAATTTCTGAAAGACTGAAACTAATTGACTTTGTCCCTGTTTTTATCTCTGAACTGTTTACTACTCCTATGTCACTGGATCAGCTGGCGCTGTTTACGTTCTTCCTGTTCTTTACACCTTTTATGTTTATTGATAATAACTCGTTGGCCCAGCGGATTCTTGAGTAAAGATGCTGAAGCATTTGCGAAGTCTAGGAGATACATGAACATTCTTCACTGTCTGTGGTGCCTTTCAGAATGGAGTGAAAGTGACAAAGATACATGGACATTATGTATCTTTTTACAACTTTTAGCACGGAAAAACATTTGTGAGGGTATCTGTTTTCGGTGCTATTGTAATACTGAAATGTTCAGAAAATCGGGTGGTTCCCTATCAGGAAAGTGATGGAAATTTCCTTTTCCAAGTCACCGTAGGCGACGAAAAGAATCTTGGTTTACCTGGACTAGGGAACGCAAGCTGCTTTGCCCTGAAAGCTTTTCCAGGCGTCTCGTATCCGCCGGGAGGAGATTTTTTGCTCAATGTGCGATGAGAAGGCCGAAAAATGACGACTTCGTGTTGATCTTGCTTTGTGTCCGTTGACAGCACGGTCCCGGCGGAGAGCGCCAGCACATGATGGAATATGTGCGCAGCCGGCCAGAGCAGAGCCCGAATCAAGAAGTGCAACTAGTACATGACAGCATCTGTGACCACAATTCATATTTCAAACCCTTGTAGCAGCACAGAAAATTAATAAAAAAGTAAATATTTCCAGCTAAATATAAGATGCATACCGAATGAATTGGTCAAACTGGTCAGCGCTGGTTTGATCAATGTTTGTCAAAACCGGTCGAAAACCGATGAAAACTGTTACGAATGCAAAAAACAGGTTTTGAAATGAAAACGGCTCGGCTTTTTTTTAAAAAAAAATTTTGTTCGGTTTTTAATTTTTTGTTCGATTTTTCCAGTTTTAAAATTTGAATTTTAAAATTTTTCCGCTACCAAGCACCCATAGAGCCATCCCCACTGTGGGTGCTCTAAGGATAGAAATAATAGCTAGTACTCCCTCCGTTTTAAAATAAAATAAGTGTTTTTTAATTTTTAAACATCTTTTTTTACCATTCGTTTTATTCAAAAAATTTATAAATAATTCTGAAATAATTTATTATTAGAAGTATTTTAAACTTAACTTATGTTTTTTATTTTCGTAAATTTTTTAAATAAAATAAATGATCAAACGTTAATTTTAAAAAGTTAAAAATATCACTTATATTACCTCCGTTTCAAAATATAATCATTTCTAGATTTGGATAAGGTCAAATTCTTTTACTTTTTAGTAACTAGTCTCGATACCCGTGCTAATGCTACGGTTAAAAGAAAAATATTAACTTAAGAAAATAATATATTAATATTAAAATTTGAGTTATTTACCATAAAAAATTAAATATAAAGTTTGTTTACATGCATCACATCATATCTAAAACTTGGTGCACTTAAATTTGTAGGTATGTTTTTTTTATATTCATTATTTTGATACTTTAATAACTGCACAAAAAATTAATCTTAAGTATATTCTCATTTTGAAAATTTATCAATGTGCATCATGGTAAGAATAACACACTTCTTTTAATA
>BCLF01000051.1:965440-994377 GCA_001602275.1 Zoysia japonica | reverse complement strand
GGGGGGATAAAAGAGAGTTTTTTTTATCACTCAACATCAGAATTACATTCTTGATTAATCAAATGCTCAACACAACGGGGAGCCTGCGTCCGCCGTGAAATTTGGCCCAGTTGCATTACTGCTCCCAACATGAAGGTGATTCTAAGTGTTCCTGGATACAGCACCTTATGCGAGAAGCATGCCTGTAGCACCACAGGACATCACAGCCTGAAAACCATCTATGAGATCATGATTTTATATGGAAAATTCTATAATAGATCCAAATGAACATGAGCCGTCTATTTACATGGATCTTGAAAAAGAAACGATTTTTTTACCTCCTAAGAGGTAAAATTATTAAAATAATTAATAAATTATATAATATTTAAATTGGAAAGGAATCAACGAGTTACGGAAATTTGCATGTGGTTTATATTAAGTAAGTGACTATTTTAAAAATAAACGCCATCGTCGAAAAGAAAATTGCTCCATCGAAAGAAATTTTGCAGGAGACATTGTATGGACTATTTTTTTTTTCTTCCAAAATTCAACGGTTCATTTGATTCGGGGTTTTACTTCCTAGAAGGTGAAATAAGAGAAGATGGTCTACTTTAGCCAAAACTCTTTTATATTATTATTATACCTGTAATAACTTGCATCATACCTTGAAAAATACAACAAAGCAAGTAGAATAAGTAGTCGAATTCTACAAGCACTACTTCTAAAGTAAACTCGATTATCACTATCAAGTCACTAAATAAAAGCACAAACTTAAGGATTCTTAAATCCAGATCTCGTATAAGTTTACGTAATATTTTTAGACAAACCCATCACTTATTTACCATGTTATGTAGTTCATGATGTAAATAGCACCGTAAAATTTAACTATTAACGCATACTACTTAACAAGTGTGGATACAATCGAGTTCAAGCCATCAATAATAACACAATGTCCCAATGTAGAAACTTGTCGACCGGCATGACAAAACTGTGACTTTGCAATCAACCCAAAATACAGACACGAAATCATTCATAATTCACAAGTACTCCGTTCACAGGATGTCATGTATAGGTTAATCTTCACCTGAAGGTCAGATGGCTACTGCCTGAACAGTTGGCAACAAAAAAAATCATTACAATAAGCATGTTAATTCTTTATCGAAAGACCAAGCAACTTGACTGATACTATCTATATTGTTGGCAATTATTATTTCAATTATATTATACTCCCTCCGTCCCCTGTTACTTGTCATTCTAGGTGTAAACACAGGAATTAAAGATGGTGGAAAAAGTGAATGTTCTGAAAACGAGGAAGAGAGAGATAGAGATGTATTGAGAATAGAGAAAGGTGTATTGGAAAGTGAGAATGATAAGTAAAAGAAGAAAATTTGTGAACTCTAAGATGACAAGTAATTGGGGACGGAGGGAGTAGCACATTATCCAAAGATCAAGCAACTCAAAACCCTGGGACTCACCATGAAGAATATTAATTAAAGCATTTGGGCAGTTCTTTTGCTTTTACAACTAGCTAAAGACTAGTAAAAGAGTAGACCATGATATTTCTGGAGAATCTTACTGAACTAAATCCAGCAAGTCTGACTATGATAAGGATAGCAAAGCTAATAAACCCAGCAATACTGCCAGCAGGTTTAGTTCAACTCAGTTCCATGACCATCAAGATGCCCTGTAATGGCATCTCTCATCACTTTGCCTATAGGATCCATTTGCTCGCAGTTCTCTTCCATGTAACCAGTATCATGATGTTCTGGAAGTTCAACACTTGAAAGCAGTTCATCTTTGCGGTCTATGAGTATATTGTGAAGCAGACAGCAAACAAGAATTATACTTGGCAACTTATTCTTATCAGGCCTCCACATGACTTTATGTAAGATCTTCCAGGATCCCTTCAGTCGTGCCAAGGCTCTTGTCCCAAGCATCCTTGCAGCTTTTTGCCGTGAGTTAAAGTTGAGCATTGGAGCAGACAGATTTTGTCCTTCATATGGAGTCATAAGCCATGGGAGCAGAGGATAACATGAGTCACCAGCAATGAATTCCCTGATCTCTGCATTCTCTTCTGTGACTCTGACTGAACCATCCAAGCGTTCCCCAGCTTCACAGAGCTTGAAAAACCCAGAGCATTTCATCAAACGTGAAAACGTCATGCTGCCAGGCCAACCAGTCACAATATCAATAAACTTCAAATCATCATCAACAATCCCTTGCAGGAACATACTGTAGTTCTTGGCTGGGTCGCACCAATCTTCAGATGACTCAACAGCAGGAAGTGTCATGATTATGTGTGTGGCATCAACAGCACCACAACAATTTGGCAGACCAAACACGGCCTCCAAGTTTGCTTTGATCTCCTCAATCCTCTCTTGGTTTGGCCACACCAGATGATGTCGAGCCCTATCTTCCATGGACTCAATGAACCTCCAAGTTACCTGTGAAACAGTAGACTGCCCCACACCAAAAGCAGCCCCCACAGACACCTGTGAATCACCAGATGCCAGCCTCCTCATGGCAATTGCCACTTGCTTCTCCACGCTAAGCAACCGCCCCTCAATATTGATTAGACCGGATGGTGGCCTTGAGATCAAATCATCCCTTACAGTGGAGCAGATGTACTCAAAGGTCTGCCTTGAAGTTCTGAAGAAGTACCTAAATGCTTCCCCCTCATCTGAAGGTGCACCAAGACCTGCCCAACAGAGCAAACCAAAACTTAATACAGCCAGACCAATATTCATTCAATTCACGCACAAGCTTAAATTGCTCATAGGGAAACTCTACATGCTACTACTGCTTGATAAGCTACTTGCTAGGAAACTGGAATGCTGGCATTAGCACTCAAGCCAGCGGCAAATGCTATTGAACAAAGTCAAGGTTTGCAGTCTCAAGCCGGTGGCCAGATACGTTTTGTAATATCTAGGAATACAGAGACTAAAATGTAACTCTGCATAAAATCTTTGAACTCGCTTTCCTTCTACCGACCCTAATCCTAAATTCATGCAGTATTCTGAGTAATAATCTACCAAGAATAAGGCTGCCCACCCCCAGTCTTGGCAAGTATACACACAAACGCAACGAATCGATTACGGATTCAGCGGATTTGAGCGAATGCAGCAAGCACGAACAGGAAATTCAAGAAATAGGTCCCATCGGGGCACAGAATAAGAGGAATCGGAGGGTCTGAGCGGCGTTTACCCGACTCGGCGTGCTTGTTGAGGAAGGCGTACCACCACTCGGTGTCGAGGCCGCGGAGCTCCGGCGGAAGCGGCGGCGGCGCGCCTCGGGACTTGGAGAGCTTGCCAGACTCTTTGCCCTTCCGCTTCCCCTTCTTGGACTTCTTCATCGGCGGCATCCTCCAAACCCCGCTGCTCCCCCTTCTTGCTCCTGCTTGCCTCGACCTCCCTGCCCCGTTTTATGGCCTTCTCCTGGAGGAACCAAGATTACACTGGCATGGTGAATCAATGTTTTCGTTTGAAGAATTTCGTACCCTGACTGAGTCACTGGCAAGTGGGCAAATGGCCATAATGGTCCACTTGTCAATGCCTTTTTAGAGAAAAATTATTGATGAGTTTGCCATATGTCGACGCAGCATTTTTTTTTTCAAATATTAGCATGCTAAAATTCATTTTATTTGTCTAATAAAATATGCTTATTAATCCTTACACACGTGACGGTGTTACGTAACTGATGAATCATACTATTAATCATCACAACTACAATGATGTTACATAAGCAATGATGCACGCCGTTAGTCTGTGTGAGCATGCATGGGAAGAGAGAATAGGAGCAGAAAAGCTAAATTCATATGGTATGAGTTATTAGTAATGTCATACTGTATAATGTTACTACTAGTCAAATGAATCTAGAAATCATAATGCTGCTACAATGAGAAATTTGTATCTTGGTCAAGCTCATTGCTCAATAACCAAAGGTGACGCTACGATAACAATATCCCAGTATAAAAGGTATGGTGATTTTTATATTATAGAAAAGTTGTGAATAATGATATGTAGGATATACACAACAAAGTCAAAAAGACACTCTAGCGATTATGCACATGTGTTGGCAGCACAAATCAATAGACTTTTCGGTTCTTGATTACCCATTTCTCTTCAAACTTGGTATATTAGCAATACTTTTACACGTCGGGCTAATGTTTTTTTAAAAACCGTCGGCTAATGTTTTGAAAGACTCATTTCAAAAGAATTCTCTCCTCCCTTTTTCACATTTTATGGTCTTTGGGCCATAACAAAATGAATCTTGAGGCCCATTAGCAATCACGACGCGTCATAGGCAAGCTTGAAAACAGGTCGATGAAAATTAACTACATATAATAAGGGATAGATCGAATTAAGATCGGATCAAATTTCTATATATTGTTGAACTTAATTAAATTTAATAAAAGTCAATTTAGTTTGTGAAAGTATCCACGGCCAAGCCTTCTTCAGGAGGAACCAGGATCACCTGGCAGGAATCAATGGTTTTTGTTTCAAGAATTTCGTGCAACGACTGATTCACTAGCAAATGGGCCAATGGCCACATGGGTCCACTTGTTAATGCCTTTCTAGTGAAAAATTATTGATGAGTTTGCCACTATATTGATGTGACATTTTTGTTTCTAATTTTAGCATGCAATAATTCATTTTATATCGTCCAATGAGACATGCCATTAATCATCACAGCTACGATGGTGTTACATAAGCAATAACGCACGCTATTAATCGTCACAGCTATGATGGTGTTACGTAAGCAATGAAGCACATCATTAATCGTCACTGCTGTGATGGTGTTACGTAAGCAATGATGCACTATATTAATCTGTGTGAGGATGCATGGGAGGAGAAGATGGAAGGAGTAGTCGATATTTGGATCTTGGTCATACTCATTGCTCAATAACTAAGGTTGATGCTATGACAGCAATATTCCAATATAAAATGCATGGTGGTCTTCATATTCTTTTAATTTTCATAGTACAAAAGTTATGAATAATAATATGTAGGATACACACAAACACTCTAGTCAAAAAGACACATTGGTGAGTATGCACATGTGTTGGCAGCACAAATCAGTAGATTTTTCACCCGTTTCTCTTTCAACTTGGTAGATTAGCAAAACTTTTACGAATGTAGCCGTCGGGCTAATCTGTTGAAAGGCTCATTTCGAAAGAATTCTCTCCCCCTTTTCACAGTTTATTGGTCTCTGAGCCATAACAAAATGAATTCGTGAGGCCCATTAGCAGTCACGACAGGTTATAGGCCTCCTGCCTCCATAAGCCCATTGCTGAATGCTCGCAGCACTCTCAGCAGCATATGATGGCCATCTGAAACAGGTTTCCAAAAATATGATGATCTTTTTTTTTTTTTGGAAGCAAGAGGCAGGTGCCCTGCCAATTCATTAAAGGAGGAGAAAATAAACACAGAAAAAGCTCAACAAAGTGGCAACGGCCGCCAGACACGCTAGAAAGAAGACATGCCCAAAACAACAGTGACAACAAGGAAAGCTGGCACAGCCCAACAGAAAAAACGAAAACCGGATACAGAGCTATGGTGGTTTCAGTGGCGGCTTTGAGGCAGGGCGATGAGGGCGCTAGCCTAGGACCCACACCAAGTAGGGGTCTCAAATTTTGATTGGTATATATATACTAGTATAATCATTACTTCTATATTAAAAGTATTGCGAGTTAAAGTGCTAATAAAATAATTTTTTCTCAAATTATAGACTAGTATAACCATTACTAAGTATATCCATTTACTGTTTAAGTAAAACATTGGTTTTTACTTCCTTGAATAAATACTACTCCTTTTTCTCAAATTATATCACTGTGATATTCTTAAGTTTTCTCAAATTATAAATCATTCTCAATTCCTGATACTTTTTCTCTTCTTAGTAACTCCACATCTCTATCTTTTCCTCTGTGTTTTCAAAGCATACCATATTTTCTACTTTTTTATTTTCTGTGTTCAGACTAAAACGACTTATAAACTGGAATGGAGGGAGTAATTCCCTATTAGAGTTATGTGCCGATAGGTCCAATTCTAATGAACAGCATCATTCTTTTTATTATTTTAGTGACCCAAAATTGTTCGAACAAGCATGCTTAAATCTTTTTTTGAATGATAGTTCATATTCTCTTTCATTTCCTCCTTAGCAATTCTATTTCTTAGTGATGAGAGTTAGAAAATTTGTTAAAGTTTTTCCTCTAGCGAATGATGACCATTTTCTTCAAACAAAATGATATGATCAATTTTGAAAGTGCTAACTAAAAAAGAGTAGTTTTTTTTTACTCTCATCTCGAGGGCTGTCATGTTAGGATTCGCCCTAGGGCCTTTGAAACAATACAGCCGGCGCTGGGTGGTTTGTAGGTAAGAAACTTCGTAATATACATCAGGTTATGTTTAGACCACTAGCTGGGGAAACATTCACATCAGAGATGTTCCAAGCCTGAAGAAATGCATCAAATTCTTCCTTCGCTAGAAAAGCCACATGGATTGGTGTTAACTTCTGGAGACAAGGGCATAGCAAATACAAAGCATTTCTCAGAAAAATTATCTGCAACTAAGTTCTAGAATAATTATATGCATCTAAGTTGCTAATGCTGCTCAACCATGACTGCTCAAAGCTCAGGCATTGATCATGACCATCAGTCCCCAAAGATTTTTTTAGATAACGGAACAAAAGTTTCCGGACGCCACACCCTAGGAGGGTGCACAAAGCCGTTCAGTACAAGGAGCTCTTAGGCTAAAAAAAAAAAACATCCAGATCAAAATTTCTCACTCAGAACAATGTTGTCACTCATATATATGCTCTGCCAAAATTCAGGCTGAAGGATTCAGGGCTTCAATTCCACCGGTGTGTCGGATGAATGGCGCATCCTCTTGGTTGTTGCATTGGCTGCTACTGAACGCCGTGTCACCTCTGAAAGACGATTAGAATGCATCAGTAAAAGGATGACATAATCCAAGAAACAACAACTGTAATATGTCGATCAACAGTAACATCCTCATGCTTTGATCAGCAAAAGGGTAATAGTACAAGACATCATAACTAGAAAATCTACGTGGCAATTGCCGCGCTTTTCGTGTATGTTTTTTTTACATCTCTAGTTTTTTTTACATCTCTAGTTGAAGCAGTATATTTAAAATTTATTATTTAACAAATAGAAGTATAGTTGCCGACAAAGTTTCATAAATATATACTCTAGTTTTAAAAAAAATTTGTCGATATGGTCTTCAAATAATAAGTGTGACCTTTGTTATCTATAAAATATTTAATAAAAAGTAGCATCGATACACTTTTAAAAAATTATTTTTAAAACAAATTATTTCTAATTTTGTAACTTATTAAATTTAAAATTATTTTTAATTTATATTGACAATGTTTGATTAAAATATTGCGTTCAAACCTACTATTTTTTTTCTTAGACCGGAGTTGTAAGCGAGAAAAAGATTGAATCTTAATTCTCATAGTAATCAAGATTCTCATAGTAATCAAAGAGCATTTTTATGAGATAAAACAATTTAAGTTATCTAAATATATATTTTCATAACATATAAAGATCTTTAATTGTAACATATACTTGCAACATATAGAAGTAGAATAAATTTATAAAAACTTCTCTTATATCTTTTATATCTTTTGGAATAATTCTATTGAATCTATAGCAAAAGTAAATTTGATTTAATAAAACAATTACAGTTAATTTCTTATATTTATGCCATTGTACTACCACATACTTCCTCCGTTCCTAAATTATTATTTAATATTCATTTTTAATATCATCTTTGACTATTCAACTTATTTAAAAAATTAATTTGAATATGTAAAATTTTAAGTTGTGATTCAAATAACTTTAATGATAAAGGAAATTATAATATATGAAATTTATAAAAAATTAAATATTACGATAGTCAAAATTTATGTTAAACTTGAAAAAGCTAAGGGGATGATACGGTCGTTCATGTCTGCTCCCACCGAGTAGAAGCACGCTCTTACGTTGATCGAGAAAAATATTTTTTTTCTCTTTTCTAATATAGATTTTAATCCGACGGTTAATATTTTTTATAGTGACGTGGCGCAACAAGGGTTGAGAAAATGCTTGCGCTTTAATATATAAAGATTTGAGATAAGATATGAAACATATACTGTTCATAAGTTTATGACAGTAGCTATCGTCCAAAATGTGCCAGGTACACCTGGTACCAGATTTAACTATACGGTGGCAGAAGATCCAATAAGCACACAAATAATTAACCCCCTTGCATCCAAGAACTGAATAATTAGCAGACATGTGGTGGCAATATCTATGGTCCATCTCATTCACAACTATGCCATGGATCCTGAGTTCAAGGAGACGAAAGAGTCACTGTTCAGAGACAAATTCAGGACGGGCCAACAAATGATTGACAGAGATCGGGGACCCGAGATCTGATATCTGCGTAGTACCAATGTTATGCCATGGACCACACAAAAAAAAAGGGTCAATATTCAGTCATTTTTTTGCAACCTGTGACTGGGATGGGTTGATCAATAGATGTCACACAGGCTCACAGGCTACTTGCCGTTCAAAATTTTCAAGCCACTTGCTCCCAGCTGAAGCTTTTAAACTATTTGCAGGAATCCTGTTGCTTTCTGGAAGATGAAAGTGAAATCTTGTTGGAGCGGCTGGCTATAGACCGTGGACAAATGTAGTCGCTGCCAAAGGCGTCGCTTTAGACTAAGTAGGTTGACAATAAAATAGGACCATGATCTTATCTTGTTTCCTTGAGTACATCAAAAGCATTTCCACTATCTCTGAAATATAGTTAGTAGCAGTAACTTACTACTACCATGGAGCTGGTTTCAGACACCTAAACCACTAGTCAAAATTGACACTAACAATGCTATCTGTTCATGTGAAAAAAAATCAACACAGTTCACCCAACTTATGATCTCATTGATCACAAGCCGCCAAGGCCAAATGATTAATTTGATATATGCCATTATAATTTTGTAAAATTTAAAATATGTCATTTGAGCCCACGTGTCATTCTCTTGCAGGGTTTCATCTGACATGGATGACATATTTTAAAGTTTGCAAAATTGTAATGGTATGAATCTAATTTGCCCCAAGCCAAACCAGCAAGCGCGATTCATGGCAGATAGTACTAAAATTTTCTAGCAATTCTACATTAATCAATCTCAGAACCCTTTTCATCTAAAAATTAATCTCAGAACCAAGTAGTATGAAATTTGATAAGCAGATTGCAGATGGTCAGAGCAGAGGTGATTCTTCTGTTTACCTCTGCAGCAAGAGAGCCTCCTCTTCGCAGTTCGCACCCACTGCAAGAGCTCAGGAGGCAGCAAGCGTCGCCATCACCGGCGCCGGCGCGGCTCTCCACGACGCGGTCCTCGAATATATGGGTCATCTTGGGGTTGGGCCCCCGAGCAATGACGCAGGTGTAGTCCTCAGCCAGCTCCTCCTCCTCCTCCTCGCTCCTCCGCGCCGCCCTCGCTGCCGACGACAGCGGCGAGCGCTGCACCGGCGAGAGCAGCGCGAGCTGGGCGTCCCGGTTCTTTACTCCAAACTCGATAGGCGACCCGCCCGGGAGGTCCGTCGGCGCCGGCCGCGGCAGCAGCTGCACCCTGAGCCGCATCCCGAACAGCACCCTCCCGGTCTCGACGCGCCCGCCGTCGGCCTCCCCGGCGACGAGCACCTCTGCAAGGCCGGCGGCCTGTGTGCCGGCGCCGTGGTAGGAGGAGCCGGACCTGCCGGTCCCGCCGTTTCTTGGGCAGATGCAAGGCGGTGGTGTCTTGGACGGTTCAGCCGTGGAGACGGGCTTTACGGGGCGATCGGTGGAGAAGAGGCTTGGAAGTGACCTTGTGGACAGCAGCAGGGAGGCCCGGCTGCTACCGCCATTGCTGCGCCGGGCGACTTTGGATGCAGGAGGTGAGGGCGGTGGTTGGGGATCACGATCACCGCACCCTGTCTGGGTAGCTGGCTCTGCAGCTGGAGGTCCTCCTGACGCCTTCTTCTTCAGCATCGCTAATCTGGCACACTCCCAGTATGACCGAGTATCCGTGTAGTGGCAATGGTGATTGATGGGTGGTGCTTGACAAATGCTAGTAAAGTGGGCAAGAACTGGAACCACCCAAGAAAGATTTATGATACCAACAAAGAAGTTATTAGAAGCTTACTAACAAGTACTCACTTAAGCCTGACTGGATTATTAGCACTAATTTCTTATGGTAGGAGGAAACGCTGGATTGCTTAAGCGAACGAAGAGAACAAGCTTATGGTGGACTGGCGGTGCGTCAAATCAGCTCAAGAGTGTCTGTCTCTCTCGCACACACTCTGCTCCGAGGCCGCAGTGATGGCGATGACGATGCTGTGTGCAGGCAAGGGAAGGGCCTAGAGGGGAGTTACGGGCTACTACCAGGAGATTATGCCGCTCCCCGAGGAATGGCAGAATCCAAGGGCCTTATTTAACGATCTGCTGCCCCGCTGGCATTGGGTCACCGGCAGGTGGGCCTCGCCTCACGCCGCAGCGACACGGTCGCTCGCGTTATTTACCTGTGGGTTTCACTTACCGACAAAGCCGCGATCACCGATTTTCAAAAATAAAACTATGTCAATCGGTGAAAAATGCTATAAATAACAAAATTCAAATCTGAATAAAACTTGATCATAAGACTATAACCAATCGATTTTTGGTTTATCGAAAGGTTTCACCGATTTATATACTAATTTCATAGGTTTTTAAATTTCAAATTTCGAAATCCTCTGATTTCACTAATTTACCCTCATTTTTATCTGTTTTTGAAATTTTTAAAAAATTAATTTTATTTGAATTTTTAAAATAAAAAACGATCAACTAATGAAACCGAATCCGACCAACGTCACCAAAACCAAGAAAATCAGACCATTCCCTCGGTCTTTATTTGCATCTACGCCCAACAGTGTACAGTAAAGAAACCGATCGCCTCGTCGTCTCGTCCATGGTGGCCAAGGAAAAGCGGCCGTGGCTGGTCCTGGTTCTCTCCGTGCGGATCGACGGACCAACGCCGACCTCCCTCAGCCCCTCGATCCCCCGGCAAAAGCGCCGCCGCGAAACCCGGAGTTGACGAGTCCTGCAGGCAAGCCGGCCCCTCGCTGAGAGGTCTCGATGTGTCTCGGTGCTGCGTAGGAGTAGGTTGGAATGCGTAGCCCTCCATTATTGGCATGTCGCAAAACAAAATCGTCTTCGTCTCAGATAGCGATCCAGATCAGACATGGCCGACTTTTCAAGCGCATATTAGTAACTTCTTTTTTCCGTGGAAAAAGAAGATTAATTTAGAGTTTGCTGAAGTTTTTTTTTTTGTTTTGAAAAGAGGCAAAAACGCTGCCATTCGTTAAAAAGAAAAGAGCCTAATAACAAACTAAGATATATACAAGACACAAACATACAAGCAAAATAAAACCAAAACTGGCTGGTTTACTTAGATTATGCGTTCTCTTTTTTTTTTCCAGTAAGTGCATTTTCTGCGTTACGATTGTTTTCCTTTTCCTGGGGATGGAGAAAATGATAATTTGATCACGAGCAACGCATTGGAGGAGACGGTTGACCCATGGACAGGAACGGTTTCCACAATGTGTCACCGCTCACCATACTACGTGGATGGAGCAAGGCCATGCATCCAAGGAACCATACGCGCGTGCGCTTGCGATCGAGGAGACACCACCAGCTATACCTCGAAACCATCCGGTTGGTATGCATGCTTCGCATCAGCGTAAGCCTATAGACAGTTTTGAACGAAGGATTGCAAATGTCTCCTAATTGCCCTTGGCTGCTTGCATTTTGACGTTTCTAATTCAGAGCAAAAGTTACCCATGCACATTTTTAAAAGATACTTATATCAGGAGTGATAGTAGTTTTTTTTTTATTTTATTCTCGATCAAATCAGCAGACATATGTATCGACGCTTGTCATACTCCAAAGCGAAGTCAAACTACACTGGGGTGGTTCTGACCCATTCAATACTTACGTAGCTACGGTTCTTGAGCTATGATATATTTGGCCGGCACATGGATACATTGCAACTGCCGTCTGCACTTCTGTATGTCGATACACTGGCATCCCAGCAACAACCTTTTTCCTCTGAAAAGATGAAACTGAGGAGGATGACATCGTTTTTAATCGATCGATCTTGGGTCTTGGCAGGTACTCCCCCTTGCTCCAATCTGGAAGCCAAATGACAGTCCCTTCATATGACTGATGACAATTGACAGCTCCGTTAAGCGGATTTTTGGCAATCTGAGAGCCGTCGGATCCACAAATGAACGATGATATTCACTGACTATGTTTTCTAGGGAGGTCCATTTGTCATCACCTCAATAGGGCATCCCCTCACTTTCATTTTTCCCCTCCTTTAACAATCGCACTGAAGGAAACATGCATCAATGATAAATAGACTCAGCCTCCAATGAAATTGACTTGAAGAATTTAGTTAGACCGAGATGTTACAATCGCAAAGCACTAAGTAGATTGTAGACAGAGGACAATCTGGTGATGTAATCTGTGTGATCCATTGCAGTGGATGGTCTGTATCATCATCAATAATTTAAAGGTTAGAGTGTTCGTGGGGCTTACAAGAAAATTTCGGCCAAGTTGAGGAGTGGTTGTATTCCACTATGCCAGGAATATGCCATGGTTGATGCTTTGATTGAGCGTAGTTTTAAATTGATCAAGAGTTGATTGAAAAGAAAATCAAGATTGAGAGGATGGAAGTACGCACTCTGCGTTCTGTCTGTGCTGTCAGGAAAACGTGGGTCAAGATTATGCGCTCTATCTATCTTTAATCTTAGCAGATCGTTTTTGGCTTGTCTTCTCGTTGTTAAGAACAATGCTGAAGTGTGTTAGTTCAGGATTAGAAATACAGGGGGCAGATTCATGTCCAAACATTGCATCGACGGAGATGTTCCTCTTACGCTTAGGCCCCAAAGTGTGGCAACCATGTAAATTTCTCTTGATTGTTCTTGCACATCAGTAAACTATTAATGTTGTCCTGCTATGGCAATAAGAATTGATATGTTCTGGTTACCATGAAATAGAACTATTTTTGGCCAGAAACTACAAGTACTATGTCAAATGGTCCATAAAATGCAGCTGCAATCATTATTTTTAAGAAACAAAATTACAATAATGATATACATCGTTCATGTTAGTATTAGTAGTATCACTCTATGCTTCATTGATCGTTTTTGGCTTGTCTTCTCGTTGTTGAGAAACGTGCTGAAGTGTGTTAGTTCAGGACTGGAAATACAGGGGGCAGATTCATGTCCAAACAATGCGTCGACGGGGAGGTGTCGGTCTAGTACACGCGTCCAATAGGGAAGTGGTTCCTTGACCATTTTAGGCCTGTTTGGATATTTAGAATTTAATTTATTTTAATAATTATAATTTAGGCATAGATTAATTAAGTAATATAATTGTATATAGAATATATTTGTATATTTATTTTTAAGCATACAAAAGACATACTTATATATTTCATTTTTATTGTAGAGAAGTGAGTTGAATAGTGTGTTATAAGTTAAAAAATAGAATTATAGCATAATGATTTATAATTCATTTTCATCTCTCACCTTATGAATTTGAGATAAGCTTTGTAAGCATGAAAAAGTTGTGAAATCTCAAATTCCAAACTAAATAAGCTCTTATTACGTAGATTTTAATTCCTCCGAAATGAAGGGATCCAAATAGTCTCTTAATTTTTCAATGGTATGATTAGAATTTTTCGCTGCTACATCAATAAAGAATTTACATGTTTGGGTTACCGTGAAGTAGAACTATTTTCAATATGTGGAAAACAAATTTTGCCACAAACTACGAGTAATGTGGCGAATGGTCCATATATAAAATGCAGCTGCAACAATTATTTTTAAAAAACAAAAAAAAATCATGGTATACATCGTTCATGTTTGTATTAGTAGTGCCACACTGTGCTTCATTTTTTTTTGAAGAAACTCTGTGCTTCATTGACGTGGGGGCACAGAGTGGTACTACTAATTTTGAAGCATACCTGCATTTTTTTTATTGACGTCAATGAGCGGTAAACTTTTGTGGTAGTGTATTTTTGATAAACTATACTCATAAACTATTTTTGAAGCATATATGCATTTTTTATTTATTTTTATACTATTATGTACACGGAATATGTAGGTAATCTCCTTTCTGTTTCTTTTTTTTAAAAGAAAACTCTGATACACGTTGTTTAAATTTCTTGTATAACGTGACATATAATCTTCACCGTTCTATTACAATGGAAATTTCCGGCGGGATTTGACAAGCCGGGCTAAGCGCAATCAAGCCCATTGCTATATATAATGGAGCCCACAGCCACGGCCCAATGATCAGTTGCGTGATCATCAGCCCGCTGCTGTCAGTTCCGTCGCGTGCGGTTGCCTAATTTTAGCGAACCGCTCGAGGAGGCGGATCAGCGCTTGCCGCGGTCGATCTTGGCGCCAAGAAACACCGACGCGCACGCACTGCTGGCCACCGGCGGCCGCCGATAAGCCGGTGACAAGGCTGAGCGCCCCACCGCCCGATGCCGAAGGGGTGCGGACCATGGGGCGGCGGCCGTGGCGGCGAGGGTGTAGACGGCTGGAGCGTCCGGTACGGCGCGCTCCTCCCGTCGCTGGGCGCTCGCAGCGGGCGCCGTCCCCGTCTCCGGCGGTTCATCGTGTCGCCGTACGACCCGCGCTACCGTCTCTGGCAGACCTTCCTGGTCGCGCTGGTGCTGTACTCCGCGTGGGTGTCCCCCTTCGAGTTCGGCTTCGTCCAGAACCCCGCCGGCGCGCTCGCCGTCGCCGACAACACCGTGAACGCCGCGTTCGCCGTCGACATCGTGCTCACGTTCTTCGTCGCGTACACGGACAAGGGGACGTACCTGCTGCAGGACGACCCTAAGAAGATCGCGTGGCGGTACGCCACCACGTGGCTCGCCCTCGACGTCGTCTCCACCGTCCCCACGCAGCTCTCCTGCCGGATCCTGCCGCCGCAGGCCAGGTCCTACAACTTCTTCGGCATGCTCCGCCTCTGGCGGCTCCACCGCGTCGGCTCGCTCTTTGCCCGGTACGTGGCTGCCGGTGATGCCCGTCCGTATCATGTTCTGCCATTGACATTGCAGCATTGTCTGACAGACTTCAATCTCTCATATGCTTGATTCTATAGTCTGGAGAAGGACAGGAAGTTCAGCTACTTTTGGGTTCGATGCGCAAGGCTCATCTGCGTAAGTGACATTGTCTCTTTCAATTCCGATAGATTGCTCATTTTGTGGTGGACGGCGCCACTGCCGGCCAGTGATCGACGTTCCGTCCATGCGCAGGTGACGCTGTTCGCGGTGCACTGCGCGGGGTGCTTCTACTACCTGCTGGCCGACCGGTACCCGGTGCCGGCGAACACGTGGCTGAGCACCTCGATGCCGGACTTCCACCACGAGAGCCTGTGGAACCGGTACGTCGCGTCCATGTACTGGTCCATCACGACGCTGAGCACCGTGGGCTACGGCGACATGCACGCCGTGAACACGCGGGAGATGGTGTTCACCACCGTCTACATGCTCTTCAACCTCGGCCTCACCGCCTACCTCATCGGCAACATGACCAACCTCGTCGTCCACGGCACCAGCCGCACCAGGAAATACGTCGGTGACGCCGGCGATCACGTTCATCTCGACGATGATGTTGACATTTCACTGATCTGGTATCTGACATGTTGTTATTTCATGCCGATCAAACCTAACTATACCACCGAAGAGGGATACGATCCAAGCGGCGACGAGCTTCGGGCTGCGGCACCAGCTGCCGGAACGGCTGCAGGAGCAGATGATCTCGCACCTGAGCCTCAAGTTCAGGACGGACTCTGAAGGGCTGCAGCAGCTGGAGACGATGGGCGCGCTGCCCAAGGCGATCCGGTCCAGCATCTCGCACCACCTCTTCTTCAGCCTAGTCCAGAACGTCTACCTCTTCCAGGGCGTCTCCAATGACCTCATATTCCAACTAGTAATGAAACCATAATGTCAATTTCACTTCCATTAGTTGCTTAATTTCCCCCAATTTATCAAAGAGAGCAGTTTTACAAATTGATCTTCTGTGTGATACTGTTCTGAAGGTTTCAGAGATGCACGCGGAATACTTTGCGCCGAGGGAGGACTTCATCCTGCAGAATGAGGCGCCGACAGATTTCTACATTGTAGTCACTGGTAGTGTGGTAAAAAAGCTCACTCTTTTCCATGACATGATCCTTCAGTAGTTAGATAGAGGATATCTGATGAACGATCTGTCCGGGTGTAAGCACACCAAACTGACAGAGGAGTTGATACGGACTGACATGGGCATGGGATGCATTTGCAGGAGTTGCTAGAGCTTCAGGCTGGTGCAGAGCAGGTAAGTGCTGTGTGTTCCATCTGTTTCACAGTCCAATAAGACATCCATTCATCTAAGAAATGGTTGCACGGCGTGGCCAACAATCCTTTCCTGTCCTGTGATCTTAGGTGGCTGGGACAGCCGAGGCCGGTGATGTCGTCGGCGAAATGGGGGTTCTGTGCTACAGGCCCCAGCTCTTCACGGCGAGGACGAGGTCCCTGTGCCAGATCCTGCGCATGGACCG
Organism: Zoysia japonica; assembly: GCA_001602275.1. Lineage (NCBI taxonomy): Eukaryota > Viridiplantae > Streptophyta > Magnoliopsida > Poales > Poaceae > Zoysia > Zoysia japonica. Next base: position 977,764 of record BCLF01000051.1, on the reverse strand, counting down.
GACCGACTTCCTCAGGATTGTTCAGTCCAATGTTGGGGATGGCACCATAATCATCAACAACCTCATCAGGGTCAGTCAGTTCACCACGATGAATACATCGAATTCGACAGAGGAACAGTTATTTTGAACTGAGTTTCCACATTCCTGGCTGTGCTGGGCGATTGCAATCTATAATCATACTGCTTTTTTGATATATATTCTGACAAGCTTTTCCCTGTTTCATTGCATTGCAATTGCAGTACCTAAAGGAGAAGAAGGACAGTCTCGCCATTGCCGGCGTCGCCGAAGAGGTCGAGCACATGTTGACCCGGGGTCAGCTGGAGCTCCCTGTCACGCTCTACTTCGCCGCGTCCAAAGGAGATGATTATCGGATACACCAACTACTTAAGCGTGGCCATGACCCAAATGAGTATGATAAACATGGTCTTACAGCACTGGTATAAACTCATAACGTCTGCATCAATTGATTTGTGCTTCCTGTTATCGAAAAGAAGTTAACTTTTTTTAAAACGGATTCACTGATTAAAGGAGAGAAATTAAATTAATTATGATTCATGTTGCTCATGATTTATCAGCATTTAGCAGCTTCCAGTGGGAGTGCTCCATGCATCAGGCTTCTGCTGGATCATGGCGCTGATCCTAATGCGAGAGGTCATGGATTTCCAAAAAACTTTATTGTCAAATACTATACATGCAGAGAGGCTGAGATAATGTATTCTGTACTTTGAAAACAAAAAAAAATCTTGTTGGATGTTCTCAGACAACAAAGGGAGGGTCCCGTTGTGGGAGGCGTTACGCGGGAGGCACGACAAAGCCGTGCAGCTGCTGGCGGACGCCGGCGCGGACTTGTCCTCCAGCGATGTGGCGCAGTACACCCGGGTCGCCGTCGAGGAGGGCGACGCATCGCTGCTCGAGGACGTCGCCCGCCACGGTGTGGACGTGACGGCGGCGTGCTGGGACGACGGCGCCACCGCGCTCCACCGCGCCGCCGTCGACGGCAACGTCCAGGTGGCCAAGGTTCTGCTCGAGCACGGCGCCGACGCGGACAGGGAGGATGGAGGCGGCCGCACGGCGAGGGCCATCGCGGACCAGCTCGGTCACCGCGACATGCAGGCCCTGTTCGTCAGTTCGCAGCGAGAACAACAAGCGCAGGGTCCGAAGCAGCAGCAACGCTCGCCGTCGACGGAGCATCCTCCTCGCAGGGTGGCAGCGCCGGTGACCCGGTTCACGAGCGCGCCGGCGGCCAGCAGGTTCCCGTACCGCGACAGCGTGGACTCATCGCCGGCGTCGTCGATGCAGAACAGTCCCCGGCGGATGACCACCTTCCGGAACTCCCTCTTCGGCGTGCTCTCCTCGTCCCACGCGAACCGGCACGACGACAGGGAGAGTCCGCGAGTCCGCGTGACCATCTCCTGCCCCGAGAGGGGCAGCCGCGCGAGGAAGCTGGTGTTCATGCCGGAGACGGTGAGGCAGCTCGTTGAGCTCGGCGGGAGTGCGTTCAAGTTCGCGCCCTCCCGGGCCGTGACCACGGACGGCGCCGAGGTCGACGACGCGAGGCTCGTCAAGGACGGTGACCACATTCTCCTTGTTACCGATCAGTGGTTGCCCGACACTGGCATCATCAGTAGGAATCAATAACATCGATCTCACTAGACCTTGAACTGATGATTCTTTGCACGTTGAACTTTGAAAGACAAAGGGAAGAGAAGAACGTGACAACTTGAAACTTTGGGTAACGCAGCAGGCCGAGAGAGATGGATCGAACTAATGGGAGGACTTGGACGAGTGGTAGCAGAGCTGTGGTACATCATCTCATAAAGTTTTATATTAATATTACACTTATCTACAGAGAATTAAAAAAAAAAATCAGAGGGTAAATTGAGCAAAAAAAGCTTTTTTCTAGGGATATAATAGAAAATTAGTATAGTGAGCTATCTGTATTTTGGTTATATTTAAAGTGAGTAAACTGTACTTTATCCAACAATAAATGTACCACGGAGGATTTGTGAACCTATTAATGGTGAACTAATGGCAGTGTATCCACCTTCTATACACTGTAGCAGGTCAATCTAGTTTCCACCTCTTCTGTTAGGGCAACATCAATGTATAAAGACCAACTAGTCATTATAAGTGGGTCCCACTGTCAGGTGACAGTAGTTATGAAAAATTTCACAACGCTATGAGCTGGAGTGTGTATCAAATATGCTGGTCCCCACTAAAATATATTAGCTTTGGCAAGAGAGCAGAGATGTAATAGAAATAATTATTTATTAAGTAAATTTCACAAAACTACACATATTTTGACAAAAGTAACATAAAACTACAGCTTTTAAAAGTCGTATCACACAAGTACAGATTTAAGGTTTCAATATATCATAAAACTACAAGTTTAAGAAACTATATCACAAAACTATATATTTTATCAGTGACTATCACGAAACGATGGATTTTACACCACTTAAATCTTTAGTTTTATAATAAATTACCTTTGTAGACCAATAATTTTGTGATGCATTCAGCACTAAATCTGTAATTTTGATATAAATTTTTTTAAATATGTAGTTTTATGATACATTAAAATATTAAATCTATAGTTTTGCGATACATCTTCTTAAAGTTGTAGTTTTGTGATAATTTTGTCAAAGTATATGTAGTTTTGTGAAACATTGAAACACTAAATCTGTAGTTTTGCGATACAACTTCTAAAATCTGTAATTTTGTGATAGTTTTGTCAAAGTATGTATAGTTTTGTGAAATTTACTCTTATTTATTCTATATGGGTGGGCAATAGCCATATGCGTGACTTTAGGAGTTAATGCTATATGGACTAGCTACATAATGTATATAGCTAGCCAATAGAAAAGCATTTAATGTATAAGGACTACTTTTTTCCTACATTGTGGTTGCTCTGAGCAGAACACAATATGCTGCGGCTGCCATCTATTAGGACAACGATTCTATTTATTTATGAATTATAATTATTTCCTCCCATGCACTTGTGCCAAAGAAAAAGCTGGATAGTCCGGATACACAAATCCTGCTAAACAATCATCAATTAATAGCTAGAGCTAGAGTACTAAATTAGAGGCAACTGGACACGGATCCAATTCATTTCTGCAAGCACGCCATGCCACTCCACTCCCTATATATTCCTCTCCACCGCCACAGCGACCCAACGATCCACCACCACTGACACTCGTCAAGCCACCACAAACCAACGATCCAGCCGGCAGCTAGCCATGAGTCCCGGCAGCAGCCTCCTCGCCGCCGCCATGGCCACCATCTTCTGCGGCGTCTCCGTCAATGGCGCCGCTTTGCACTACCCCTACCCGGGCCCGTACCCGAGTCCATGGGAACCGGTGGAGGTGACAGACTCGGTCGAGAATCGCCTGGGCAAGTGGGCCGTGGAGCGGTCGCACGACGTGCTCGCGTTCGATAAGGTGGAAAGCGCCAGGTTCCAGAACACGGAGAGCACCACCGGCAACTACGAGCTCATCGTCAGCTGTTTCATCCGCCCGGATGACCCGCAGAGGTACAAGGCGGTGTTTCATGCCAATCCGGTCACGATGACGCCGACGAAACTCGAGTCCTTCGAACTCTTCAGTGTTGGCCCAGCTCTCATCACTCACTTTAGAACACAAGCGCGCGCACAAAAATGGCACAAGAACACGAAAGAGTTTTACGTGCTGCACTCCAACACGACACAAGCACTGGCACTTAATTTCACAAATCACTTTTTTCACTTCACTCTTAGCACTTGAACACGTTGATCACAGAGGCTTTAAATAGCTACACACACGCACCCTGCCGTGGCCGCGCACACAGCAACGCACGTTCGGCCGCACTACTCCGGCCATTAGCACACGATCTACTCCACTAATCACTCCTTCATGCAAGCCACTCGCGCCATGCACGTCTTCTGAGCTGACCATGCATGCAGCACGGCTCAAAGTGAAAATAGAGAGCCCGCGTGCAGGAAACCCCCCCCCCCCCCCCCCAACCCGCCACCAGGATAGGCCGTCGCAGTGACGAGGGCCGCGGCGGAGCCATTGAATGGGGAGCCGTCGGTGGATTCGTGGAGGATGAGAGTTTCCCTGGTCTTGGCGAAGGAGGGAAGTGGATCCTGGAAGGAGAGAAACAGGGAGGCGTGCCGAAGCCTCGGGTTCAGGCCTCGAAGCGCATTGAGGACGAGGTCGTCGTCCTCGATGCCGTGGCCGATGTCGCGGAGGGAGTCGGCGCAGTTCTTCATCCGATTCAAGTACTCAGTGACGTCGAGAGATCCTTAAACCATGGAGTAGAACTGGTTGCAGAGAGTGATGGCGCGGGCATGGCGATTGGCGGTGAAGAGGGAGCAGACCCGCGACCACAGATCATGGGCCGTCTGTCCGTCGGCAATGGCAGACTTGACGACGTCGGGAACGATGGTGGTGTAGAGCTATGTGCGGACGCAATCTTCGGCCTGAGCCCAGATGGGATCATTGGGGCGGGATGATGCAGCGTCGATGTGGTGGAGCGCAAATTTACCGCAGGCGGCGCGGAAATAGGTTCTCCACATCTTGTAGTTGTTGGGTTTGAAGGTGAGGGTGATGGGAACGTGCGATTTGATGGACGGCACGTTGATGGCTGTGAGGATGTTAGCAGGAAGAGTGATGGGGTTGGAGGCAGTGGCCGGAAGGGAGGAGTTGAGGTTGGAGTGGGGAAGAGTATCAGAAGAGGAGGAGGAAGAAGAACCGGCGGCGCTCATGGCTGGTGTTAGAGGTTGCAGAAGCAAGAAAACAAAATGGGATCTCAACTTGCTCTGATTACCATAAAACCAGAGAGAAGACTGGGAAGGCACTGCGCACCATCCAGGGGCGGCTTTCAATATATTTATAGCAATGTACAGGAGATATACATGGTAAGTAATCGTAATACAAGGAAGAAAATGATCCTAACTAATGCCTGAGAATAATGCCAGGATTACAGCCGTTGACACAAAGCCCTCAACGACCTTCCGCTAATTACCTGGACGTAGAGCTCCACTAACAGACACATCCGAAGATTTATCTGACCCACTCATCGTGGACATCGCCGGTCGCTAACGAGTTCAAACTAATCTTACGGACTCACCTGCTCTAAACACACACGCACACACATTTGGACACTAACACAAACTTGACTAAAACACATGACACGACTAAACACTCACAAACAGCAAGATTAAGTCTAACATTCAGGGCGTCGTCTGTGTAGGCATTTCATTTTTGGTTACCAAACGAACAGCATCGTATATGGTTTTCACTGGATGAAATAGAAGTGTTCTTGTCATTATTACATTACATTGCATTGCAATAGACAAGGGAAAAAAATCGAATTGTAATGCGAAAAATCAAGTGGCTAATTTATCTTCTTCCCCGGCCGGGCCCCATGTGTGTCTTCTCATGCTGTCTCTCCTTGCTCGTTCGAGACGATCCGGAGACGGCCACCTTGCCATCATCGTCTCCCTCAGCCTTATCTCTCTCCTCTTGCTCTTGCCACGGTGCAACAGGCTCGCCGCTCTTCTGGCGCCTAGCAGCTGATTTCCCTGGAAAAACAATCACAAACGTAACGAACACCTTATGATATACTCTCGTCTTAATGTTGGACATTGCCGCCACGCCTCATCAATCACCTTCACCTTGTTATCAGTGTCAACTACAGCAGAGGCAGAGACACCGCCGTGGTCGCCGGGAGGAAGGGAGGGGGCGCCGTAGGTTGTATCATCGTCGGCGTCGACATGAATATTGGGAGGGGCGGCGGCCGCAGAGTTGTGCCTGCCGCCGGTGGCTACATCCTTGGAGCTGCAACAGCCCATGGAGAGAGATGGGCAGAGGAGAGGTAGAGCAGCAGGCCATGAGAGAGAGAGAGAGAGAGATGGAAAAGCGGTGGCAGAGAGCTGAGATCCGAGATCCATCTGAAGCTGACGAAGGAGTGCATGCATGCACCATACGACGGCGACGCGTGGAGTGTAACACTTCGTGTTTTCGAATATTGAGATATTTCATTCAAATTCGAAAATTTTTGAAAGATCCGAGCTCGAAGAAATTCAAACTCAGTTTCAAATTAGTTTCAAATTTAAATTTGAAATTCAAAATTTTGAGCTCAAAAATTTTAATAAAATATTGTGAAACAAAAATCTCTCTGAAAAGTCCTTGCAACCACGTGAATTTTTGAAGTTTTTGAAAAATTTTAATTTGAGGTTTATAAGCTCAAATAATTTATTTTCCTCTAAAAGCTAATCTGTCTTCAAAATTTAATATCATTTTATTTATTTCGATTTTAAAAGTATGCCCAAAATAAAAATTGTTCCTTTTCAAAAGAACTACCAGCCTACCAAATTTCAGAAATTTTAGAGCTCAAAAAGTCATGCTTTCGGATTAAAACAGAAAGCAGCGCTGAAAATTCAGAAAAATTCAGAAAAAGAAAAAGGGATGCGGGGCCTGCCTGTCAGCCCGCTCTCTCTCTTCCCTTCTCTTCTCCAACCACGCGCGTCCAGCGCGCTCCCCACGCGCCCGCGCCTCGCACTCCTCCTCTCATGCATCGCGACACGGGTCGTGCTCACCGCTAGAGTGTTACTTCGCTGAGCGAGTAGCAGGGTCACTTCTACTGCTCGTTCTCTCCCTCTCATTCTTTCCCTCGGCCTCGCCTCCGTCTTAGGCCGAGCGAGCGGAGCGCGCCATCGTCGCCCGAAGCCAGCTCCGCTTCCGGTTAGCTCGCCGTCCAATGCGTCTCCAGGTCTCTGAGCCCCTCGACAGTACCCTTCCTCAGTTCCTAGTGCAGAGAACTCGGATACGAAGCTTTTTCTCCAAATCGAGCCCTCCGGAACTGCTGGCCTTCTTCTCCAAATCCGGCCAATACCGGCGACGGCCCGACGATTCCTTCTGGTTCGCAACTCATCTTTTCCTTGCGCACCTCTAAGACCCCCGGTTCCTGAGAATGGTTGGCTATTGATGTAGGAATTTTGAAGACGAATGTTGCCGGCCGCCGTATCCTTGCGACCTCACCGACGACAACCATCTTCAGGGCCCCCTCAACGACGTCTTCTTCCGTGCCATGCTTCTCCGCTCTCCAGTGAAGCTGTAGGAGCAAGTTTGACCAATTTTTGTCAACTGAGTCGAGCTCTACGCCTTGCCGAATGCCTTGCCGCACCGTCCCTCGCCGCCGACATATCTTCGGTGAGGCCCTCTCCGCGGCGACCACACCATCGAACTCCCCACGTCGCGGTGATCCTTATGGTGCCAGATTTTTTTCCTGTATTTGCACTGATGGAGCAAGCACGGTGAGCTCGCCGTTGCTCTGGCGAGTCGGTCGCCATGCGCGCTGCGCTGGGCTGAGCTCGCCCTCACCGGATCGTCTGCGCCTATCTGATCCGATGTGAACTAACCGTGTGGCATCTGCTTATACGGGCCGGATCCCGTGTGTCCACACGGGCATCAACCTTGAGACCGGCTGTGTGGCTTGTCCCCCCCCCCCCCCCTTTCGGATTTTTAATTATTTGCGAAATCAATTGTTAATTGTCCAAAAATTATAGAAAATGCATGTGAACTCCACAATTTACAAATAATATACCGTTGGAATCCCCCCATCATGTAGAATATTTTAGAACTTTCAATGTTGCATTTTTTGCATTATAATTAATTTTAATAAATAAATAAAGTACCTTGCACATACATTCATAACATCAATTTTTCCTGCATATTAAAAATGTGAAAAATGCATAATCATGTTCTATCAATTAATATATATCATTTTAGAGTTATTTAGAATTTATACACTTATTTATTATTTATAAATAATTTATTACTCTTGGATACGAATTAATTCATTAGAAAATTCAAAATATTGCAATAAAATCTAAAATTTGTCCAAAAATTAGTTTATAGCTTTATTAATATTTTGAGCAACTAAATTTGTGAATTATGCCTTCAAGAACCATATTAAAGAAAATTTAGAATTTATCTTACATATTATAAACTATTTAGTATAATATGAGAATTCTTTTTAAAAACATTTTCAGATAAATTCCAGCAGCACCTTGGTCTAATAAAATTCTTTTTCTATGAAATCATCATCATACTTTTCTTGTCATATCATCGCATATGAGCATCCTTGTCACATGCGATGACGAGCAAAAATATTAGATGTCATTAGGTGCATAACTAATCGCACTCGCATATCATTTCACACATTTAGAAAACGTCGCGGAAGACCAAGACCTAGCGCTGATCGCTCCGGAGTCGTCCATCGCTGAAGACCTTCTTCTTGTTTATGTTAACTCATAGCAAACCGAAGGCAAGCCCTGATGCATTAACCCTGTTTTAAATTTTTGTTTTATCACTATGTATTGTGTAGTTAATGTATTGTGCTTTAAGTTGTAGAAGTTGTTTGGAGCCCTAGAATGCATGATAGTACCAATTACCCCTATTGAGTATATATTGGTACAGGTAACTTGATGTAGAGCTAAGCTATGAGACCTAATCAACGGTAGAAGTTGAGTGAATGAGAAACCTCACTCGCGAGATTATAGGTTTGATTTTATTCCACACTTGAATAAATTTGAGACCGGGCGGGGATAGAGTATAAGAGGGTTTGAGAAGGCTGGGCCTTCGCGGTGGTAGCTCTGTCTGTGTCAGTTAAGAATCGATTCGAGTGTGGCTCTGTTGAGCAAGTTTAAACGTACCAAATACATACTGGGGATATAGGACCCAGGAAACTGATATAGCAAAACGCCGTAGTGGTTGGACGACCCTCACCTCTCTTTTGGCCGCGGCGGAGGAGAGCCTTGTGTCTAACCATGGATATGTCCTATGTAGTGATCGAATGGAGGATCCTGTGCTCAGGAGAGGTGCGCCTGTTCAGACCGGCCCTATGGGTTGAGCGAAAGGTGGCCACATATGGCTTTCGGGAAGCGCGTATGTGTCGTGTACTTCGGGTTCTCCCAGCTAGTGGAAATCGATTATAATCGTCGCCCCTCACAGTAACGAGTATCACTTGTTCACTGCGTCATATCATAGTAACAACTGGACTAATAATAATGACAATATGATTTGTTTGCTTAGTTATAGGTAATTGTTTGGCAACCATGATTGTAGTAGATGATAGTACAAATTAAATTTATATTTCGTGAACTTAACTTATCGCTAAAAGTTGAAATTAAGGATCCACGGTTAGAGCTATGTTTATGCCAATAGCCATCTCCTGAGTCAGCCTCTCATGCTTAGGAGTCGGCTGTAGTTAGCCAAATTGATGGGTAAGACTTGCTGAGTAAATAGTACTCACAGTTTGTTGTTTCTCTTTTTATTGTGTGTAGTTCTCCCTACAGGTAGTTGGTGTGGCTATTGCAGCCAAAGAGTATGAGAAGATGAGGCTCTTGCAAACTGGTCCTGTGAATCGGTTCCCTCCTCACCAAACTTCGGTCACGAAGAGTGAAGCATGTCTTAGGGTAAGACATGTTTCATAGTAGGAAATCGTCGTATCTCTTCCTTATCACTTTCGCCATGTTTTAAACTCTATTTTAAACTTATCTTTCTTAAGACTACTTGAACTTTATTGTAAGATTTAATCAGTTTTCTATTTTATATTATCACTCGTGTTGTACTATTTAGATATTGTTGCTCAATATCACCCGATATCAATCCTAGACGAGCCGTCCAGTGTTTTGGGGGCGGTTCTGCCATAGCGAGCTTGTTGGACCTCAGGGTCTCGACAAGAAAAATCATAAAAAGCCCACAAAGATATCCACCTTCTGTAGCAGGCCAGCCCAGTTTCCACCCCTTCTCTGTTAGCAGAACATAATATCCTGCCATCTATTTGAATGACAATTTTATTTATTTCTATTAGAATGGAGTTGTCGTATCCTATTTTTAAGATATACTGTGCATCACATATCAGCCCCTTTATCAGTAGCTGATACGCACAAACATCACAGAATATATATCAAAAGCATACTTCAGATAGAGTAATATATCTGATACTTCTATTAGGCTCTGAGGGTTTTTTTTGCAGAAAGTCAGTTTTATGCAGAGTTCACTACAGAAACTTTTCAACGGGAGGAATAACATTTGTTGTCCATATTTTAGTAGGTTGGTTCTAGAGAAGATGTTCATCGATCCCGCCAGTACCCAAATTTTAGTCGAGACTTTTGGCACAAAGCCATAACAGCCTAGGCAAACAGCCTACACTTTTTAAAACACAGGCACCTACACCCACTCACACCATCAAAGAGATAATCAAGACTAATCATTGTGAGCCTAAGCTGTAGTGTGTCAATACCGTGACAACGGCCATTCTGGATGAATTTTACACTCTGCAGAGGTTGTATACTTTACTCACATGCTATGCTTCTCTAGATCAACAGAGGCGCATAACATTCACTCCACGCACCCAAAGGTATCCACATATTCCACCTCAAAGTTCATCCAGGGGTCATCCATCGGGGTTTTTGATTACACGAGGAGCCGGAGCGTGGGATTACTACAACCACGTCTGTTCTCTGGACCCCCATATCATTGGACGATTACACAACCAGGGAGCTATATCTATGGGCTTACGATTCCACGACACGAGCTATTGCTTAATCGAGGACCGGACCGGACTGTGAGTATCTTACATCTTCTCTTGAGACCTTGGTACCACCCGACCGCCTTAGGGACTCAATGTGGATAGCCAGAGAGATAGAGTAAGCCCTTCTCATACAGGTTCTGTGGTTGCACGAAATCACTACGTTGAGATCCGATGAATCAGTCCTTATATGGCAGGAGCAGTGCTTGTCCACGACAGGTGGACCAGACCGAAGCTTAACACCTTCACATCACCTTTCACAGAAGCCACACCTCACAAACAGAAAAACACCCTTCTTCACTAGCACTAGTTGCACTACCACCCATCCCATTTTATTTGACTCACACCACTAAACTCCTTTTAACACATTTCATAAAAGATTGCTGTATGGTGTAGGGATGCATTGCATCACATAAGGGTTTCTAAGCAATTTAAGATCAAGACAACTTTCTGTTCCTCAAAAGATTATTAAAGAAGAAATTCCTATGGTTAACAAGGGGGCGTTATCGTTGGGGCAACAAAGTAGTATTTATACTTAATGAGAGCAAGCAACTGATATTAATATAAATAAGTAATAACAAGTAGGGTATTAACTACACAACGTTTTAACATAGATTAAAATAAATATGTAAGCATTTAGGCCGTATAGATACGTAAGCAAAACATAGGATTAATATGATCAAGGGGTCAGAGCTTGCCTGCAAATCCTTAATCTTCAGAACTTGTGTTCTTGATAATCTTCGAAATCCGAGTCTTGAATCATGGGCTTGATGCCGAACCCTTCGGGCTTTTTCTCGTTTGCCAGTCTTCCTGTCCTCTCTTGGAGTCTAGCTCTTCTTCGAACTCATTGTTGTATACATAATAGAATACACCTAATAAAACTGCCGCAAAAGAAACTAAGCTCAAAGAGAATCGATAAGATGTAATTAAACTTCGAATAAGAGCCGAATAAACTCCAGAAAGAAATCAAAGGCGCATCATGCATGATGTGATGGCTATTTTACTGCAAGGTTCATTATTCTATGTGTACCTTAGTATTATTTACTATAGGTGTGCCCTTGTCTGGCATAGCTTCCGGATTGGTGCATAGCGTGCCATTATTACTTATTTTAATAATCTAAATGCACGAGATTACTAGCAATTAACAATTAATTATTATCTTTACAAATAAGCTTACTAAGGCTAGCATAGGTACTATTACATGTGAACGTACGGTATGATGCATAATTGTATTATATTTAATATCTATCAATGTTTCTAATATGTAATACTAGTATTTGACCACTAATTATGTAGTTCTAACTTTAAGCTAGATTACATAGAGCTAGCATAGACGTGTATACTGATGCATTCTAATGTGACTATATTTATCCATGCTAATGGAGTGAGGTGGGAGCTATTATAAAGCATGTTTAGTGGGCATACCGAGTGTGCGACGTGCCATTTTATACGTTATTTTAAGTGTAATCTTTTTTAACACCATATGTTAGTGATTACTCACTAGGTGCTTTCTAAAATACCTTTATTTAGTTTATAACTAAATGAATAGATGTGCAGTGACCAGAGATTATTTACTTATTATTTTATTATGCAGTTGTTTCGTAATGATTAATGACTAGTTAGTAATTCTACATTAATATTTAAATTACTATGCTAATTAAATGACACCAGTACACGTGTTGTGAAGGGCATAGCGTCATTATATATATATATATATATATATATATATATATATATATATATATA
>BCLF01000051.1:948179-964660 GCA_001602275.1 Zoysia japonica | reverse complement strand
GCTATATGCATATGAGTATTGCAAGTAGCAATTAACTTCTCAGCCTGTATTTACCTATTTTTCTTTAATATTAAGCCACTAATATTTAACTGCTAATTATATAATTCTAACTTTAAATTAAATTACATAGAGCTAACAGGTGCATGAACTAATGTATGCTAGTGATATGTAAAATGGTTCTAATAGGTGATGTGCACACTAACTAGTATAAAGCTATGCTTAAAATAGTCCACATTAAAATACTTGCATTAAGAACTGATAAAAGCTAATAAAAGAAATCGATTTAAAGCTCCGAGAAAATTTACCAATAAGAAAAATCAGCAAGATCGGAGAGTAAAAGGTGTTTGGATGATTTGATGAGGTAGAGCTTGATACAATGATTTCAATAGTACAGAAATTGTTGAAAATAGATTTACTGTTAGAAAGATATGACGATTTGAGTGTGTATGTGGCTCTAGAGACTTTGTTATAATTTTAAAAAATCATCAAGGGGCTAATCCAAAATTATTAAAAGATCAGAAGGTCCTCTATGTAGTCACAGAAAAGCCTAGGGGTCTGAGTGTAAAAGTTTTGGAAAGGGTGCTTATTTATACAATAATTCAGGGGGTTTTCTTGGAAAGATTTGGAGTAAACCAGAAATTAGTAACCTGGAGGGTCTTTTTGCAAAAGTGGGTTTTCCTTCTCCAGGCGGAGGAGCAGGGGTGGACCGAGCCGATGGTTTGGTGGACTCGTGGCCAGGGGCCGGTCCACGAGTTGGCCGTGGACCACGTTGACGGCGAGAGCCGTAGAGCTGTCGCCGGAGGTCGGGACTAGGGGGTAAAGGGGGAGGACAACGAGGCGAGTCCATTAGCGGACGTGGCGAGGTCGAAGGAGCGTCGTGGAGCGCCGGCATCGAAGAAGAGGCAGCGCTCGGCGTTGGGCCAGCGGCGGCGTCGGGGAGGCTGTTGGCAGCCACGGCAAGGTCGGAGGGGCACGGCACTGTTCCGGCGACGGAGAACAGGGCGGCTCGTGACGGCGTCAGCTCGGAACAGAGGCGGCGCGCGGCGACGTGCTTCGGTGAGGGCACGAGGAAGGCGAAGGCACGATTCCATGGGCGACGGTGAGGGGCGCCAGTGCCAGGAGGCCACGGTGCACTGGGACGGGGAGGCGCCGAGGGAGGCCGGCATGGTGGAGCGTGCTGCGCCCTGGCAGTGCGCACGGCAGGGCTCGAAGCCTGCTCCTACTCAAATGGAAGAGCTTTAGGGAGGGGCACGTCGTGGTGGTGGTGGTGCATGAGCGGGTTGAAGAGGAGGAAGCTCGTCGGAGTGAGTGGATTGCATCGGTAGGGCAAAGCATTGGGGATTTTGGGGAGGGCACCACTGCGGTGCCGTTTGAATGTTTAGGATTTTCCGTATAAAAAAAATCTTAATAGTATCCAAACGAAAGAGTTTTTAGAAAATTATAAAATTTTATAAAATCTCGTGAATCTAACTATTATTTAATATTTTATACTATAATGCACATCAGCATAACTAAAATGATAAAATCCTGTAATCTAAATGTTTGAGATTTTGAAATATTAAAATTTGAATTTCAAAATTTAAAAATCTAAATAAAATCTCTTAATTTAAACAGCAGAGATTTTATAATCTTAGAATTCGAATTCTAAATCTTAGAATCCATAATCTTAAAATCCGGATTCAAACGGGGCCTGCAGGGCGTTGAGGATCCAGAGACCTTGGTTTTATAGCGAGAAAGGAGATGACAGGCGTGGCTACTAGTACATATGGTTAGCACGGCTTATTTTTTAAGCACTTTGGGGTTGGAAAAGAAAAAAGCAAACAAACTTGGATTAGAGTGAAACTTCATAAGATGGATATATATGGTATGTGTTCTACAACATAAATTGTACATGTTGCGTTTTTTCAAAAGAATAAAAAAGTTACTGAGTTTTGAAAGTGGTTAGTCGTTTAGGGGGTTGTCTGCGGAAAGTATTATATGATTGAGCTGATTTTTCATCGACTTTACATTAACGGGTATAAAACTATCTCTAGTCACGCTAAGAAAATCGTAATCCGTCAAGTCTAAACTGGTCAAACACTTGACGGTATCATGAGGCAAAGAAGATGATCCGGCCATAGCAACACAAGCCGATGCATCTGCATGCACAACCTCTACATTATCTCTAATCCATTGTATCAAGAATTAATGCAATATAGAAGGAACACATCTATTGTCATGAATTCAATCACACCCTAAGATCAAGCTATAACTACCGCGCACGTCGGCAACAAAGAAAGTGGTAGCCATGGTCTTGCTTTCAACAGTGAGCTCTATAGAAGCGATCCCCTTGGCCTCGATAAAGTCTTCTCCTCCCACACCGTTCAAAGCCATGTTGGTCCGGATGAGCTCGTCATCGGCCTTACCTAGGTTCTTAAACAAAGAATATGACATTAGATTAACAATAGTACCGCCATCTACAAGCATGCGAGAAATCGATATTTCATTAATATGACCTCTCACATAGAAGAGTTTCAAATGGTTCTTCGATTCCTCGGGCTTCTCAAAGATAACACTTTTCGGCCCAAAGTTAAATTATGATATAACCTCTTCTTCCTCTACCAAAGAATAATCGGAAAGAGAAAAGCAAATGGTGTTGATTTTCATACCTTCCCGAGTCAGTGTAGGCTCGTAATCCAAGAGATCGTCGTCGTTGAACTAGGACATATCCACGTCTCCCTTGGGCGAAGGCGCTGTGGAGCCCTTTCCCAACACGGCGTCGACCAAACACAGTGCCTTAAGAGTAGCCATCGCTTCCTCCGTCACCAGTGGAGTGGGAGCCTTAGATTCCTTAGCTCTCCACTGTTCACCTTGAGAAACCACTGGCTTGATTTTGTTGAAGACTTCATCCCTCTTCTTCTCTGCCTCCTCCTCTCGAATCTTTCGGATGCGCAGCCTTTGAAGCTTTCTCTTTGGAGTGTGGGTCAACACAGGCGGACACCACCTTGGTTGCAAGTATTTGGAGGAGCTTTTGCTGCTGCTAGCTTCATGATTATAGGAAGCCTTTTCAACCGGATCATCCAACGTGATCGGTCCCGTGAAGACTCTCTCGATTTTAACATCAGTTGTGCCGATTTTTATGACACCTTCGGATGCGCTCTCTTGATGAACAAAAGTAGAAGGGGTAGGCTCGTTACCTTACTTCGAGCGTCACTCTTACCTAGGCACGGAGATAGAGCCCCCTCCTTGTACCTTGACTGGTCGAGACCCCGACCGATCCGAAATAAGGCCGAAGAGCCTCGTGAAGACACCTCCTCTTGGCATGTTCCATCTTGGATGAAATGGTGGGTATGCCATCAGTGGCACGGGCATCCATGGTCCTATATATGGGTGCCACGTCGGGAATGGCGGGCTCGGCATAGGTGGGAACCAAGGCGGTGGCATCCTTAACCCATAAGGAGGAAGAGGCGAAGGAGGTCCATGAAACTTTGTGGCTGCCTCATCTCTTTCCTAGGTGGGCTGCTCCCCCTTGGTGGTGATCTTGACCGCTTCATGGACCGATTGTTCAAATCGGTCTTTTGATTTTTGTACTTGGCCATGAGACGGTCGAAGGTGCTCTTGGGCGCCATCTTCCTGTATGTGGCTTTGCTTTGGTTCACCTTCCACTTGCCCACCTCAGGAGTTTTGGCTTTATCATTTTGAGCTATGGAACTCCCCCTGGGTCTCGAGCCTTGGATGGTGACCTTAATAGACTCATGACCATCGGGATACTTCTCGAGCACCACCTTCCTAGAGGCACCTTTCTCATTCGAAGAAATAGGCATCTCATCTCTGATAATTACGTTCTTCTCCTTGGTTGTATCGGTTTGATAGGGCCGAATCAACACTTTGGAGTTGAACTCTAGAGTGTTGACGGGAAAAAGGTGCTTGTCAATCTGCATCTCTTTAAGACTCAATAGTCTCTCATTAAGGGCCAATTAGACATGTCGACGGAAAACATTGCAATCGTTAGTAGCATGAGAATAAGAGTTATGCCATTTACAATAATCCCTACGCTTAATCTTATCCATCGAAGGTAAAGTATATGCAATCTTAATGTATCAACCTTTGTGTAATTCATCAAATATTTTTTCGCATTTAACTACATCAAAAGTGTACTTCACATCGTCTTTCTGATTTTTATGAACTGGTTTGAGCGAATCACAAGCAAGCGATTTGGCCTTGGATGGCCAAACAAAGCAGCCAAAATGTCATTTGAATCATCATTGGAGCTATTCGAATCATACTACACGACATGTACGCTGTGGCGGGTCTTGTAATCATGTTTTATTTCTTTGCTTCGGCTTTCTTGAGCCGAAGCTCTCTGTTGGAGGTGAGTGAGCATAAGAAAATCGTGTCCCTCCAACTTCTCCTTAAAGTGTGATCGCAAACCACTAAAATCTAGGTCAGCTAGGTACTTTTAAGTAATTGTTAAATTAAAGTATCGGTTCTTAACATCTCTAAATCACCGAATATAATCAACGACGGTTTCATCTTTCCCTTTCCTAACCGATGTCAAGTGTGACAAGTTTAATTCGTTGTCCCCGAAGTAAAAGTGGTCATAAAATTTGTGCTCTAAAAACTCCCATGTGTAAATGGACCTCAGGGACAATGATGAAAACCATGAGAAAGCGGTTTCGGTTAGCGATAAAGAAAACAATCGTACTTTCAAAGCCTCACTAAAACCTGCTTCTCCTAGTTGCGCTATGTTTTGGCTAACATGTTCCCAAGTGGTCTTCCTATGTTCGCCATTAAACTTGACGCCACCCGCTAGGATAAAGGACTGAATCAAAATATGTGGGGTACGATTTTTGATAAATTCGGTCTCTTCTCTTAAAGTCTACCCCTAGCATTTCACGAAATAGTTTGCTCAAGTCCTCTTTAATGCGCGCCATACACTCCTCTATGTTAGCAATGTGTGGCTTAGTAGATGTGCCCGGTGGCGAAGGGTGTATGCTTGTTTTCACGGCGCCAAATAATTCATTAGGGACGGGGCAATGAGGGATACTCGTACCGCTTGGTGAGATAGGTGGTGTGCTATACGCTTTGGTACGGTAAGGAGGGACAAAATTAGCCAATTCATTCAATCAGCTCGTAGCTGGATTGAGGATGCTAGAGATTGGCTCTATGCTTGCGGGAGACACTATCAAAGCATTAGTTTGCATATAAGATGTAAATCTAGTTTGCTCACTAAACGAGTTCAATGGTATGCCATACAGAGATTGTTCTACACTAGATGTAGTGGGTGCCTATGCACTAGTAGAAGGACCTACATGTGCAATGTGAGAAGATGATACAATACTAGCATTTGTAGATGACTTAGACAAGTTTTTTTGATCATATATTGTATATCATTATTCAAGAAATTTTTCAAATCGGTAAAGTAATATGAAAGGTCTTCAAAAGCAACGAGAGGGTGTGAAAGTGTTCTCACGTAGGCAGCACTCATGATCGCGTCGTCAACGACGGTCAGAAGAACGGGTTCTTTCACTTGGGAGATCGCAAGATGGCGGTCTTTTTTGAAGCATGCCAAGTATTCTTGCAGCTCTTGCTCTTTTCGCACCTTGCGCGTCTCTTCGAGGGCCTTCCGGCATTCTAGGAACGCCTTGCGTGCCTTCTCGAGCAACTCCTTAAAGGATGGCATGACGATATTCATCATGGAGATCTCGGATGTCATGGTGGAAAACGACGATTCGATTTGTGCAAACGGAATTACTTGTCTTTAGCGAAGTCGCCAAAAAGTGTGTTGACGTCGAAATTGGGTCAAGGCCAACACACCGCTCACATGTCCAGGTGCGAGAACGTCGACGTTTCTTCAACGTCGGGTTTAAGCAGCATCTAGACAATCCCGCATTGGAAAGGATCCTGTCGGAGAAGGATCGTCTTAGGAGGATCCGAGCTCAGTCAGGCCAGCCAAATTGACTTTGGTCGTCGTCGAGACAAAAGAAGAACAGCAAAGAGATCGAGGGAGGGGTTTAGGATTTGAGAATAATGAAAAAGTAGAGGTAAATGATAGGTTCGATTAGAATTCTTCTCAACAGGTTATAGTCCTCTGTTTAATAGAGGTAAGATGATCTTATCCTACAGAGCAACGGATCCTCCAAGTTAGAAAACAAATTACAATTGATCTGCTGAAAACTTTCTTAAATCGACATCACTGGTAAAGTATAGGACACTTCGGTGACCGAAGTCTCCGGTAAGATGATGAAGGGTCTGTTAAATAAATCCAGAAATCTGAAAAGGATTGCCGAATACTTCGATAGATTTTCTGTCCCAACTCAAAATGACTTATCGGACAGTCCGATATAGTGCCGAATGCTCCAATGGACTAAACTCTCAAAACCGAAAGCGCTTGTTGAACAGTCTGACACTATGTTAAATACTTCAGTGAGCTGAATGCTCTAAACTTAAAAAAAAAGCTTATCAGATTCTTTAACAATACGTCAGACACTGGTTCAACCATTTTAAGTGTCAACAATTACTCTACTAAGCTTGCAACTCCACGCACTCGAATTCCCCACGCGGCCACGCCACCGATGCAACGCACCTAAAAGAACCAACAACGCAACAAGTGCCACGTTCATCTCTGCTCCTGCTGTCTTCGCAGCAGCAGCAGCAGAGGTGCCAGAGCTCAGCTTGTCAATCGCTGAGCAACACCTGCCCGTGCTCCTCCTCGCCCATCACATCATCTCAAGAAGTCCGGACGTGCAGGGCACGCACGCACTGAACAGTGCGATGACCTGACCTGGTTCCCTCGGCTTCGTTCGGCCCTGCTCTTCATCGTCTTCCAATCATCGAGGAAGGAAACGACACGAACGGGACGTGGGGACTCTCATGGACATACGTGGCAGTTTCTACTACACCTCCATCAGCTGCCACTCTCCCTCCCTCTGCTAAATGTTTCTGTTGAGTTGAATACATCAACTAATCAATTTTAAAAGATTAAATTGATAAAAAAAATTAACAATTTACTTATATTTGAACACTCTCTTTCACATACAGTTTTCGTAGACGTAAATATGAAATAAGAATAAGCAATTTATTTTTATAAATCGCACTCGTCAAGATTCGAATTCGAGACTTTTGAGTCTGATACTTATATTGAGTTGCATACACCAACCAATTAATCTTAAAAACTTAAGCTAATGAAAAAAAATAAACAATTCAGTTATACTTTGACAGTCTCAAATGATACTTTCCACACACATGAGAAGAGTTCAGGCCGGAACAGATGGCAACACATGGTGTTTCTATCGAACCGCAGGGGAATACAAGCTCAAAAGGAAAGTTACTAGTACTACTAGAACACGAACAAGGTGTCACAGGTTACTTACACGGCGAGATGTCTGTGCAGCGTAGATGCCTTGCTTGTGTTTGGAATTTGGTCACGGTTCCTGTACTAATCCTTTTTGTTACTTGCACTGCACTTTGAACCGGTGTAGTAAGTAGCTTGGAACAGCATCCCTTTCCTCCTCTACCGACCTTTCGCTTTTCTCCCTCTGCTGCTGCTAGGAAGTTGGAACAGCGGGTTCTCAACTCTGCCGCCGAAATACTGGTGGCAAGCAGCTTTGACACTAAACCAGGCGTCGTTTCTCCAAAAAAAAAAAAAAAAAAAAAAGACATCGCGTGGGATGCATGGAATCGAAATGTGTCTAGTAATTAGCACGCTGGTTTGAACAATAAACAAAGCGTCACTATTTTAGACAGCAGTGGAACGACAGGAGGCGACAAAATATGCCAAGAAGAATACTAGGTGTGCTACAACGACAGAGCTTCTCTTCAAGGAGACTGGCGCAGGGGAGCAAATTAAACCACCACGAGAGGAGCATAATGAAGAACACTACTCCGCAGCAGCCATGAGTGCCACAGATGCATGCCACAACCCGTACCGCTCAAGCACAACCGAAAATGATGCATGCCACAACCCGTACAGCAGCCGTGCGAGATCTGACATCATACCCATCCGCCCATCATGCCTCCCTCAGGGTAGGAACAGTCTATGATCCTGATTAACCAAGCTCAGTTCAAGCGTCATGTCTCGCAACAATTCCATAACTTCCATTGGACACACTACAGTCTGGGTTTACAACGGTTTCTAATAACAGGGAGAAAATAACAAGGGTTTATCAACGCTACAAAAAAAAAAGAGAAACGAAAATTTTGATGCAATATAAAACACAGCCTAAAGTTAGACGAGCTGTGTAAGTTAGCGGACATGGGCCGGTACGTTGCCTTCGACACTCTGGTTGTCCTGAACTCCTGATCAGATGGCTAGCAACAAAATCGCCCGATTAATATCCTGCCAGAACACAACAGCAACGTTTAGTTATTTCAGATTTTTTTTTTATACGAAGTACAAGGAATAAGTCATCAGATAACCAGGAAACTGTTGCACCTTCTAAGTTAGTATTTGCACATTCTTTCCTGAGTACTCCTCTGTTAGTGATGCCAAACAAACAGACCGTTAGGTTCCTGATCAAAATGATTTTGCAGTAATAATAGCTTAGAGACTAAGCATGTCTCAGACGGGGCAAACAGATTGTCAACAGGGAATCTTTTTAACATACTCACATCATCACATCTGACTATTTAGTTATTGAGCTGGAACTGGAACCCTACATATAAAAAAACATTTGACCAATCTCCTACTAGCCTGCAAGAAGCAACACGCAGAGTAAATAAAATGCAAGTCAAACTCTGATCAGAAGGAAAAAAGAAAAGAGAAACGAATGCAAGTCAACAAGTCACACAGATCTCTAGGTCCCAATGTAACCAGAACAAAGTCCAAGTTCTACTTCCTTATTATGTTACTGTACCTTATATCTTGCTGTAACATGTAAGTAAAGTTAGTAGAAGCTTATCTCCCTATAGCTCTGAGAATGCGGCAAAAGCTCTTCCACCTCAATCCTTGAACTGAAATAGCCCATGTTTTTCTTCCTTTGGTGTACAATCTCCACCTCTGCCAAGAAAATACTGTACACCGGCCTGTGGTCGGAGAAACGAGACTCGCCGCGGACATAGGACAGCTGATTGAGGCCGTTACCATACCACAGAATGCGATCGCACCTGCTTGTTCATTAGAAATGTATAACGGAATAAGATCCTCAGTTCAAAAATACATAGTGAAATATAGAAGTGGTTTTATTTATATAGCCATACCATGCTGGTGTTCTTCTCTTCTCTTTTGGGTGCATACCCTCTCCAGCGTACCGATCTGAGTTGAAGGAATATTTATATGTAGGAGGAAAATATATCCTTCCTTCTTTCCAGCCCTGGAAAACTCGTCCATATCTTTGTTGCATTCGGAGCTGTTTCATAAGGACAACCAAAGGTTTGAATTGTTGTAGCATTTTTACACGGACACAAATAGAATACAAAGTTGAGCTTTTTGTGTTCTGAAAGAACATACTATTCAAATTATGTTGCTTGCTTAAATTATATTTCAGAACCTTAACAATTGAATAGCCAGCTGCCGTAAAATTGAAATGAATAAAACTGAAAGGGCATGGCATATTACCTGATCTTTCTCCAACAATTGCTTCCAGTTATGCATTTCCACAAGAGCTTTTGCTGAACAATATGATAGGGCGATCCGATAGTTCAAATCGCCGAGCCATATAATACGACTGCAATGAGAATCAGCAATAATTATACAAGTTTACCATTGCTCCTGTACTCTTCTGGAAGACAAAAAAAAAAGTCTCTTACTCATGCTCAAGAATTGACTCAGGTGACTTAACATCATTGGCACCACGAACCCTTGGGAACCTGGTCTTTCTTATAATTTCCAAAACATCAGAATTCCTGCGCAGTTCATCCCCTTCCTTTTCCCCTGAGGTTAAATGACAACAGATGAAGCAGAAGCTTGTCTGGTGCAAAGACATGCTTATTGAAATTGAACCCTGCAACAAAATGAAGAAGCTCACTACAAGAAATTTGTGAAACTTTGTCAATGACTGATATATCAGTACTGATGGATGTCTATATCCTTCCTGATCCTATATTACCTTATTTCCAAGATAGCCCATCAAACCTCTGCCCACACAAGAAACTTTCAAGTTTCTCACGTCATCTTTAATTTCATTCCGTACCCAAACTGTCAGGAATATGCCAACCATTTGTTTGCTGGCAACCAAGCAATACCTGAACAGGCACAGGTAACTCAAATAGTTAGTAAACCATGAACCACGAAGTGGAAAAATCCATCATTGAAATCAGAATTTAGAAATAAAATAATACTAACAAATGTCATTGTATTACGACGTAGTCAGATTACCTGGAGCTGTTTGATTGCTCCTCATTTGGCTCAGGGGCTGCGGATGAATTGTAGCTATGAGGAAATGGTGAAAACTGTGCAGCATCACTTGCTTCCACATCTATGTTATCCTCATCTGGTGACCCAGGGCATTGCAAAATTCCATCGAAATCACTTGGTCGGCCTCCCAAGTTGACCGGGTCACATACACTAAACCTCCGATCCGGCCTTGGTTGTGGGAACATAAAGTCCCCATCCATTCTTAAACTGCGGCTGAGATTGTGAAACGAGCGGCGATAGAAGAGTGAAAAATTCTCCTGCCTTCTTGCAGACCCCTCAAAATCAGCATCTAGTTCTACAACTGGATCAAGAACCGGTGAAGGAGTGTGATAGCCACCACAACCACTGGTTCCAGGATTCTTATTCAGTGATCTCCTAATAAGGGACACCCACTTCTTGGCTGGAATATTATCTTCCGTGCCAAGAACGTTTCCAGCATTTAAAGGGACTATCTCCTGGAACCTACCAAAGGTCGAAAGACCAAAGTAACTAAAAGGCCCAAAAGCACCAACTTCTAAATCAAAAAAGCAAAGAATTAAACACATACCCTAATACATAGATATCAGCAGGTGGACAAGTGTGAAGCCATTCATCTAAATTCAGCCCCCTTGGAGGAGATTTACCACCGACATTCCATGTTGCAGCAAAGATCCTACATGCAGATATACCCAATAAAATGATCTATCAGATTCTTTTTAGCATATTGTTGCCCAATCAAAATGCGTGAACCACAT
The DNA here is from genome assembly GCA_001602275.1 of Zoysia japonica. Lineage (NCBI taxonomy): Eukaryota > Viridiplantae > Streptophyta > Magnoliopsida > Poales > Poaceae > Zoysia > Zoysia japonica. Next base: position 953,593 of record BCLF01000051.1, on the reverse strand, counting down.
AACAGCAACGGCGTGAACCACATATCAGCAATGTGAACAATGATTACGGACACAAGATTCCATCCAATCCACTAAACTGATTTTCAAATTGCATTACAGACATGATTGCCCATGCAGATAAACACGCATGGTGAATCAATGGTACCTGTAATCTTGGACCTCAGTCAGGCGTGCAACATCGAAATTATTTCTCCCTCGGCGAGGGCGATCAGCACTCCGCTTGTACGACGACCGGTCTGCGGGTCCACAAGGAACAGCAGGCAAGAACAATCATATCACTTGGCAGAAAAAAGGAAATGATTCAGAACAAAGATTGAAAGAGGTTGATAAAGTGGAACTGAGCAGCAAAACAGATCAGTGGTGGGGAAAGAAAGCTGCACGTCTCTGCCTCTCGGGAGCTGCTGAAGAGAGTGAGGAGGGGCGTGGTCCAAATGGCTCGTTTTACCGTACCAGATCTGCTCCTCTTGGTCGTGCTTGCGCTCGCTTCGTTCGCCGAGCAGCTGGGCCTCCCGCCCCCATCCCTTCCTAAAGTCGATCACACATTCAGTTGAGCACGAAAGAAAACCAAGGAAGCACATGGAAAGGAAAAGGCGCTCGCTTTGCTCGTGATCTTCGATGAAATCTCTACCCTATCAAACCACAAAGTAGAAACATACAGAGCAAAGAATGGGACCGATGTGGGAGAGTCATACAAGCAACATCAAACAAAATTCAGGAGACGTATGGCAAACAAGGCTGTTGGTTAGTTTTCAAGAGCTTTTGTATCACTCGATCAAAACTGGAAACTGCAATGCACTAGCAGATAGTAGTACTCCTTCCTGTCTACGAGTAGGAATTCTCTTTTAACACTTGAAAGGTACATGTCATGGGTTGCTCATCTACCTGAAAATCGATACGGGGAGATTAATCTGGATGACTACAAAGAGGACAGGGTGTTAGGATAACCCCAACACAAAGCAACGATTTTTATCTTGGATCAGGCAAGTAGTTTTTCCAAACCAAACAGCAGCAGCAAAGGTAAAATCACTCCATTTGGGGGAACGGTGGCATGGGCTCTCGTAATCCCAAAAATAAATGCACAGAGATAAAGATGTCCTAACAACAACAACACCAGGACCGCAACCACTCGTGTCCGAACAGATCGAAGTACCTTGACCGGCATCGAAATCAGCGTGGAAGTCCTGCGACTTGCTCCGGAAGTTGAACCACTTCCGCACCAGGGACTTGGACCATGAGAGCTGCACACGCACATGGGAAAAGGAAACAAAGATGAACGCATCACGAAATGGAAGGAACACCGGCGAGCTCAGCTCAACACGAGGAGTGAGGAGTGAGGAACCATATGTTCCAGAACCAAAAACAGAACATTCACACAGCCAGTACCTTGGTCTTCTTGGCGCTCTCTTCCCTCATTGTCTCATAGCTCCTCCTCGCAGCAGCAGCAGCAGCAGCGCAGCGATCTACCGCCTCCGCCGCCCCTGGTCGCGTCGAGAAACCTCAAATCCGGGGCCGCGTCGCCCCCACCGGCGCCCGGGACCGTTCAATCTCCGGTCGAATCTGCCAGCCACAGGCAACGGCCAATCAGGCAGCCGTCCGGCCGGCGGACACGAGCCACCCCAAGACTGGAACTTTTCTTTTCCCGACGGCGGAGCCACCAACGCTCCGGCCAGCGGGAGCGACCAGCAGAAACCCAAGAACGGGAGGAGTCTCCGCTGCCCGGCAATGCAGGTGCTCCCCTTCCTCGTGCCCGCCACCTTAGCCTCTAGGACGCAGGAGCTAGAACTTGTACCACTGCTGAGATAAAACAAGGGAGCTGGGACGTGCTGCTAGGACATGGGACGGCAGAGGTGAGAGAACGACGAAATGGTTGTACGCAGGCAGGGGCGAGAAAAAGAGGGGAGTGGTGGAGGAGAGAGAGAGAGAGAGAGAGAGAGAGAGAGAGAGGAGAGGGGATGGAAGAAGAGGCTTCTTGGTAGTGTGTGTTCTCCGCTTTTGCTGCTCTTTACCCCACTCCCACACTGCTGCTGCTGCTGCTGCTCTCTAGCTCCGCTTTGCTTTGGCAATTGGCCGTCTCTCTCCTCTCGCTTTTCTCGGCCTCGTCGCCCGAATCCAGGGAGGGAGGAAGAGTGGGAAAAAGACGAAGCGCGGACGGGGCTGGGGCTGGCGAGACCGGGCCGCGGCAGCCGGCAGAGCAGCACAAATGGCAGTGGACGCTTGTGCCGTGTCCGTGTGGCGTGCGCATAAGCACAAAACAGTTCGCTGGTCCCTTGTGACGAGGGCCATGCGAGAAGAAATAAATAAATCTATTTTGGAATTTTCTCTGGGTGACGTTCGCGGAAACGGAGCTCCGGAAGAATACGACACTGGTGCTTTTTTTTTTCTCACCCCGCCGGTTCATTTTTACGAGTCATTCTAGGTTTAAATACGGGAATAAGAAAGAAATAAAAATATACAGTTAAAAGTACGGAGGAGAGATGTAAAGGTATCCAGTAAAAATAAAAATAAAAATATGTATTAAAAAATAAGAATGATACATATTAAAAATTAACATTTAAATAATGAAATGACTGTATTAGTGAATGGTGTATTATCATCATCTTGATCAGTAGTGGCGGCTCGTGGCTTTATTAAGTGAGGCAGCAAAGCCGCTTCCGTTGTGCAGCGAGACCACTCACAATGGAGCAATTGCTTGAGCTCGTCAATTCATTTGAATGAAGCACCCGTCACCGTCAGACAGATTGTACTCTCTCTCCACAAGGATAATCAGTGCATTAAAACTTACTGGTAACAAATGATACATGGTATATTTCTCTGAAGATGTCCGTTCAAGCGTCAAGTGCAAACGCATTCACCGTTGCTTCGTTTTTTATTCAAGCATCAATACATACAATGGTTGAAACTGGTGCATGGAAGCAAAAAAAGGAAAAAACGGGTTGAAGCACCAATCGAAGGACCACCACCACTACGTGTGGTCTAAGAAGAAGAACGACGGTGAAAAAACCTGGATGGAGTGCACCAACAGGGGCTGAGCTGGAGTACCGTGTATAGCTTCGTGCCCGTGCGGCGCCGGCCACCGTGTAACCTTTTCAACCGTGCCATCGCGCAGCCCCTCGACTCCCAGACAAAACCAACCGGCCGGCCGGAGGCTTGTTATCAGCACTCCTACGAACGCGTCATCCTTGTCGTCGTTAAGCGTATCAACACTGGCAGTACACAACATACTCCGTATGTTGCTCCTCGATGACGATGACGACGACGACGACGATCATCTTGACGACGGGCACGCACGCACGCATGGGCCTGATCGATCGCCGTGTCTCCTGCGTCCTTCTCCTTCATCGAGTTTTGTTGCTCCCGGCCGAAGCGACCGCCATGATCAGATCAAACGCGAACGAAACAGCCCCTGACATAGATCTCCATTAATCTGTTTTCCCGAGTGAATTTACCCGCCACATCGCAGCTAGCTGTCTCCATTAATTCACGGATCAGCTAGCCACTCGCGGCCCACTCTTCCGGCCGGCCGGCTTCCAGAACGGATCGATAGAGCTGCGTGTGACGGACAGAGGCCTCCATGCTCCATGACCCATCCAAGAAGCAGCAGCGTCGTCCCAACCGCAGCGCCGATCTGATCCGCGGACACAATTAAACCCAACCCAAGGCAGCAGGACGACGACGCCGCGCAGCACTGTTCCACTGGCTGCGACGTACTAACACACCTGAGCCTGCCGGTGCCTTGCACTACTGTGACGACGATGGCTACCTCCGCTGATCAGCTGGTCTTGCGCACGCTTGGGTCAAAAAGGGTAGAGGCGGATGGAGACGGAAGGGGGACAAATGAAACGGATACGTACGCGCAACTTGCTGCACCGTATACTGTGCTGGAAACTGGAGGGAGGATGATGCTGATCCAGTGATCCACGATCCATGAACGGTGGCAGGGCCTCTGATCTCTCGCTGTCCACAGTCAGCGGATCAGGACGGTCATTTTCATCTTTAGTTGCGGATTCCATCGAAGGCTAGCTTGCATCAGTTTCTCGGTGCCAGCAGCTAGCAGCAGTCCAGCACACCTGGTGGAAATGACACAGTGTGTTGATTAATAAGAACGGTTGGCACTGATCCAATTCCTAGCTGATGATATATCCCATCCATACTCACGGCGGAATACGTGTGTGTTAAATAAAATAAATAGTTAAAGTTGATATTAGGATCAACGAACATCAATTTAGAAACGAAGAAGAGTGTTCTTTCTCTGAGTTGTCAAACACAAGCGCACGCATTCTCATCGATCATCAGGAAGGCACCATACACGATCTACAGTAGATGCATGCATGCGACTTCATGGGATCTACAGGCATGCCATCATTACAGCTCACACACGCACCCTGGGCATGGCATGGCATGGCACGGCACGGCGCCCTCGTCTATGCCGCCGCCGAGGGACACTAGCATCGCCCACGGCGTTCAGTTCAGGGTCTGCCCATCCGATCCGATCCGGCCGTCGAACAGCGAGAAAAAAGCAATTGTTGACCTGCAAGTACGCGGCTTGGATCTTGTTTCGATCGATAGATACGTAGATCGGTGGAGATGGCGGGCGACTGGATGCCTTTGCTTTGTTAGCCGCTTATTTCTTCTTGGATCCGCTTCTGCTGGGATACTTTTTGATCTGCTTACATTGACTGCTACTAACAATATGGTGAGGTCTATTCCCGCCATGTACACTGACACATGTGATAGGCTTGAAGGGATTCGCTGGTATCCGGAAGTGATCAAAGCAGCTAGGGGGCTTCAGCCTTTCAGATACCCGCGCGGTTGGCAACTTTAAGTCTCGTTTGAAATACATGGATTTTTTAAGAATCGTATAGAAATTTCACATAAAAAAACAAATAAAGAAAATAAAAAAAAACCAGCCATTTCAAAGTTGACCTTACTCTGGAGCTTTTAAATTCAGTCAAAAGATGTCGCCCTGCACCTGACCCACTTCAAGTGGAGTAAGCTCCTAGCTGAATCTTGCAGCGTTCGGTCTCGCGGCGCAAGCTTCTCTCTCTCCTCATGATCTCCTGGTCCCCGTGAATAACCAAAAGCGTTATCACAGGGACAGTGCGAAGCTCTGAATTTCTGATCAAATGGAGCTAGCTAACTAAGCCCAAGCGAGTGTTATCAGTTAGCGTGGGAGCTAACTAAGCCCACATCGTACAATTTTTTTATTAAATTCAATTGATTGTTATGAAATTCATGTTTAATTCCTGCAGAACGAGCTTGCTACCTGATTGCTCTCTGTAGCCACTCCGGGACTTTTATCGTGAGTACGGACAGCGACATCCCATTTCTCCGTGTTCCTCGGACTTGCTTGGATCGAGAACACGTCAAATCGCACCGAAGAATCTCATAATTTCACCCGTTCACTCGAGCCACGT
>BCLF01000051.1:926117-948076 GCA_001602275.1 Zoysia japonica | reverse complement strand
CATCCTGTGGCCGGCCCATGAATCTATTGGAAGCCCAGACCGCGGCCCAGCATCCGTAGCTGGGGACAGACCCAGAATTCAGGAGGACCCTGCCTAGCCTATCACTAGCCGTCGCTTGGCCGATCGACGACCAGAAGTGAAGGGCCTCGAGCTAGGGCAGGAAGCCATCCGTTCGATACAACCCGGACGGTTCAGATGCCCCCTCGCCCACCCCTCCTGCGCGATAAAAGCCCAGCTCTCTCCGCCGCCACCGCGCAGAAGGAACCCTAGGAACAGCTCGAGCTCTCCGCCGCCGCCGCCGCCGCTTGGGCTCTCTCTCTCCCGCCCGGATCCAGGTAGCTGCGAGAGCGGTCCGGTCCTCTGCGTTGTTAGATCTCGTCGTTCCTCATTGCTCAGTTCCTATTATTTGTCTAGATATAAGATGCTTGTTCTTGGCTGATGTTGGTACCCCGTTGTAGTTGGCACCTTTGCGGTGAGGGATAGATTCGAGTGTACCGAGATGCTTGCGCTTGGCGGGTGTTCGGGTTCTGATGGTGTATAAATGGCTCGTTAGGATTCAACTTAAGTATCATTTTTAACATGTCTGAAAACTGCTAATTAGCTTTTGTATTGATTGAGAAATGCCTTGTTTTAAATTGATCTGGCTATTGTGTAAATGTTGAGTAGTGTCATTTAGGAGGCATTTACCAAGTACGGAGTATTTTTTTTTGGTTTCTTACGAGGACGTGAGGTGTTCACACTCCAGTATTGGCCTCCAAGTAGCCTGATTGTCCTGAAGCGTACTGATAATATGTATGGTGCTGCATTGCTCCCTCGTGTGCTAGGCCTTCAACTTCTTTACGTGTTTGAGTTTATATTCAGATAGATGCATTGCGCTGTAATAAGTTGGTTCATTTTCTGTCAATGTTTTTCCTATGTCTATTTTACCATTTTAGTTAGGCTGGTGGTACTGGAATGTGAAACTAACTGTGCACGTGATTTTTCCTGCTTTGAACAGGATGAAGTTTGTTGCTGCCTATCTGCTTGCTGTCCTCGCGGGCAACCCCAACCCGTCTGCGAAGGATTTGACGTCCATTCTTGAGTCAGGTAACTGGAAACTTTAAGGAATGCAACTGATAACACTTTGTACTATTGAAATTTCTGTGTGGCTTTATGGAGAAGACAGCAACTTGCCATTAGGATACCCATGCCTGCTCTGTGAATTTATTTTCTATGGTACAGTTAGTTACATTTACTTGGCAGTTTATAAATTTAGCATGTTTCATATGGTTAATGTTGACAGTCATAACAGCAATTATACTGTGCATATGATCTATAACTGGTTGAATTAGTGTCTGTTTGGTTGCCTTTATGACTCAGTCTGGCTCGTATGTAGTGAGACAGGTTTATTGTGTCCTGGCTGAACACATTCAGGATAGTATGTTTGGTTGGTTGCATGTAAGGAGCCAGGCTAAGAAGAGACTGTGTTTGGTTGACTGCATGAATATATAATATATTAGTTCAAAATTAAAAATAAATATCAGATAATGATAATGATAATTTTAATTTTAATAAATAACATGATACTTAATATATTATATTAAACATTAATATAAAGTAAACATTTTAAATATTATTAAATATGCACTAATTAATAGTCAATCATTTGCTAATGATGCATCTCGCGAGTTTGGCTCTCTAGAAATGGATTTCATCCACGTTTCCAGCGAGCCAGGCTGAGGAGCCTCTTTCGCATGAGCGGAGCCAGGCTCCAGCGCTCATGCAGCCAACCAATCATCGGTTAGCTGCATGCGGTCAGCCAGGCCAGCTTCGATGCGGGCCACCAAACGCCCCCTTAACGAATTATAAGGAGCCCTATTTATAACCTGCTGCTCTATTTTCCATCAACTTTACTTTATTGAAAAGATATCAGTTTGCCGTTAGGAGGATAGTCATGCCTGCTCTGCTAATGCATTTTCTTTTGTCCAAATAGTTACATTTACTTGGCATTTTGAGGATTAAGCATTATTTGTATGGTTTCCATTGACATCACAATAAATATACAATGCACATGATCTATATGTGTTAGAATGAACTAATCCTAACATTTACATTTCTTGTGACAGTTGGCTGTGAAATTGACAATGACAGGATGGAACTCCTGCTGTCCCAGCTGAGCGGCAAGGACATTACTGAGCTCATTGCTGCTGGTAGGGAGAAGTTCGCTTCAGTCCCATGCGGTGGTGGTGGCGCAGCTGTTGCTGCAGCTGCCCCTGCTGCTGGTGGTGCTGCTCCTGCTGCTGAGGCGAAGAAAGAAGAGAAGGTTGAGGAGAAGGAAGAGAGTGATGACGTAAGACCACTGTTCTTGATCCCAGTTTTTTCCTGCCTCATTTTAGTTTCCTATTCTTTTTAACACCTTACTATGTTGCGGTGATCTGTTGTTGTGAGCGCATCAATTTGTTTGGTGCTGTCATGCCTTGTCATTTCTTATGCAAATTTGATCCTGTCATGCCAGTTCAATTATAATTTTGATTTCTTTTTTTTCATAATAAATTAAGAGGCTTAATCATCTTGAATGAATGTGTTTGCAGGACATGGGCTTCAGCCTCTTCGACTAAGTTCTGCTATCATCGGAGTCAAGTCTTTGGGCAGGAGAACTGGAGTCACGATATCTATCTGCATTTGAACCTTGTTTTTAGATGTTGGAAAACACTGGAAAGACTTGTACTGTGTTGGAAGGTAGTAATTCCGCTGTAGGTTATGCTTTGCTGGTTTACTGAACAACTGAAGAGAAGTTTTTTGTTATCTTGTCTCAGTGGTTTATTAAGAATCGCTCGGTTACCTCCAGAATCATTGCTATCCTTGATTTGAGATTGCTCCAAGTTCGTTTTGCTTGTCATGCTGCAAGGTAATGTAGCCTAGTTTGGCTGGCTGTAAAGGCTACGGCAATGTTGATCCTAGTTTTGTTTACTCTGCGCAATGCTGTTGCCGTTTGGCGTGGCCCTTGTAATCCAGGGAGGCAGAGACGTGCGACTTCATGGGATCTACAGGCATGCATGCCATCATTACAGCGCGCACACTAGCTGGGCATGGCATGGAGCCCTCGTCCATGCCGCCGCCGAGGGAGGGCCACTAGCAGCGCCATGGCGTTCTGTCCAGGGTGAGCCGTCGACCGGTCTGCCCATCCGATCCGGCCGTCGAACAGCGAAAAAAGGCAATTGTTGACCAAGTGTACGCGACGCGGCTTGGATCTTGCTTCGGATAGATCGATGCAAATGGAGTAGAGGCTTTCGCTTTGTTAGCCGCTTTCTTTTTGGATCCGCTTCCGCTGGGATACTTTGATCTGCTTGCATTGAGCAGCATGTGATAGCATTGAAGGGATTCGCTGGCTTCCGGAAGTGAGCAAAAGCAGAGGCTTCAGCCTTCTTCAGAGACCTGTGCTTTTGGCAACTTTAGGTCTCGGACGCGGAATTTCTAGGAATTCTACATAAATTTCACATAAAAAAATTTAATCATTCCAAAGTTGACCTTACATTAGAGCTTTTTAAATTCAGTCAAAAGATGTCACCCTGACCACTTCAAGTGGAGTAAGCTACGAGCTGAATCTTGCTCGGCTCTGGCGGCGCACGCTTCTTTCTGTCCCGGTCTCTGATTAACCAATTAGCAAATTACTTATTTCCTTTTGTTATGAGAACTTATCCTCTATTTGTTTCTAAAAGCTTCTACTTCCCTTATGTACATTTATCTCATTTTCCATATTTTTTGAATATATGAACAATTTTACTCTCAAAAGCTATCCTTTATTTACCTTCAAATTGAACAAATGAACAAAAAGGTTATTTATGTTTTTTTTTCAAATTACTAATTAACCAAGAACTAGGATATTATGAATAATATAATAATATAAAAACATAAGTACGTAACAACACTAATTTTACACATTATAGAAAATAATTTAATACATTTATAATATCATTCGAAATAATTGTTTTATGAAATTTTGTTTGAAAAAAGTGATTGCTCAAATTTCTGTCGAACCTGTTTGTAAAATTAGTAACTCAGCTCCCAAACCATTCATTTAAAAATAGCATCGGTTCTTCTCTCAGTTAACTGCAGTAGTATTTTTCAGCTCAAACCTGTATCGAATGGTATTTGCCCATTCCAAAACTATGCATTAGCATTTTCCAATTCCAAGTGCTTTGCAATGGTAATGAGGTAATTGGCTCAAATTAAATTAGTTCCTATGAAACTCATTTTAAATTCCTGTAGAACGAGCCTTATATCTGATTGCTATCTGTAGCCACTCCAGGACCTTTTATTGTGAGTACGGAGAGGGACAAAATTCCCAGGCCTCAAACAAGGGCTAAAACTTTCGTGCGTCCATCCTGTGGCCGGCCCATGAATCTATTGGAAGCCCAGACCGCGGCCCAGTGTCCGCAGCAGGGGAGAGGCCCAGAATTCAGGAGGACCCCGCCGAGCCTATCACCAGCCGTCGTTGGGCTGATCGACGGCTACAAGTAAGGTCCTGGAGCTAGGGCAGGAACTGAGGAACCCATCCGTTCGATAGTACACGGACGGTTCAGAATCCTCCCGCACATCCCTCCTGAACTATAAATAACCAGCTCGTGCTCTCCTCCGCCGCCGCCGCGCAGAAGGAACCCTAGAAACAGCTCGTGCTCTCCTCCTCCGCCGCCGCTCGTCCTTTCTCTCCCACCCGAATCCAGGTAACAGTGTGAGCGGACTGGTCCTCTGCGTTGTTAGATCTCGTAGTTCCTCGTTGCTTCTGAGTGGTAGATCGATCTCGCGGGCATCGTTGTTCCTGGTGCTCGTCTCGGTAGGAGATGCTTGTGCTTGGCTGATGTTCGCGCACCGTTGTAGTAGGCACTGTTGCTGTGGGGATTATGTTCTAGTAACGAAATGCTTGCATTTGGCCGGTGTTCGTGTTCTGATGGTGTGAATGGTTCGTTAGGATTCAACCTAAAGTACCATTTTAACATGTCTGAAAACTGCTAGTTAGATTTCATAGTTGATGAAAAAAAAAAGCTTGTCTTGAATCTGTCTGTTTCTTATTGGGAATAAATTTGAGTGGTATCATGTAGAGGCATTTACCAAGTAGTTTTGTTGTTTGTCGTGAGGACATGAGTTGTTCACACTCCCGTACTGACCTCCAAGTAGCCCGTCTGTTCTGACTGTCTTGGAGTATACTACTAATAATTTGTATGGTGCAGCATTGCTCATGTAATAGGCCTTCAACTTCTTTATGTGATTGAGTTTTTAATTTGTATAGATATAGATGCATTGCGCTGTAATAAGTTGGTTCATTTGCTTTCAATGTTTTTCCAATGTCTATTTTATCACTTAGCTAGGTTGGTAGATACTGGAATGGGAACTAACTGTTGACTTGATTGTTCATGCTTTGAACAGGATGAAGTTTGTTGCTGCCTATCTGCTTGCTGTCCTCGCTGGCAACCCCAACCCGTCTGCAAAGGATTTGACAGCCATTCTGGAGTCAGGTAACTGGCATGTTTAAGGAATCCAACTGATATCTCTTGGTACTATGGAAATTTCTATGTAGACATCAATTTGCCAGTAGGATACCCATGCCTTCTCTGTGAATGCATTTTCTACGGCACAATTAGTTACATTTGCTTGGCAGTTTGTAAATTTAGCGTGGTCCGCATTCTTAACATTGACAGTCATCACAACAATTAATACTGTGCATATGATCTATAATTGGAAGAATTAACTAATTCTAATGAGTCCTCTTGATAGCACTCAGCTTTATTTTCCATCTGCTTTGCTTTGTGGAAAAGACTTAAGTTTTCCATTACAAGGATGGTAATGCCTGCTCTGTGAATGTATTTTTCTTTTATCAAATTTCTTACATTTACTTGGCAGTTTGAAAATTAAGCATGGTTCGTATGGTTTACATTGACAGTCATCACAACAAATATACGCTGCTTATGATCTAAATGCGGTAGAATGAACTAATCCTAAAATTTACATTTCTTGTGACAGTTGGCTGTGAAATTGACAATGACAAGATGGAACTCCTGCTGTCCCAGCTGAGCGGCAAGGACATTACCGAGCTCATTGCTGCCGGTAGGGAGAAGTTCGCTTCAGTCCCATGCGGTGGGGGCGGCGCAGCTGTTGCTGCAGCTGCCCCTGCTGCTGGTGGTGCTGCTCCTGCTGCTGAGGTGAAGAAAGAAGAGAAGGTTGAGGAGAAGGAAGAGAGCGATGACGTAAGACCACTTCTTGACCCCAAGTCCTTTCTTGCACCATTTTAATTCCCTATGTTCTAAACATCCGTATTATGTTGTGGTGATCAATCATTTTGTGCATCACCTTGGTTGATGCTGTCATGTCAGTTCAATTACAATTTTGATTCCTATTTGTCAGGCTCTGAGACTTAATCATCTTGAATGAATATGTTTGCAGGACATGGGCTTCAGCCTCTTCGACTAAGTTCTGAAATCATCGGAGTCTCGTCTTTGCGCAGGAAAACTGGAGTTGTTATATCTGCATTTTAACCTTGTTTTAGAAGTTGGAAAACACTAGAAAGACTTGTACTGTGTTGGTATGTAGTAATTCAGCCATAGATTATGCTGGTTGGTTTACTGAACAGAAGTTTTTGTTATCTTGTTTCAATGGTTTATGAAGAGTCGATGGGTTACTTTCAGAATCATCCCTATCCTTGATTTCGTTTCTCCAACTTTGTATTGCCTGTCATACAGCAGCGTAAGACAGCCTATTTTTTACTAGCTTTAGGCCTCTTTTGTATTGAACTAATTTTTGTAAAATTTCTGCATAATTTTTATGAAAATCTTGCGTTCCAAAGGAGCTTTAAAGGTCACTGCACCTGCGGCCTATAGGCGTTGGCGTGACGAGTTCATTCATTATTTGCTTGACGATCTAGGGCTTGCTTAATGACCAGATAAGTTATCTCCTGCAGTGCTAGACCCGCTATGAAATGCTTTGACTAGCGATGCAAGTGGGTATCTGTGAGGGATAAATTTAGTTCAAATCTTTTGTATTTATGAATTATCTATAAAATTTTAACTAGATATGGATTTGTGGGTACCTCAGCCTCTTCTTGTTTTTGATACAAAATATTTGTAAAGTTTTAGGGGAATACCATAGTTTTAAAAAACACCATGGTTTTGATAATAAAAAGGTGTTTAGTATTTTAAAAGTTTTAAGCGATATGCGAATACCACAATTTTAAAAAACACCATGGTTTAGATAATCAAAGAGGTGTTTAGATGAATTATTTCTACAATTTTGAAAAACTACAATATCCTCGAAACCTCAATTTTTTTGGAGTTTTAAAAACTCGACTCTAAAGTTCTTTTTCTAAACCGAGCTCAAGTCGCGGTGATGAGTACGCGAGCTGTATTAGATGCTGTCACTCCACCACCACATGCCCTGGAAGGGAGCCTCCACTGGCTTAGCTCGCTGCTGCCAAGCGTGGTGAGGTCGCGGGCTTGACACTGTCAGGCGGCTCGTGCCGGAGCACGTATCTCTCGGGACATGGGACGGGTGGGCAACGATATTGCCCAATGTTGCTACAAAAAATTTGCGCAATGTTTCTGTCGATCTATATAATATTTCAACTAGTTTTTTCAAAAAATAAATACAACAAAATATACATTAGTACTCAAACGTATCCGAATCTTGCTATATGAATTCAGAATCTTACTATATGAAACCTGAACACAATCCCGGCTCCTCATTGCCCCACGTCGCCAGGAATTCTTTGAGCCGTCGGATTTTAGGGGAGTTCAATGGTCACCGTTGGTCTAACCCCACCCCCAGCGCCGTCCCGCGACCACCACCATCCCGGCCCTTGGCCGCGCCCCGCCCCCGCTGCCGTCCCCTCCTCCCCCCGACGCTACGACCTCAGGAGCAGGCCGACCGAGCTCCTGACACTGCTCAGGGCCGCTCGATCCCACGCCGTTCCTCTCGTGCTCCCACTCCTCCCCGCGCCCCCGGAAGCAAAGCCATGGGCGACGTTGCCGGGACTTCCTCCGCCGCCTCCCGCCATGGCTCCTCGTTGCCGTAGTCCCGTAAGCGCTCCATTGTCCTATCGTGGACGTCATAGCGCTAGAATTTCGGTCTTGATTCTCTCCGCCTCGTGCCCCTCGCGGCCTCACCTCTGCCCAACTGCCCCGAAGTGCATGCCATCGCAACGGCGAGAGACGTCAACGTCTTGGCTGCTTGGTTCCGGAGCACATACGGCTGTACAGCGGAGGCGCGATGCAACCATGCCGGCTGCCTTCTTTCGGCAGCAATGCTGATGAGCAACCTTTGCATGGCGGCAGAAATGAAGAAGGCATGACAAAAGTGGATTTCGTAATAGAAGCAGGCAAGCAGAGAGGTAAGCAAGGTGCTATCATGTTTCCTCATTGCAATTGAAGTGCTAAAATGCATGCTAGGTGCTCGACCAAATTCCCATGTCATCGTACATTTTGCTTTAGTGTTCCTTATCTGTAAGAATAGCCAAGATACATGGCTATTAATTCTTAACAGAAAAAGATGAATGCTGCCTAGCAAATATATTTAGTATGGAAACCAAGCAATACAATCCTGTAAAAACTTGAGAATTCTTATATATTTAATATTCAAACCGAATACTACGCCCTGTAAAAACTACGATTGGAAAGTTTTCATCTGTCCACTCTGTCCATCTTTGGTGGAGTTTTTATTTTCTGTATATCTTTTCCATGGGCATTTGTATTCCCCTAAAAATGTTTATATTATACTTGATTTGTTTTCTCTTTCACTAAAAAATCCACCCATTACAAATTGTTTCAGGTCTATCTAAGGATAGTTATGAATCTCTGCACAAAAGTATCCATGAGGTGAGTATCGTACATTTTCGAGGACTTGAACTTCCATTTTGTTGAAGTTGAAGTAGCACTCCAGAATCTAAGTCCTCACCTTGATCTGATTAGGTTGTGACATTCGGAGTATGCTGTTGAAGTTGATGCTGACTGTGACCGCTTCCCAAATGAATGGCTATTTCACCACAGATGGGGCAAGAAGCCTGGTAAAATAAACAGTGAGATTTTTCTCAAGTTTTTTAATCATGATAGTCTTAATTCTTGAACCAAAGTTGAGAAAGCCTTCACTATATTTTTCACGTGAATAGGAGTATGAGACTTAGATTTTTGTGAACCCGTGAAGTTCTTAGATTTTTGTGAACCCGTGAAGTTTCTGTGGCTAGTGATGTTTACTTCTCTGGCCAAGGAATATGAATCCTTTTCAGTGAAAGAGGCTAGTATATATTAAGGCCCAGAAGGTAGAAAAATACGAGCCGTGGTGTCGGAATTGTGGGACTGAAATTCTGGAAATTGTGTACAATGCAAAAACAAATTCTGGGTGAATAGATCAAATGACTGTTATCATTTAAATTCGCATTTAATTTCATTGCTTTGTTCTCTGATAATCTCTCCGGCCCAAATTATAAGAGCTTTTAAGTTTTCTCAAATTATAAGTTATTCTCACTTCACAGTAGACTTTCTCTCTTCTCAATACTTCTCTATCTCTCTCTCCTCCTCGTTTTCAGCATATTTCACTTTTTTTTAATTCTCATGTCTGAATCTAAAATGACTTATAAATTAAAACGGAGTGAGTATGAGATTTCAGTTGGATTGTGGTTTAATGATCCTGAGCAAGCATCAGAGTACCTACATCAAACAACTTATGATAATCAAACTAACTACTAATGGTTATACCTGATGCATTAAGGTTTGTGAAATGAAACAGCTGCAACAACATATTAACAAGAATCAATGACGGGTTATTAAGCGCGGCAACGCCGCACCATATTTCTAGTTTATATTAAAACTGCAAAAAACTTTATTTTTTAAATACTATAATATTTACCGATTATAGTTTATAAAACCATAGTTTTTCAATACTATAGTTTTTGAAAACAATAACACCCAAACATCTTAACTGTTTCAAAATCACGCAAGAACTAACAGGCTGGCTCTTGCGTCCTTGTTAACTCTTTAGTTGTAGAAAATTTAAAGGGCAATTGACACGTGTATTATAAAGATCTAGTTTGATTTTCTGGCAAAATGTAGTTTGATTTTTATAATACCTGTGTATTATAAAATTAAATTAGATATTCCAATTCTTAAGCTCTGAGGCCCATGCAAAATGTAGGAATTTCACGTGAATCGCATAGATATTGTATTGGAATCAGTTTAAATATGAAAAAAAAATGCAGGGTTTGAAAAAATTTGTCGCGCGCTAGACATGGTCTGATGAATTGAAGCTCCAGACCCCAAAATTACGAGGGAAAAGGCCGCATCATGTGCTCCGATCCGTTGCTGCCTTCAGCGCAGCTGCTCTTGACCAGCCTCAAGTCTTGCGAGACCCCGTTAATCCGTCAGTATTCACTAGATTCCAGATTGTTTTTGAACAGCATCACGCTAAAATATTACACTTACGACTATTCCAAGATAACATATCACGCTAACATATTCGCTAGATTCCCTATTGGTAGATGGTAATCAAAGCATTAACCGCTCCCGTGAGTACCTGCCTGATGGGATGAGGCTCCTCAGCCGTCAACTGTTCAACCACCGAGTGGGTGTTAGGTGAGCCAAGAGGAGGTCCAGCAATTGGCCACTCGGCAGTTGCGCAGTCGAATTTCAAGAAGCTTGATCCTGGTATGATGCGGTCCTGTAAATGCCGTCGGCAATGACATCGGAGCAGTGGCTGGAAGCTAAAGGTTGGTGCACAAATGCGTTGGGCAAATGTCAGCGTGTATATATGATAATTTTCTCAAAAACAGGGAAATATATTGCTTCGGTATAAAAATACTAATATATAGGATAATTAAACAAAGTCATCGCTGGCACGAGTACTGCTTCCAGACGAAGCTGTTGGCAAAGCCATGCCTGTTGATCTAGTGTAGTTTACGTTGGTCCTATTTCAAACTTCAGATGTAGCGTGCGAGAGGCTGTACATCTCGATGATTATGCATATTCTATGTATGCTCAAAGTCATCTCTAGCTCTATGCATGTATACTAGTAGCATCAAAGTCGTCTGTTCATATTTCTCGAGGTCTGTTTTTTTAGAGCAGATGCAGTGGTTAGTGATCCTAATAATATTATCAGGTTGGTGATATGTGATATAGATGGCTCCGACCTCCGAGGCTCACATGGCCCGCGGGTCAACAAAGAAAGAGTGCACCATTGGTGCAACAAAGAAAGTGTGCACCATTGGTTGCTAAGGATGTATAATCAGAGAGGTGACGAAGACTCAGGGCAATAATTGAGACCGGAGACATTGCCAAAATGAAAAGGAACAAATGATATCTCACCTTGCTCGGGATATTTGTTTGTATCAAGTTGGCTGAATGTATTTTTGTTTAAAAAACGACGAGACGTGAATTTGTCGAGACGGAAACTTAAGCGAAGTATGTGAATTATTGCGCGGAGTAGATTGGTCGATAGTAGCATAATCCCAAGCGAAAGAAAACTGAAAAGAAGTAGCACATGTTTAGCTCTACAGAATAGCTCGGACATATTAGCTAGAATGGCATTGGTCTTCTCTCTTCCATGATCTGAGGTCAAGCAAATAAGAGCTCATTCATCGATATTCATAGAAAGCGTGCAATATATGCTCTATCTATATCTTATACTACTAGGTATATAAATTAGTTTTATGCTCCCTAGAATGAGCCAAAGCTTTTTGAAAGAGTTAAAGTAAGAATGTGCGTTATAATAAACGTGGATCCTATAATCTTTCTTCATCGGTTTTTATTTAGTTAAGAAAAAAAAATAGTTACACAAATGTAATCTTTCTTCCAAAAGAAAACATATGTCATATTTTTCTACAATGTTGATGGCTTCACTATCTTCTACTATGAGTTATATTTGACGTACGCTTCTCTTGTAGATGAAACATTTTCCTTATTTAAAGGTGGACATTTTAGTATTAGAAACAAAACTATGAGATTGCGTACCAATGAAATTTCTTTTATATGAAGATAGTTCATGCATAGTATATAACAAAGAAAGGTACACCATTAATCGAGAAGAATAATATATTTAGTGTTCCATGCATAGAGCTTTAGGCCTGCTAGGGACGACTTTGGGCAGCATAGATCTAGCATTATTCCCAGCTTTGACTCTCAGGAAAGCTAGAGCCAGATGGCCGTGACTTTCGACAGAATTACAACTAAATCCAATTTCTAGAATTGGTCACCATCAGACATGAATTGGCATACTATTGAAACAAAAAAAATAATAAAAAGAAAAATCATCTCCTCGCTGCAACCTTTGCAGCACATCCGTGACGGCATAAATGTTGGAGACCGTTACCAATGATTGATGAACATGGCCATAAGGCCATCCTTGAAACATAAGGAGAATGTCCAAGGCGATGTCTCCAAGAAATTAAGGTGTGTTGTTCAACACCACAGTCGTCTATCTGAATTCTTGAATTTAGGTTTTCACTAGAGACTCACAAAGCTCCTAATCTGCATGCCAAACGATAGTTACATTCCACCATGGTTTCACCACAGCGATATTTGCCACTGTTGGCCCTACATTGGATCAAGGCAGTTCACGTGTTAGCTGAACTTGAGAGGAAGAGAGGAAGAGTGGAGAGCTTTGGGCTGATAAAATTTTTTCTTTCATTCATGGGCAATTTTCTATTACATATGGTCCTCATATATATGGCCCTAGGGTGGGTTCTGGAACAGCCCACATGATGCTAGTGCTTATCAAGCAAAATTCAACTTTGCTACTCTTATTGACAGCTCCTCTTACTTGCTGCTGAAGCAAAAGAGAAAGATCCTATAAGCTACTACTAGCTCCTACCCACTTCTACAAGCTTCTACCTATGATAGAACAAAATTATATTAGAATTATCTTACAATTCTTCCCCTAATCCTTGTATTACTAGTTAACTTGGACCATCTCGATCCTAGCTCTTGATTCTTGAAACTTGACTCGTCCAAGAGCCGTTGTAAAGAAGTCAGCGAGTTGGTCCGAAGTGGGGATGTAAGTGGCGCTTATGCTTACTTCTTCCATGCAGTCTCTTATGAAGCGATAGCGAAGATCAATGTGCTTGCTGCACTCATGGAAGACTGGATTTTTACCAAGCGCCAAGGCGAATTTGCTATCCACCTTTAACTCAACTGTTTGTAGGTCTTCTCCAATGAGTTCACTCAGCAGCCGAGCTAGCCAAATTGCTTGAGTTGCAGTAGTGGTGACAGCAACATACTCTGCTTCACATGATGGAAGTGCCACCACTCTTTGCTTGATTGATTGCCAACTAATCAAGCACTTACCGAGGAAAAACATATTGCCACTAGTGCTCTTTCTAGTGTCAATATCGCCGGCCAGATCACTGTCACAGTAGCCAACCAGGCATGTACCTCCTGTCCGTCGCTCATAGCGCAGGCCGTAGTTGAGGGTGCCGATGATATAGCGGAGGATCCTCTTTACCGCTTGAAAGTGCTCCTCCGTTGGACGCTCCATAAATCGACTAACGAACCCGACTGCGAAAGCTAGGTCCGGTCGAGTGTGGACAAGGTAGCAGAGGCTACCGACAAGTCGTCGATAATGGGTCGCGTCCACCTCAGGTGCGGTACTTTTACAGCTGAGCTTGTGTCGTTGCTCTATTGGCGTATGCACTGGGTTGCAGTTCACCATTCCAGCTAGTTCTAGAATGCTTCTAGCATAGCTAGCTTGATCAAGTGTAATGGTGTCATCATCTTGATGCACTTCGATGCCTAGATAGAGTGACAGGAGCCCGAGGTCACTCATCTGGAACTTGGACTTCATCTCAGCCTTGAACGCTTCAATGCTTTCTTGTGAGGCCCCAGTGATGATGAGATCATCCACATACAGACCGACAAACAGTACAGAGTTACTGTCACCACGGCGGTGCATAGCGTGCTCGTGCTCGCTCCGGTGGAATCCGAGCCTCCTAAGTGTTTGGTCCAGCTTCTCGTTTCACGCCCGTGGTGCTTGGCGTAGGTCGTAGAGTGCCTTGTGCAGCTGCAAGATCTTGTGCTCTTGTCCTGCAACGATGAAACGGGGGGTTGGCGAACATAGACCTCCCCCTTCAAGTCACCATTGAGAAAGGCCGACTTCACATTCATGTGATGGACATTTCAACCCTTCTCAGCTGCTAATGCAAGCAGTAGACGGATGGATTCCATGCGCGCTACAGGTGCAAACACTTCTTCAAAGTCAACATTGGCTTGTTGAATAAAGCCATGCGCAACCAGTCTCGCCTTACGCTTGATAACCTCTCCATTCTCGTTCTTCTTCAACTTGAAAACCCATTTAAGGGTGATCAGCTGCTGCTCAGGTGGCAAATTAACAAGCTCCCAGGTTCTATTTTGCTCGATGGAGTCTATCTCCTCCATCGCTGCCCTCCATGCTTCGTCGCGTTCTGCTTCAGCAAAAGAACATGGCTCCCCCATGCTCATCATATACAGCTCAGCCTCAAGGTTGCGCTGGGCAAGTCTGGACACTAGTGGCTCCACGTCAATCAGATTGTCGACGATGCGATAACGAATTGGTGTATCACCATGCCATGCATCCAATTGATCTTCATCTCCTTCTCTTGGCGTGAAAATTAAGGTCCTTCTGGACTTGAAATGCCACCTAGAGATGATGTCGTACTTGGAGCTGGTGTTGCTGCATTGATGCTTGATGAAGCTGGAGCAGATTGTGCCAATTCTGGAGTAGGGGATGGTGTTGCCGGTAGTGCTGGAATAAGGGACGATGTGGCATAGTTGTATTCGACGTGGAATTCATTGAAACCACCGTCGTTGCCACGCGCGCTGTTGTATGTTTTCCAATCCCAACCTTTGTCTTCATCAAAGATCACATCTCAGGCGATCTGGACTCGGCTTGTCACTGGATCTAGTAGTCTGTACGCCATCACACCTTTCTCATGCCGATGAAGATAGCAGGCACGCTGCGATTGTCGAGCTTGTGTAGCTGCCCCTGTTTCTTGACGTAGGCAAGGCAGCCAAATGTACGTAGGAAGTGGATAGGTGGCTTGCGACCATGCCAAGCCTCGAATGGTGTCTTGCCGGCGAGCGATTTGTTAGGAGCACGGTTCAACAGGAACACGGCAGTGGTCACCGCCTCCCCCAAAATTTAGCAGGCATGTTCCTCTGTTTCAGCAGAGCTTGTGCCATTGCGATGACGGTCTGATTTCATCTCTCAACCACGTCATTCTGTTGCGCGGAGAAGTGGCGCACTATTCCTTTATCCGCACAGTAGATGGCAAATTCTTGTGATGTGAACTCACCACTGTTGTCGGTGCGAATGACATGCAGCTTGCGCCCCCATTGTGCTTCTGCTGCCACTTGGATCCTCTTGATCGTCTCCGCAGCGCTGGACTTGTTTGCTAGGAGTACCACCCACATGTAGCGAGTGGCATCGTCCACCATCAGTAAGAAGAATTGGCGGCCTCTTGGAGTCACTGGTGTGATTGGCCCGCAGATATCGCCGTGAACAAGTTCAAGTGGCTTCTCAATGCG
Organism: Zoysia japonica; assembly: GCA_001602275.1. Taxonomy (NCBI): domain Eukaryota; kingdom Viridiplantae; phylum Streptophyta; class Magnoliopsida; order Poales; family Poaceae; genus Zoysia; species Zoysia japonica. The sequence goes on along the minus strand of BCLF01000051.1, from coordinate 932,567 downwards.
GTACTTGGCTTCTTGTGGGAATGGAGCCTGTCGATACTTGGTGATGACACACACCTCACAGAGCTGCTCCACATGTTTCAACTGTGGTAGTCCACAAACCATGGCTTCACGGCCCATCTTGTTCAGCGCATCGAAGTTGATGTGCCCGAATCTCTCGTGCCACCGCCATGAATTGTCGATGTGATGAGCGGCGAGACAGATTGGTTGGGCAATTTCTGCCGTAAGCATGTACAACCCATTGCAGTTGCGCTCGACTCGAACGATGAGACGGTCTTGCTAATCCCAAATCCGGAGTACGCCTTAATCAATCAGCATGCGAGAGCCGCTCTCGTCGAGTTGGCCAACACTGATGATGAAATTCTTCAGCCGGGGATGTAGAAGACGCCGGCGAGTGCTAGATGCTCACCATTCTTGCCGACGAAGATGACGGTGCCGATGCCACAAATATCAACAAGGGAGCCGTCTCCGAACTTGACGGTGCCTTGGACAGATCGGTCCATGTTGGCGAAGACGTCGGTGTTGCCCATCATATGATTTGTATCTCCCGTGTCGAGGTACCATCCATCGATTGGTTTCTCCTCTGTTTCACCGGCAACACAAAGGAGCGCGTGAGCCTTGGCGCCAGTGAAAGCGAGGTGAGGTGCGCCATGAGGAGCGCTGGCTGGTTGTCAGCTTGCTCATTGGCCTGGACAAGATTGGCCTGCGCGCGCTTTGGCTTGCGGCAATCTTTTGCCCAGTGCCCTAATCGACCACAATTGTGGCAACGTTTACGATCATCGCTGTCATTCTTCAATTCGAGTGCATTATTTCCCTTCTTTCATGCACCACGTGGTCTTCGAACCCCTTGCTTGTTAGAGGCGCTTCAAACTAGATTCACCGCTTTGCTTCTCCTTTATCCAGGTGAGCCACTGCTCTTCGGTGAGGTAGAGTTTACCTCCAACCTGAGTGGTTGTTCTGGCTCGGGTGCAAGCTCGATGTGTTCATCAACCGCTTTAAGCCTGCCTATGAGTTTCTCAAGCCAGAGCGTTGTCGTGTCGAGGAGTGTCTCAATTGACAACGCAATCTGCGAGTACTTGGGCGGAACGACGAAGAAGCTTCTCCACGGCCTGTTGCTCGTCAACGGGGTCACCGTAAATGATGAGAGAGCTCATCAATCCGAAGAGCCACAACGCGAAATCATCCACCGTCTAGCCCTCCTTGAATTTGAGCAGCTCCCATTCTCGATGCAACCTCTGTAGTGTCGACCTACGAACACGATCGTTGCCGACGTGGAGTGAGCGGATGGCCGCCCAGGCTTCTTTTGCCGTCTTCTTCACCGTCAAGGTCCGAATCATCTTCGGGGGCACAGCACTAAGCAGGGCTTCAAGCGCCATGCGGTCCTCCAGATGGTCGACATCGCCGAACTCAATCGCTTTTGAGAGCCCGCGTGCTTCGAGCTTCACTTTCATCAACAGGCTCCATTCTTCATAGTTGCCTTTCGTCAGTAGCGGAAACGGCGCACCGCTGGCCTCCTTAATCACGCGTGTGACAACCTCCTCACGGGTGTCTCTACACCTGCTCTGGCGTGTCTCGGATGGAGATCGACGACGATGGTGCTGCTCGGTGTTGTCTTCGAGAGCAGCTGAAGCAGCAGCTCTAGCTTCAACCGACATCACTACCTACAAACAAGGCTCCGATACTAATTGTTGGCCCTAAATTGGATCGAGGCAGTTCAGGTGTTAGCTGAACTTGAGAGAAAGAGTGGAGATCTTTGGGTTGATGAAAAACTTCCTTTCATTCATGGGCAATTTCCTATTACATATGGTCCTCATATATATATATATATATATATAGAGTGGGTTCTGGAACAACCCACATGGTGCTAGTACTTATCAAGCAAAATTCAACTTTGCTACTCCTATTGACAGCTCCTCTTACTTGCTGCTAAAGCAAAAGAGAAAGATCCTATAAGCTACTACTAGCTCCTATCCACTTCTACAAACTTCTACCTATGGCAGGACAAAATTATACAAGGATTATCTTACAGCTACCGTCAATGCTATTGTGGACTACTCCCTAGAGCTTAAGATTGAATTGACTACCAAAGTCAGTCAAGCCGCACCGAGAGATCAATAATCATTCAAGAGGGAGCTCCAATGAGTCAATGACCATGGGTGTGGCGCCTATGTGACTAACCCCCAGTGTATAGGAGGGAAACTAGCCATCAATGCCACAATGTCTGCCCCTATCGCAGGATTGGCGATCACCGACGCCACCATGCATGACCTAAAATTCACCAGAGCACAGGAGGAATCGATCACTAGTATCCAGCCGCAGCTTGGAGCGGGCGCCTTCATGGTGCTGGGCGGTCCTATCGTCCCATTGGTTGCCCACCGTCTTCAAGCAGCCTTGTCAAGTATGACACAACGCCTTCATGTGTCATGACGGCAAGAAGTGGTGGATGAGTGGTGGCATGCATGCAACCATATGCCCATAGGTTACTGGTTCCCCTACCATAACACTAAGGTTTCAACTCCTCACTGTAGATTTAGATGTTGAAGAAAGGAGGACTACGAGAGGAAACACAAGCAGAAACGGGTGGGAGGATGCGAACAAAAGCCGAATGTTAGACCCCGCCGCTGCTGGCTGCAGTCGGCCAACGGGTGCCGCAACGGCCGTGCCAGGCTAGATCTTGTGGGGGCTGGGTAATAGTGGATGCGCTGCTCCCCGAATCGCCTGAGGCAAGCTGACATGAAGACCTCTCAGTGCCTTTGAATGATTCTTATGCAACCTTTTTATCTTGATCCACGCTATCCCTAAATGACATATGTCAGCAAATCATATCGCCGGCACAGTAGAATTTGTGTATTAGAGAGGAGTTCGTGCGTACTCCTCATTGAGGTGGCAAGAGATTTTAGCCCGGTTCGAGTCGTCACAGAGACGTAATACCTTACATCTAGTATTGAGGGTGTATAGATAGTAGAACTTGATCGAATGAGGTTACAATGGCGCAAGGGTTCTTGCTCGAGAAGGAACTCTAGGTCTTTCAGAGGTATTAAGTGTGGTGACGTCTATTGCTCATATGATATCCTTACGGGTCTCCGGTGCGACCTTATATAGGGGTCGGACCGAGGTTACAATAGCTTGGTGCCTAAGTATTCGGATGGCCCCTGACGGGTGAGACCACAAGCATCTGGAGTTGTTACGCCTAAGAGCCTCTGAGCACCAGATCATCGTGTCATCGTCCTTTTCTTCGTCCTTTGTCTAGCGCGGGTGGAACAAAGTTAGCTTTTCTCTTCACCGTTCAGCAGACCGTGTCTGTCACACAATGTCAAGAATCTTTGTGCTTATCGAGAGTTGGTCGTTCGAAGGTCAGGCCTGGCCCGAAGGTCGAACAAGTAAGACGGTACCCAACCCTGGGGTCGGACGAGAGGGACGACGCCCGACCCAGGGGTCAGACGGGTCTTAGCTTGGTGGAATCGAACTGCGGCTTGCGATATGATGGGTCGTCTTTCATGACTGGACCTTTTGAGTGGACCGCAACCGTAGATACCCAGAATATATGATCTCCACAACACCTATGGGCGAATATATACTCCCTCCATCTGACAATGTAAGCATTTGAAACATTCACATTTTTTCTCACAATGTAAGCATTTTTAGTGATAATATAAAATCTGGTGGGTTGATGGATGGGTGAGGAGTTGATGAGTTAAAGTAAACTGAGCGCTATATCTTGTTCTCTATTGACTATTTTTATGTTGGGATCTGGAAATCCTTACATTGTGGAGCGGATGAAGAAGTGGTGGTCCTGCTAGAGCTGCTGCAGGAACATGTTACATCACATGCGAAGACAATGTATATATACTATATTTTTCTAATATGTACCCATGTGATGACCAAGTGTAAGGATAGAGTCATGTTTTTGATATCTGCTCTAGGATCATATCAATGCAAGAAACAGAGAAAGAGTTAGTCAGTGTTAGTACTCCTAATAAGATTATCATATGCTGACATGTGATAATGATCACTCGCGGAGATTCACGCCATTAGGTGCTAAAAGAGTAATAAGAGAGTTGGCGAAGACTCAGGACAATAATTGAGACCAGAGACATTAACAAAGTGACAATGAATTCAACTACACGGTACTCGTCAACAAGTATATTGCGAATACAAATGCAAATGGAAACTGCAGCTAGCTCCTTTTAGTTTGTTATTATTAATGCAACAAAAACCAACATAAAAATTATAAGAGCACAAACCATGCATATTACCGGAGTTATTTTACTTTTGAATTACTGATGACATCGTTCAATTTGTTTGAGAAATTTAAGTGGCTCCATGATTTGTTTAAGATCCAACGCCAAAGCAAAATGCTCGATGAAAAATATGAAAAAAAAAGGAGGAAGGCAAGGGTAGAAGTGCCATTCTACACAGCCCTGTTAGGTACGTGTTGACCGGCCAATAGTGAAATATAAGGGTAAAGTATCCAAGGTAAATTGTAGTATTGAACAGAGTACTGTACAATATATGTCTGACAGATCTGTTGTTAGGTGCATTTCGAATGGTGTACAACAAAATTATTCCTTGATTGTAGTATATGGTGTTGCTATCAGTGGTGGATGTAGGTCAAATAGCTATCGGTGTCACTTAATAATATCACACTCTCATCTCAAGTAAATAGTATAAATAATCACTAATATTACATGAAAATTACTGATTCCATTGGTGTCAAGTGACACCACCAAAACGCCGCCCCTGGTTGCTATCACTTGTTAGTAAAAAACAAAATGAAGGTGAAAGGAATTAAAGAACCATATTTTATCAATCAAGTGAATAATACAAATCGCTCTTAAGTTAATAGTTAAACGTCAGTATAAAATCCAAGTCCAGTGCCGCTTTGAGGAGCAAGAACAATGCCATTGGCAATCTTCCAACCAAACTCCAGCAGTCTAGCTGCTCCCTTGAGAGAGCACAATGGATATCGCTGGTAGCGCTGCCCAGACCCTCGTAAGCAATGTTGGGCAGCTGCTGGCCGAGGAGTATCGGCAGCTCCGCGGGGTAGGCGGCGAGGTCGCTGAGCTGCGCGACGATCTGGCCACTATGAACGCCCTCCTTCGCATGCAGGCCGAAGCCGACGAGGGTGCTGTGGACCACTTCGTGCGGGAGTGGATGAAGCAGCTGCGCGAGCTTGCGTACGACGCCGAGGACTGCGTCGACCTGTACAAGCTCCGCATCAAGTGCCGCCGGCGCGACAACTTGCGCGCATGGCTGAAGCACATGTTCGAGACGCTCTTCCCGCGCCGCCGCCTCGCCGGCGAAATCAAAGTCCTCCGCGCCCGCGCCATCGCCATCAGCGAGCGCCACGTGCGGTACGGTGTGAACCGTGACGCGCTGCGCCGCTCCCCTATCCTATCCTCCCCCCCGGTGCTGGCGGTGTCTGAGCATGCTCTCCGCCGTGCCAACGACCCTGACCAGCATCATCAGTTCGTCGGCATCGAGAATCAGGCTCTCGCCATGGCCGAAAAGCTGAAGGCGCCGTCTGCTGAGGGAGAACGCTATCTCAAGGTGTTCTCCGTGGTGGGTTTTGGGGGCGTCGGCAAGACGACCTTGGCTATGGACGTCTGCCGGCGCCTGACGGCGGACTTCCCGTGCCAGGCCATGGTGTCGGTGTCTCAGGCATTCGAGCCCAGCAGGGACCACAAGCCGCTGCTCAAGCGCGTGCTTCAGCAGGTCGTCAAACCCAAAATAGGTGATGCGAAAGGCGTCAAGGAAGAGAACCCTCTTGATGGAATCGATAGCTGGGATGAAAATAAGCTGGCCGCCACGCTCAAAGAGAGTCTCAAGGACAGGAGGTATGTAAGATTTGTTACAGCTCGGTTCAACAATGTGGTATATAATCAGCTAGTGTCAATAATCCCGCTATAGTTATGCTATATAATCATGTATGGCTCATTAATATTTTTTACCTTATCATCTTTATTTTTTGAGTAAATTTCACAAAACTATAACTAGTTTGACAAAACTATCACAAAATTACTGATTTAATACATATTTTCATAAAACTACATATTTAGTGCATTTATGTATCACAAGACTATAGATTTAAGTAAGTGTATCATAAAACTACAAATTGCATCACTCACAAAATATGTAGTTTTTGTGATACAGTTTCTTAAATCTGTAATTTTGTGATACAATTTTTTAAATCTATAATTTTGTGATACATAAATGCACTAAATATGTAGTTTTGTGAAATATTTTTTTAAATATGTAGTTTTATGATAGTTTGACAAAGTAGCTGAAATTTAATCTTATTTTTTATAGTATTACTATTTAAGTGGGTAATTTTAACTTTATACATGGGAAATTTGGATGGTTTTAATGGCAATAGCGATTACTTTTAAAGCATTTGTAAGAGTATTTCGGCTAATTTGCTCATAGTGGCAATAGCGGGCAGATTGTGTGCGG
>BCLF01000051.1:902509-917641 GCA_001602275.1 Zoysia japonica | reverse complement strand
AAAAAAAAAAAAAAGGTGATCGTTGACGCTGTAGTTTTCCCTTATCAGGAGCTCACTTGCTGAAATTTCTGAAAGTGAGGATTGCGCTGAAGGGAGTGGCAAAGGTAAGACATCTTCTGAGTCTTCAAATGCACTGTCACTCAAGAAACTTACACAGTTAATTGTTCAGGTTTGGTTGAACATACCGACAGGATGTGTGATTTATCCCAACCAGCTGGTCAATTCGATACTGGTAGCCCAGATCATAACACGACACCATGTCATGGTGTTAGATCAGACCTTACGCAGGACAAATGTGGGAAAACAGAAGCTGTCCGGACCATTAAAAAAACATTGGAGAAAAGGAAGTGCTTGTTCTCCACTGAAATGCAGCTCCTGGATGGCAGCCAGCCCCTGAAAGAGAGTGATGATGTCTTGGGATGTGAATGGTCTGACTTGATTTCCACAACTTCGGGTGAACTATTGGCCTACGACACATCAATTGATGAGCATCACAGGGGAGTGCAGTTGGCTGTAAATAATGCAGAATCCTGTGGATACTTGCTGTCAAAGCTTACAGGAGATGGTTATCCTGGTGCATCCAGTACATCATATTATCAAGAACTTGTGATGGGAGAAGATCAGATCGAAAATGCACAAATATTTCAGGATGGTCAACAAAGCATCTCTACTGAAGAAATTCAGGACAATGTTTATGAAGCAAAAGGATGCATTCCGTCAGGCCACAAGGTAGCTGACGCAAAACCTTTATATTGTGTTTACATGTTACACACTTTCCCTTCACAGGTTTTGGTAGCTATGACATGTTACATATGCCTATTTCCCACCATAATGCTCTCATCCATTCCCCCCCTGTTTACTTGTTCAGGTTGAGAACCAACAACAGCGTGGTATACGAAGACGTTGTCTCATATTTGAGGCATCTGGGTTTGTTGTACAGAAAGAGGCTGTTGAGGACATGTCTATATCATGTAAAGGCAAAAGTAAAGTAGAAACTAACATCAACCAAGCAAAACTTCAATCATGTGTACCACGTGGTATCGGTCTACATTTAAATGCACTTGCAGCAACACCAAAAGGGAAAATGGTCTGTCAAGATCCTGCGGCTTCTTTGAACCCAGGATCCACATCTGAACATGATATGCATGGGAAGTTGCTCTCTGCAGGAGAGAATTCTACCCATTCAGCTCGTGAGCTGTTAGAACTTCCGATGGATGATTCTGAAGGATTTCATGTAAATGATCGTGTTTCAAGTCAATGTGGCAGCCCTCAAAAGAAGAGGTTCGTTTGTGCTTCTGATTATTTTGAATGGCTCCAAATTATTTATTATGTTTTGTTGCACTCTACTTAACTGATACCGATTGGCTTAAATGCAGAGGGAAAGCAGATAATGGTGATGATGGTGAGTCGTGCAAACGGTGCAGCTGCAAGAAGTCAAAGTGCTTAAAGCTGTGAGTGCTCTTTGCATATCGTAACATTTTGTGAACTTAGCCACTCGAAGGGGGCGTGGAACAGAGTCTTTGAGTGAATTGAAAATGTGTTGCATTCTTGACATCCTTTTGACACTGTTGTCATATGCAGTTATTGCGAATGTTTTGCTGCTGGTGTTTACTGCTCCGAACCTTGTACATGTCAAGGATGTCTGAACAAGCCTATACACGAGGAAATAGTTCTGTCCACTCGGAAGCAGATAGAGTTCCGTAACCCGCTAGCATTTGCTCCAAAAGTGATCCGGATGTCTGATGCTGGTCAGGAAAGCGGGGTGAGTTCTGTTGCGTACTGCTAGCAATTACCTCCTCCCAATTATGTGGTTCTTAAATGATTTTTTATGAATTGCAGGAAGATCCCAATAACACTCCTGCTTCAGCTCGTCATAAGAGAGGATGCAATTGCAAGAAATCAAGCTGTCTCAAAAAATACTGTGAATGCTATCAGGTACTTCAAACTGCACTTCGAACTTATGTTAAGACGGCATTATCTGAAACTGTCTGTACATCGTTACTTATGTTTAAATCTTATGTTGAATAAAAGGGAGGTGTCGGATGCTCCAGCAACTGCAGATGTGAGAGTTGCAAAAACACTTTCGGTAGAAGAGATGGTGAGCATTTAGCTTTTGCATTCTATGACCAACTGTTACATATTTAATTTTTAATTATTTTGCTTGATGCTTGACACCCTAAAAACTTTCAGTGCTATTTCCATTTAAAAAACATTTGTGTACCCTGAATCACCATAAACGTATTGGTTTGTGTTGCTTAATACTCTTCTTTTTTGCATGAGCCTTAACTGTTACTTGTATGACATTCTGGATACCTTTCTAGTTTTGTATCCTTTCCTTTAACTGTGTGCATAATGACTTCAGTACCATAAAACATGGATCCTAAAAGTTTCACATGGAAACAAAATTATGTGATCTTTAGGTGCTTCTGTCAAACAAAATTGCATCTGATTTGAGAGAGCATTCTATTGTGTTTGAAGATGCAGTAAATTATTTTTAAACTTTGTAAGCATTACACCTTATTTCTTTGAATATTAATGTTTTTTGCTGGTGCTTTATCAGCTGATGTTGAACTCACTGAAGAAATAAAGCAAGAAGATGAAGAAACAAAAGGTTGTGGAGAAAAGGACAACGACCAACAGAAGCCAAATGTACAGAGCGAAGATCACCCCCTCCTTGAGCTTGTCCCAATAACACCTCCATTTGATCTTCCCAGGTTCGCTGATCACATATTTCTCCTTGGGTGCACTTGGTATCTTTGTTTACCAAATTGAATAACCAAAAATCTTTTTGCAGTTCTTTCCTGCTCAAACCTCCAAATTTCTCAAGTGCAAAGCCACCAAGACCTTCTAAACCTCGTAGCTCAAGCTCCAAGTCGTCTACCTCTAAAGCTAGAGCGACAGTTCCATCTCGCAAAATTTCCAAGGTTGCTGATAGTAATGGTAGCAATGAGGAAATGCCACATGTACTGAGAGAAGCTACTTCTCCGGGTAACGGTGTTAAGACTACTTCACCGAACGGAAAACGAGTCTCGCCACCACATCATGCCCTCAGTATCTCCCCAAACCGAAAAGGTTGTAGGAAGTTGATATTGAAGTCAATCCCATCATTTCCATCACTCACGGTAGACACAAACAGTAGTTCGGCAGTTAACAACACTGACAACAAACTCAGCACACCATCTATTTCTTAGGTAAGTATTTGTTTTTAATTTTTTGTGATGGTACTGAAATTAGTAATTAAATATTATATCTTGAAATTAATGGCAGTATCTTACTCACATCCTTGCCCACTGAATCAGGACCATCTTAAGGTTGTCCATCAGGCAGGAGTACGACTTGTAGTCCAAGCATGAAGTAATGCCAGAAAACTGTAATCTAGATTTTAGGGCGTAGTAACCTGTATTTGTAAAATATATTACCTGAATAATCTGCATGTTAGATGCTGTTCTACTGTTATTGAATTCTAGTGTTAATTCTATACAATCACCACTTGAGGAGGTTCTTCAAATTCCAAAGTATTTTTTCTTTCCAAACAGCTTTTTGTATCCTTGAACCCACCCCTTTCATTGAACAAAAGTAAGCTCTTAACCAGACAGCCCATGCGTATCCATGGGGATGGAGCCAACATGCTGTTAAGGGTTACCAAATGGCGGATGACGATTGAAGAATCAGGCACAGGGATCAAACATCACAGTACGCATTTGTACTCTAAGTAACGCGATGACAAAAGAACTATGTTGTGTTTGCTTACAGGCCGACCCTTGTTTTTCCGGTCTGTCCATGCCGGCCAATTGGATTTACAGTCTCTATTTTTGATCGATCTGCCTTTTATCTTGTCTTGGATTATTGGTTGCCATAACTAAAGTCAAATGTACACAAATGTATCTTCTACCAACATGCCAAAAACTTATGCTCTCTCTGTTCCGATTTATAAGTTGGTTTAGCTTTGTGCATGAGAATTAAAGAGTGTAAAAGGTGATATCGTGAAATGTACAAAAAATGAGGCGGAGAGATGAAGTATTGGAAAGAGAGAGGTGTGTTGAAAAACAAGAATAACTTATAATTTGAAAAAATTAAAGACTCAGAGTAACTTATAATTTAAGATAGATGAAGTAGCTTAAGCAACATGCGAACAGTGACCCGTTTCATCACTCATCACTACTTGGCCCCTTGTTTACTGTCAAGCAGGTATGCACGCATAACAAATCACATAACATTACGCCAACATGTTTAAGACGCGTAATGGCAAGGCGGGTCCATCCCATCGTGGCTAGATTTAACAAACCGTCAGCCTGAGTGCTTGTCAGTTTCCAAACAATCTTACAGGAGAAAATTCTTGTCTGCACGGCTCATGCTGGCAGTGGGCAAATCCATGAGTTTTAATGACGAATGCTGAACAGCTCTAGACACATGTCAATTTTTTGTTTTGAACAGCGCACATGGTGTCACTGGAACTAATTTACTCAATGTGGAACATACTCCCTCCGCACCATAATTCTTGACGTTTTGAAAAAACTTAAGGGTCAAACATTAGAAACATAAATTGCAAATAACTTTAAAATGATTAGGTTTGAAAATGTGAAAACTATATGAATAGATTTGTCCTTAAAAAACTCTTTCATAAAAGTATACATACGCCACTTTTAAATAAAAGCTTATAGAAAAAATAGAAGTCAAAATTGCATTTTGGAGACCGTCGTTTTCCAAAACGGCAAGAATTATGTGACTGGAGGGAGTACACAGCATGCTCTACTCTAGGTTCATCAGCCAGCATACATAAAACAAATTTTCTCTGAATCTAAATATTTCTTCAGCATTGAGAGGCAAATTGGTATCTTGCTTCATTTTGCTTTCTGAATAAAGTATCTCTTTCTTTTTCAGTTGTCAATAGAAGTATCCTACACAATACACAGGTCATTTCATAGTTCATTCAGTTAACCTTCACTCATTCAAGATTTGTATTACTAGAGTTATCAAAGAAAGATCATTATGACCGCTTCCTCTGTGATTGAAAGTGATCATATCAGCATCACTCAAATATTACCTGTAATAGGCAAGGTTTTAGAAACCGGCGAAAACCGACCGGTTTTCATGGTTTTCGGTCAAACCGGTCCGGTCCTCTATAGAGTCGGGTCCGGGACCTGGCACTATAGCAAATCCAGCTAGCCGGCCGGTTTTTTGGTCAAACCGAAAACCCGCCCAGACCCGGTTTCTAAAACCTTGGTAATAGGTCACAGAAGTTTGAACCTTCTAAAAGGCTTTTATCCCACAATACACCATAGTCGCTATAGAGCCTAAAAATATGAATATGGACTAGTGTAACATTGGGGAAACACATTAATCGTAGTATTTTATTTCCTGCTTTTATACCAATGGCTTATATAGTTGTACACTTAAACATCATAAATTTAACACGGAAACAATTAAACCAAAAAACTCACTTTGTTTTGACACTGACACCGTCAGATCCAGCAATGATCACTGAACTCGCCATGTCCAAGAACAACCCATGCTCAACAACTCCTTCGAAGGCTGATATCTCCTTCCCCGCTGCTAATGCATCCTTGATTGGTGTCTTGAAGTATAAATCAACAATGTAGTTTGAGTTGTCAGTAACATAAGGCTTGTCACCTTCCATCCTCAGCTTTGCCTCAACCCCTTCATCCTTAAACAGTTCCTGCAGTCTTATTAGATTGTACTTCCAGCAGAACTGAACAACTTCCACTGGCATTGCTAGGCCACTTCCTCCCAAGCCAGTAACTAGTTTGGTCTCATCGACAATAACAATAAACTTGTCAGATGCAGCCTCAACCATCTTCTCACGAAGAAGGGCACCACCCCGTCCTTTCACAAGGTTAAGGTCAGGATCAACCTGTTTTGAGACCACAATGGAAGGAAATTAGTCATTAAAACAGTTTGAATATGAAAGGAACAAAGCAACGGAAGAGAAATCTAGAAGTATATGATAAATGATGCTGCACAAAATTGGCTTAATATTGACCATAAAGCTGCTATTTTGCAAGTTACATTTTCTTTCTTGGTTACTATCAACACTATGTGCAGCTTCCGATTTTCTATTATTTAAATGTTATTTTAATGTACTTTACAAAGGCAAAACGGCAGAGTCCGACAATGCAACTTCAGATTGCTACAGTTCATCCTTCATGAAGAAAAGCCGCTTTTACTTGGTCTATACAACTGAAATATGGAGGAACACATTTTGCAATACCGGCAAGTAAGCGAAAAACTAACTGAGGTTGCAAGGGGCACATTTTAGCTTTCAGTAAATGGTGCTAACAGTATCCTTAAAAGTCTAATCACTAAACTGAGACAGGCTCTAATGCCAGCCCTCCATAATAGGAGCTGGAACGTGAGCTCCTTCATCAGCTCCCAGCAAATCCAACAGCTAAAATCATGGAGGCATTTCATTTTTGGCATACTCTGTCCCACAGTTGCCACAGAAAAAGTATCACCTAAACTTCATATTTTCGATGAAACAACAGGACCTAGATTAAGACCAACAGTTACATACTGACTCGTCTTTTACACAAGAAAAGCAGCAGAATAAGGTGCGCACAAAGTCAAACCTTCTTATCTTTGAACGTTTTCACCATAGCAGTTCTAGCACTCTAGGTACCCCTATCTACGACTGCGGAATCGTTCAAGTGAAGACAATCATCGGCTCCAAAATCAACACAAGATTTGTTCTTTACACAGAAAAAACAAGCAGGGATACAAAAGGCCGACCTCGTCGGCGCCATCGATGGCGAGGTCGATGCGGGGGTGGTCGTCGAGCGTTGACAGCGGGATGCCGAGCGACTGCGCCTGCTCGAAGGTGCGCTTGGATGTGGGCACGCCGACGATGCCGGAGAGCTTGCCCGCGGCGAGGAGCGCGCCGATCTCAGCGACGGCGAAGGCGGCCGTGGACCCGGTCCCGAGCCCCAGCACCATCTCGCTCTGCACCTGCTCGACCGCGCGCACCGCCGCCAGCCGCTTCAGGTCGTCCTGCGTCAGCGCCGCCGCCGCCGCCGGCGCGGACTGCGCGCGGAAGACGGCCAGCCGGGCACGGCGCGAGATGCTGACATGGCGCGCCGCGGCGGCCGCCGGGTGGAAGCGGACGGAGATGGCCGTGGCAGCCATGAGGTGCGTGACTGGTGGTGGTGGGGCTCGGTCGGGTGATCCGATGTGTGTGCGTAGGAGAAGGGGGGATTGCCGGGATTGGGGGTTGGTGGTGGAGGCAGAGGAGGCGGCGACGGTGATCAAACAATTGGTTGGGTTGGTGGTACCATGGCTTTTTCTTCCTAGTAGTATTCCTTATACCTTCTTTCAATAAAGAATCTTTTTTTCCCTCCACGTAGGACCGTAGCAAACAAATTCAAGGACCTGATTGCAGCAAAATATACACTTTTGCAGGAAAATTTGGGCACCTTTTTTCTCTAGAAAAAACTCATCAAGTAAATCTGCAAATGTACTTGAGCACTAGTTCCTCTGAAAACTATCTGAATCTATCACAATATGGAGTTGATCATATGCAAATGATATAACATTGAACCTATATATAATCTGAAGAATTAATCTATCACCTGCAACTACCTAACTTCATTCTTCTTGCTTCAATTCCTCTAGAGGAAAATTATTTTTAAAGAAAATATCCTAGAGTAAAATTCTGAACAGAAACTGTATGCTCAGCAACTGACCAGATTCTTGCAAGCTGATATTCAACATTGTTACTCCCAAGCATAAACTCATGCTCAGCTACAATTTGGATGCGTGTTGTTCCTTCCCCCATGACAGCAATATCAAGTCGTTACAACGCCATAGGTAAAATTATGGGACAGAATATGGCCATCTCATTCACAATCCACGAAGTCATCCATAGTCACTATCATCAAGAGATAGCATGGTCAGAGTTTCAGCTTATATACGACAGTCGTGCTACCATTCTAGACTTCTAGTACCACCACAAAGGCAAAGTACAAACCCATAGCTGCAACAAACAACTCTTGGTACCGACACCAAAACGAAAAAATGGAACTTGAGGCCAAGAGAACAAGACAACTCCATCTTCTCAATCATCTCTTCTTGAAGCCGTACTTCTTGCGCTCGTAGAAGAGATCGGTCTTCGCGCTTCCCAAGTTGACGATTTTGGGGCACCCATCCCGGTCCTTCTCCTGCTGCGTGCACTCCTTGCAGTAATAGGCGTCCGAGATGCCGACCCCTCCACAGATGACACACCTGCCCTGGAATGAGCCGTAGTTGCACTCGTCGCAGACACGGACCAGTGTGCACGGACGGACGTACGAGTCGCACACAACACACTTGCCGTCACACTTCTCGCACAGGCGGCCGATCGCAATTCCAGGCTGCTTCCGGCACATGATAAGGTCAGGGTGATGCTTTGCCATTGCTGACAGATGCTAACCTGAGAAACTATACAGGAGTCATTGATACATTATAGAAAGCAATGCCATAGTTTCTCAGTGTCAAGATGTAAAATCATGGCACTTGTTGATATAGAAGGCCATAGTTTGCAAGTAACAAAGGAATAACAAAATGGTTAAGGTTAACAACATGATACGTAATGAAGCAGGGCCTTAATATGTCATTTAACAACCAAAACTTGCAGAAAATGAATTTGATGGCAGTATACCTCCATGTAAAGAAAGGTATTAAGTCATGATTTTTATTTGATTATTGCAGTAACTAGTATGCAAGTTATGGGAAGCAAATCCCCTACCGTACTGCGCACCATTGCCGGGTCACTGACATGCGGGCCCGGGGGCCACCCGGCAGTGGGCGCAGCGCATGGTAGGCGATCCGCTCGCAAGTTATGGTAACCTGGATATTGTGTTTTGCTTCAGCAATATACATTTTTTTGGTTTGGAAAAATCTAGATAATCACAATTGGAAATGCTATTGTCAGCTTAGCAACTTCGAAACTAGTGTGTGAAAGAACTCTACTCTCTTATAAATATTCTATAATATTTTTGGCACTTTAACATAGAAGATATATGGCCACGGCCCACGCAGGTTGGATACCGGGGTGGGAGATTAAGCACACCCATAATAAGAAATTGTGGGAATTTAGATTGACATCTAACATCTTCATAGACAGCCTGCTTGACATCTGATGTAAAGAACCTCTGATACTGCATAAACAAACAGTTTCTTCTTAATTAAAAGAAAGATTAGCACTGAGGAAGTGCCAGTTTTATCCTTTCAGAGACATCAACCGCAAAAAAATTTGGTGTTGCTTGCAACAGACAACTGAATCAACAAATTGCTTCTCCTAAAGATTCAGGAAGCACATGTAAATTAGGCTCCTAATGCTAGCAGTGTAAGTGAACAATTAGCTAAAACTTGCACGGGACACTCCATGGCACCCGTAAATCGATAACAAACATCTGATATTATAGGGCTAGGAAAGTTTACACTGGTGAAAAGTAAACACGTCACTGTTCCAGATCATAGCGCTTATTTTACGATAGATGCAGGGAGTAATTTCAACATCAGTGCTGTTCCCTGAACGGCGATGGTGTGTGTACAAGCGCGTGCTAGCCAAGCAAAAACATGGCATCGACCAGCAAGGCAGCAACTGCATCGGAAAAACATAGCGTACCAGGAAGTTTTAGGATCAAACGCTTACCAGCGAGGAGATCAGGTAAGAGAAGAAACCAGGATGGATGCCCGCCCGGACTCCGCAAGACAGGCAGGAGTGTAAGGAGCTACGGCGTGTCGCGGGTCAGAGTGAGGGCGCCGGTGGGCGGTGGCTGGCAGCTGGAGGAGAGGGAAGACTGAAGAGACTGCGAGGACTTCAGAGGACTGGGACACTTGGTGCGTGGAGAGAAGCCCAATTATCTCATGTCGGGCTGCGAGGGAAGCCCACTCCAACCGTGGATCTCTTCTCGGGCTGCTTGTGTGAGAAACCATCAAGTTGGCCCAACCCAAGCGAGTGTGTACATGAACTACGACCAGAACCGATGAGCAACTAGCGATGAAAATGAGACCATAAATTTCCGTTCCATCCCGGTTCCATTTTTGACTTGATTAAAATTTAGACGGAACGAGAACGGAAATAGGAACAAAGTAGTTGGAACGAAACGGAAATAGGATGAACCTTTTTTCCAACCGTTTTCAAATTTATCGCCCGTATTTTTCCGTTTTATTACACCTAAAAATAGAATTAAAATTCAGAACAGTCAAACTCAACCTAAACATGTCTATCTGAAGTTCTGAACTTTAATCCTATCGGTTAAATGAACAATATTTCATATAATCATAGTCAAATATCAAATGATCATGATTTCGTTTCTTATTGCATTGCAATGTAACACTTATGTTTCTGAATAAAGAAGCCAACCTATTCAAGTTCGAAATTATGAAATCCGAGCTCAAATCTTCAAGCAAGTTCAAATTTTAAATTTAAATTCAAAATTTAAATCTTCAAGTTCAAAAATTTTCAAAGACATTTGTGAATAAATTTTCAATTTGAAAGGTTTTACAAATTCTTGAATTTAGAAATTTTCTTTAAAGGTTAAAAAGGCCCCAAACAGAATTTTTTTAACAGGTTGCTGATTTCCGAAAATTTAAAATAAAATTATTTTCGAATCTGAACTTGGGCCCAAAATAAAAGTTGTTCCTTTTCAAAAGTTCTGCCAACCCGCCAAATTTCAGAAATTTTAGAGCTCAGGAAGTGTGCATTTCGGATAAAAACAGAGCGCTGTGCTGAAATTCCGAGTTAACTCGAGGAAAATCAGAAAAAGAAAAATTCTGCGGACCCCATCTGTCAGCCTCACTGTACATCTTTCTTCCACCCTTGAGCAGCCACGCATTTCTCTGGCTCGACCGCATGCTGCCACCGCGATGTCTAGCTGCCGCGCACGCCCGAGTGCCCGACTGCATGTGCTCCACGCGTCCTGGGCGAGTCCCTCGCGGGGACATGACATTCATTCCGTGTCGTTCACCCGTCGCCTCTCTCTCGCACCCGAGCTCGGCCCCGAGTGCCCCCAACCGAGCCTACCCGGCCTCCATGCTTCAACGGGAAGCTGCGCCAGCACCATCTCCCGCTCTCCCACACCACAGCTTGCCCTCCTCTTCCTCTGAGGACGCCGGAATCAGACTTTTCCCCAATTTCGAAGTTTCGACCGACACCGTCCGTCTTCTTCAAATTCAGGGCACCTCGGGTGAGATTCCTCTGAGTATCCTCTCAATCCGTGTTTTCCACACCCAGGGCCATCTCTTGGGCAACATAATCGCACTATTTATTGGGCATTTCTGCAGGGTTTTTAGAGATCGACGCGCCGGTCGCCGGGACTGCTCCACCCCGCCGGCGAGTGCCCCTCTCCGGCCACTTTCCAAGCCGACAGCACCCGCGCCGCCCTTCTGTGCGAGCTCCAGTGAAGCTGTAGGGCCAGATTTCTTTGACTTTCGTTGATTCGTTGGAGTTTCTGACGCCGCCGGAGTTCAACTTCCGTCGGCGCTCGCCGCCGACCGCCTTCCGGTGAGTTGCTCCGGCTGTTGACCTGGCAGCTGAGTCCCCTGTGCACCGTAGTTCGTTTTGGAGTTGGGATCCGACCGCGTGGCCGCCGGCCACCCCACCATGGCCGAGCTGGCCAGCCCGTGCCTAGACCAGATCCTGTGCAGTAAGCATGTGGCTGCCCGTGTGGCGAGCCCCCAGAGGCCGCCACGCGGCCCGTCCGGCTGGGATTTTTATTTATTTCAATAAATGATTTATTTAATTGCTCAAAAATTGCTTCAAACTTGTAAAAATCGTAGAAACTTCATTATAGCTAGAAAAATTATGAAATAATTTTTGTTAGAATCCTCTCAACTAGAACAATATTTTGAAGCTAAATGTTTTTCATTTTATGCATAAAAAATTAATTTAATTAATTTAGATCACATAATAATTCATTAATACATTGTAATTATTCTTTGGCATGTTAAAATCATAAAAGGTTTACTTTTCTGTTTTTTAGTCAAACTTTATGTTTTAGAAAGTTTTATATTTAATTTCATTAAAAATACCTTTATAAATGTTTTATTTCTTTAAATAGCATTTAATTTATTATAAATTCATTTGATTTCAATAAATCCTAAAAATTTCTACCTTTCTGATTTTGTGAAAAACTCAAATTATATTTTATGTTTTCAAAAACCATTTTAAAGAAGTTTGATAACTAAATTTAATAGTCGTCTTTTGAAAATAAAAAGCTGTCATCGCATGTAATTTTAATTCAAATTAAAAACTATCATAATTCATTTCTTTGCATGTCATTCATGTATAGGACCCGACCCATCCGAAGAGGAGCTTGGAGTTGTTTCTTTAGCAAAAGAAGCAAACTATGAATAAGCCCAGGCCAGCTCTAGTGCATTAACCCCTTTTTAAAGTTCTTATTTTATCACTGTGTATGATATAGATAATTTACTGCGCATTAAATTGTAAGAATTATTTGTAAACCTAGAATTGCATGCTAAATACCTTATTATCTATGTTGAGTGTTGTTGGTACGGGTAACTCGATGTAGGGATAGGCTATGTTTTAGTTCATGGTAGAAGTCGAGTGAATAAAAAGTCACTCGTGAGCTATAGAAGTCGAGTGAAGAGATAGTCACTCGCGAGCTATAGAAGTCAAGTGAATGGATAGTCACTCGCGAGCTATAGAAGTCGAGTGAATGAAAAGCCACTCGTGAGCTATAAGTTTACCACACATTAATTAACTATCCTGAGACCAGGTGGGGACAGCATATAAAAGGGTTTGAAAAGGCTAGGCCTTCGCGGTGGTAGCCGTCTGTGTTGTTAAGGACCGATTCGAGCGTGACCCTGTTGAATAAGTTTGAACGTACCAAATACATATTAGAATTATGGGCTAACCGATATAGCTCAATATCCGTAGTGGTTGGACGTACCTCTATTTCTCTTTGGATGGTAAGTGAAGGAGAGACTTATCTAACCATGGACATGTCTTGCATGGTGGTCGCATGGAGAACTATATTCTCGAGAGAAGTAGGCCTCGGACCGGCTCTATGGTTTTGTTGTGAAAGGTGATCACATGCGACTTCTGAGAAGCGCGTACGTGTCGTGTATTTCGAATTTTTTTAGCTGCTGTAAATCGATTATAATTGCTGCCCCTCACAGTAACGAGTGCTAGTTCTTCGCTGTGTCATGTCGTAGTAAAAATATGACTACTACTACTAATAATAATAATAATATAGACTGTTTGCTTAGTTTATAGTAATTGCTTGACAACTATGTTTGATATATATTGTTTTATAGCGCAAATTAAATTTTTATTACGTAAACTTAATTTACCGCTAAAACTTGAATATAAGAACTCACTATATTAGCGCTGGTTTTGCAAATAGCCATTCCATGTGAGTCAGCTTTTTTATATCTTAGAAGTCAGTTGTAGTTAGCTACATTGACGGGTAAGACTTGCTGAGCATTTGAATGCTCATGGCTTGCTCTTTGTGGTTTTGTGTGCAGGTGATTTCTCTCTCTCTCATCTGGACCAACTGCCAGAAGCAACTTCAAGGGTGGCTATGTCCGTTGGGAGCCTTACTCGTAGTGCTACTGTTTGTGTGTTGCTAGATGATACATTGCATGGGCTCGCTTATGTATAGTCTCTAGGAGACCGTAATTCAATGTTATTGTTTTCGTGCTTTCAAAAATTTTGATTTTATAAATTTAAATAATAGTTTATAGTATTTTTTATCATACTTGAGTTGTATTGTTAGTTCTCGCATCGTCGAGTCACACCATCCTGAGGTCGATGAACCATCTCTTATTTGGGCGGTCTATCACATACAATTCACTGTCTAGTCATTTATGTTATTGTTTAAGATTATATTTAGTAAGCTAACACTTATTTAACTCTATTTAACTATATAACTCAATATTATTATCTCCTTAATTTAAATTATTATTTTAGTCTGTTACTAATATTTTTTCGTTGTAATATATCCGTTTTCCTATTTTCGAACCGTTTCCGTTCGTTTTCGTCCCTACTCACACCTAGAAGAGAAAACAGACTCCTGTCTCTCCTCACGAGACTTCCTTGCAACAGTTGAGAGCAGGCGACAAGAGGCGATTTGGTTCCGGTGCCGGTATCCTCCGCCCTCCGTCCGCTCCGACGGCCAGTTCGACATCGGTGAGGATGGGGAGCGAGGATTGACGCGACCGGTGTACATATTCCTAGCTAATCTAGTAGATCTAGTTAGTTTAGTTGAAGTTTCCTCGTCGGTGGCGACGTCGTTGTGTCCCGCGAGGTTCTGCTCCCTCTAGATGACGGTCAGTGCTTTCTTCTTCCATTGGAGCTCTGCTCTGTTATCTGTGAGGTATTTCTATACCAACTTTCAAAAGGGTTGGATTTACTTTCCCTTTTATGAGATATTTTGCCGTGTGTGTACCACGGAGTCACCGTCCTCAAGTCTGGGTCCCTGCTCTCTGTCGATTGGAATCTGCTGTGGAGACAAAAAGCGTCAGATTCCTATTGAGGAGTTGAAGCTGCGGCCGATGGTCGCCATCTCGCCTGTCCGTTCAACGATCTACGGTGCGTTCTTCTATGGATCATGCTACTCGTGGCGCTTAAAAAAAATCTGATGTTGCTTCGTCCGTCCGGGTTTTGGCTTCGAGCTTCCTCAGGCCAATTTGAGAGGCGGAGACATCAGGGATATGGAGCTCTTGTAATGTGCTGCAATGTAATTTTTTTTTTATTTGAAGAGTTCCCTAAATGGGGGATGGATGTAAAATTATCTAATCATATCTAATAAATCCAACCCATTCTAAAAAAAAAAAAAACTAGAAGAGAAAACGAGCGAAAAAAGATCTGTTACGCACACAACAGAAATGCATGCATCAAAGCGCTGAAATCCAGCTCCACGAGTAGGATCGACGGAGGTACAGTTTTATTATACTACCTCAGTTTCAGCAGAAGTTTAAGCAGTGTTTGGTTCCAGAATGAAATGATGCGTGAATGGCACCATTCTGGATGGAATCAGGCTTCTGCATTTGGTTGGCTGAATTATACCAATCCATTTAGGATGAGTTGGCTCAGATTATGAGAATATTCTTTCTAGATGCTGTATACCGAACGATCTCGTCCAAGTTCTGTTAGCTATGATAATCACTCAT
>BCLF01000051.1:866581-892039 GCA_001602275.1 Zoysia japonica | reverse complement strand
CACTTCATGGAGTGCCACAGTCCCATTCATAATGTTTCTGTTTGGTATGAAAGCATTTTGGCATTTGTCAATTAGCTTATGCGTAAAAGGTTCTAATCTTATGGTTAAGACCTTTGTAATTAACTTGTAGATACAGTTCAAAAGGCAAATAGGCCTGAACAATTGAATTCTGTCTGCTTCATCAGTTTTAGGGAGATGAGTTATGATGCCATAGTTTAGGCGGCTAACATTCAATTTCTCCATATAGAAGTCCTCAAACAACTGTAAGATATCATCTTTCATAATGTCCCAACACTTTTGAAAAAATTCAATGGGAAAGCCATCAGGCCCTGGAGTCTTATTTGTCTCCATATCAAACAGTGCATATTTAATTTCTTTTTCTGAAAATTTCTTCCCTAAGATATCAATATCTTCTTCATTAAGTTTACTATCCTCTCCCCAAATATTAGGGTCCAAAGCAACTAAATTGCCAGGAGCTTTCCCAAAAAGGGTTTTATAGTAATCAGTGGCATGTTGCAACAGAGCCGTATCTCCCATAATGGTGGTATCTCCATTTTTTAAACTGAAAACAGCATTTTTTTCCTTTTTCTACCATTAGCAATTCTATGGAAGTATTCTGTATTATTATCACCTTGTAATAGCCATTTTGACCGAGTCCTCTTATGCCAGTACATTTCCTCATCAGAGTAAATTTGTAGTAACTTTGCTGAAATGTCAACTTTTCTTTTAGATTGATAAGGAGATAAGGATTTTTTTCTCTTCTAATTTCTCCAACTCAGATAACTCAGATAAGATCTGTTTTTTTTTTCCTTTTTTTCTGCTTTCCAGCAAGGTTAAAGCCCCAACCCTTAAGGGAGTTTTTAACTTTCTTAACCTTTTGTTGGAAGACATCTATACTGTCTCCTCTGATGCTACGATCATCCCAGATTCTTTTCATGTGATCCATAAATTCAGGTTGCTGAAACCAAGTAAGCTCAAATTTAAATGGACGAACCACTTTTTGTTTTTTCTTGCACAGGGACACAATAAGCATAATATTGTCAGATGACTCTCTACGAAGTTTTTGAACAGTCACCAGGGGGAACATTTTCTCCCAATCATCTGTGACCACGATTCGATCCAGTTTTTCCATAGTTAGAGAAGCATGGTTATTAGACCATGTATATAAACCACCACTCATAGCTAGTTCTCTAAGCCCATGAGCATGAATCACAGTATTGAACATGGTAGAAGCCTGTGGTAAAATGCAAGGCTTTTCTTTTCATGACAATACCTAAGGAGGTTAAAATCTCCACCCAAAATCATGGGATAGGATTTATGAGAACAAAAGGAAGCTAATTCAACTAGGAAATCTTGTTTGTCTTCGTTTTGTGGTGGCCCATACACATTCAACAAGCACCACTCCCTTTTGGAATCTTTTTCTCTAATAACAGTTTCAAGGATAAAGACCCCTCTAGTCATTGATATAATCTCAATGTTATTTGAAAAAGTACCAGTGAGTAGGCCACCTTCCCTACCCCGTGATGGGATCCAATGCCACTCATAAGCTTCAAAAGGGTCCAACTTCTTGAGAAAACAAGGAGAATAACTTTTCTTAATAGTTTCTTGAAAACAGACAAATGTAGAGTGATGCTCGGCTATAAGCTCTTTAATACGGGTAGGCATTCCTCTCTTGCCTACCCCAGTGACATTCCAAAACAAACCTAACATTTTAAATTTTGTTTTCCTTTCTTCTTTACCTCCCTCACAGGCCTCTTTGAGATGATAGGAGGATTTGCACTGGACCCTGCCCTCAGAGATCTCTTATTCTGTTGTTTTTTGGAAATGGCCACCCTACATTGTTTCTTAGAGAACTTCTTCGAACTAACAACAACAAAATCATAAGGATCAGAGTATTCCTCTGATTCCATCCATTGTAGGAGCTTAGGGGATGATTCTTCCTCTACAATTTCTTGGATTTCAGTAGAATTTTTAACAGTTTCTTTAGCAAGAAGCATACATCTAGCATCTTCCACAGCTTTAACTAAATTTATCACTTCTAAATCGGAGGATTGCAAAATAGCACCCATGTCATTTGCTTTTTGAGCTATATTATCATCAGACAACACAACAAAAGAGTTTTTGGAATTAAAAATATGTTGAGAGGGTTTAAGAGAAGGGCCTCCAGGATAGTCCCCTGTCCTCCAACATTTCTCTAAAAGTGCCTGGTTGGAGCTGTCACTTTACTAGTAATTCTAGCTTCAGGCTTGATATTCTCCACAAGTACCTGAGGTATTGGTGCATCAGGTTGGTTTTCCTCTATCTCAATTTCCTTAACCTCCACAGCTTTCCCAATGACTGCTTGAATTACAGAGATAACATTCTCTTCTTGTGTTTGTGGCACCGGAATGACATGATCTCCCCCCTCATTATCAGGTTTCATAACACTCATAGGACTAGCTGCAAGAGTAGATGGTTCATTGTAAAACTTTTCCCCCATAATATCAAGAATTTTTTCAGGATTCTGCAAGGATGAGCACGTCATCATCCATGAATGATTACTACCAGTCTCAAACTTTCCATCGACTCTCCTGTGCTTAGAATGAGGTGGACTGTTAGGGAAATCATCCTCTTCCTCAGTGACATCTAAATCTCTCATAGCCTCTATTTTTTCACCCTCAAAACCATCTGCTTCAGAAGTATCTAAAACAGTAGAAGTACTAGTCTTTGATCTCATTTTAGACATAGATATCTTAGGAGGGACAGACATCAAATGAAGTGAGAAAGCAGTTCTCTTGTAAGTCATGGCCCCTGATTTAAAAAGATTGGAATTCTGAGATGATTTACCAGTCTCCTCTGGAATGGTAGTCTTCTTCACAGCATCATCAGGACCAGAAGTATTCTTGTCCCCCTACTGAATCTTGATAACAGAGGCCTGACCTGGTATTGAATTTTCCATGGAAAATTCTCTTTGAAAGAGGAAGTCATAGAAATATTCTCCTATCTGACCTTCAGCCACTGCTGGAATCTTAGTAATATCACTGCATCTAATCTTGATTCTCACATATTCTCTCATGAGACTAGACTCATTATACTCCATTGTTTTTCCAACTAATGCACCCACATAACAGACTACAGATCTAGATCTACTTTCAAAAGAAATCCTTCTTACTCTGAACTAAGCTTGTTGTAAAGCTCCCTTAGCTCCAACTGTCGGATCCCAGGGTTTGATACTCACACTAGCTTTGTGCATTGAAGCTCAAAACTCTTGAAATAAGACAACTCCTCAATCTTCATTGCACTGGGGAAACACATACTGAACTGATTCTCACTCCACTTCTTAACTCGGCATCTCCAACCAACCGCAAAGATCGCCTGAAGCTCCTACTCAATCTGATATGCAGTGGCTAAGCCTTCAGTTACTCTGATCAGAGCAGTGTTGTTCTTCTCTTTGAGAGCTACGACATTTGGGACATTCTCAATAGCAAAGAAACCCTGGCTTTCAGCCTGTGCTCCACATAGTTGTGCCACATACTCCTAATGTTTTTTCAGAGGGCAGAGTTTAACTCTATGGTTCTCAATGTTGCAGATCTTACACTTAGCCATAGAAGGACAAGCAGCCACAAGATATTCAAAGGAACCACATACATAACAACTCCCTTCTCCTTCTTGTCCAAAAGGACCTGGCTGAACCCATGAGCTATCCTCAGCTTGGTATCCCACATGACCCCCACCAGAACCATACTGTTGAGTAGTAGCCATAGCTTGAGAAGAAGAACCAACACCACCCATGTTCTGAACTGGCTTCTCACACCATTGCTTTATCGTAGGTTTTTGATGTGACTCCTGCTTTGGGATCCATTTCCTGTGACCTTGAGCACCTGCTCCATGCCCTTCAGGAGAAACCCTACCACCTGTTTGTGAAGGTCCATCACCCAGATTGATATCACCACCCTCAACAATTTTGCCTTCACCAGCCGCACCAATCTTTAATTGTGGATCTGAAGTGTTGGCCTGTCCCCATGCTCGAGCTTGAGGATTGTCCTGTTGCACATTACCCCCATCAGGCATGAAGCCGCCTCTACGACCTCCCCTACCAAAACCTCTGCCCATGGAAGCGGTTCGGACGAAGGAAGGTTCTCCCAACACCTCGACCCCAACACCCTTGACCATGAGCTCTAGCAGTTATATCGACAAACACCACTGGCGCTTTAGGAACAACCGGCGAGGAGGTGACCGCAGCAAACGATCTCGTATCGCCTCCGATGGTACCACACCACCCTGAATCAGTAGGCTTAGAGGAAACGCGTTTGGAAAAACCTCGAAGCGAAGGGAAATTCGGTGGAGGGCATACCGAAAACGCCTGGAGATCCCACGATCACCCCAGATCGCCCTCTCTAGGGTTAGGGTTCGAGAAACCCTCAACAACAGAAGAATTACCAACCGGCGCCGTCTCCCTCGATGAACATGAGGCCGCCTGGCACTCTCTCAAAGACTGATCCGCAGGTCCGCCATTGTCAGTAGGAATTTTCCCTCCAAGCCCCTTATCAACCATGGAATTCCGAACACGAGTAACCGAATCGCGTGACCAGAGATGAGAATGTGATGGGAAAAACGCGTACCGATCCGGAGATTCATCCGCAGCCTTCCCTGCAGCATCCTACGGCACACCGCAAGGAGATGACGTGGGCAGGCGCACTGACGATCCTGCACTGATCGACGGCGGCGCAACCTCGATCCGTCGTGACGGTTGACGCGGAGACGGTGGGCGCAACGAGGCTATCGCGAGAGAGCCCCATCTGACCCTGTCTCCATCCGACACTTCTTTATTTATGTTATGCCATCGGACCGGCTCCAAAAGAAAATATAGGCGGACAGGGTTATTGTAATGTATTAACTAAATTATCATTATAATTATTAGTGGTTATTGTAATGTATTAACAAAATTATCATTATAATTAAATATTAATAGCTATAAACATTAATTACCATGTTTTTTATTATTATTAATGGTAACTCAAGTTATAATTCAAGGTGACTAAGTAATAATTAATACTAATTATTATATTTTTAAATGTCTATAAATATTTAAAATATTATTATTACAAATAATAATAGTTAAATATTAATATTTTAAATAATTAAAATATATCTATGTACCATTCCATACATTCAACCAAACAAAATCATGTACCATCTCATACAACTAACCAAACATCTAACTTGGACCATTCCATCCGAGATCATCTCTCATACAACTAACCAAACATCCAACTTGAACCATTTCATCCGAGATCATCTCGTCAGCTGAACCGTCCTGTCCAAGATAAGTTTCATACAACCAACCAAACACTAACGTCTTTATAGCTTTTGTTGACTTACACTTTGACCACTGATTTTTATAAATTCGGTTAAATTGAAAAACCTAGTATTTGTACTTTTATATTCATCAAAAGAAATACTTTCATAATATATATAATTTATGTGATTAAACTTAATTAAATCTATCAAAATTATTGATCAAAGTTGTAGTCAACAAAAGGTAGAAATAAACTTCTAATAGAAAGAAGGCAGTACTCCCAAGGAACACAACTCAACAAGAAACTCCGTCAACGACCACACTCAACTCAGCAGTAACCATACTTTTTCATGGTTTTTTTTTTTGGAGAATAGCAACAACCATTCTTGTGGCAACTAGCAACGCAGCTATAAAATTGTTGGAACTGGTAGTTCTAGACACGGAGGAGATTAAAGATTAACCAACAAGAGCATACAAGGGCACGGTATTCACAACATGAGACCAGATGCGTGGGCGATGACACGCCTACTCGGTGGCTCTGAAGAGGGTCATCAGGGACAGGAAGAGGTTGATGACGTCCAGGTAGAGGGAGACCGCGGCCCAGACGTACTGGTCGTACGTGTAGCGCTTGATGATGTTGTCCGTGTCGTAGACGATGTACCCGCTGAAGATGAGGGATGCCAGTGCGCCGTAGATCATCTGGGAGATCTTGCCCAGTGGGAACAGGATCTGCACATGCACAAGGCCATCCTCAGTGCGAGTATAAAACAGGGGGATTCGGTGGAAAGTAAACAGTATCGCATTGTGATGGAACTCAGAATGATGCTGCAATAACAGAAACTTATCTGACCTGGATGAATGCAAACACAAGCAGCACAATGAGGGAGGCGAACAGGAAAGGGCCGAGGAATGCAAAGTCTTGACCCCTCCTTGCGGCCCAGAAAGTGTAAGCAGTCAGGCTGACTACAACCACCGTTGTAAGAATTGCAGACAATAGAATGACCTTGCCTGTCGACACAGCAATATCAGTATTTGGTAGAGCACTAGACCACAGAAAATCATCTCTCTTACAAAAAGCAAAACATATGAAGGATCTAAGAATGACCAGAATTACCAACCAATACATAGCATGAACACCCCGTAAGAGGTGTGTACAGTAGAAGAGGATGAGCAAAAGTGCATAATTGATTATCCTAATTATTGACAAGCATATTATATAGCAACCAACACCTATAAGTTGGCCCTATGCAAAGAGACATGGCAATGATTTCCTTGAAATCTCTGTGACTGAGTACTGATTGACAAATTTGAATGGAAAGAAGACAAGAATTGAGGCAGAAACAATAAGCAATTATCCTATACTAGTATATACTGCATATGCTGATAGTATTTTTTCCCCATAAATCCGAAGTACTGATCAATGAGCTTGCAAGTTTTAAAAAGTGTGACCCAGTCAAAAGGTCCATCTCGGAATAAGGCAAAAGAAGAAACATTTCAAAAATACTATTCCTCCAAATGCCTTTCATGAAATAATTGAATAGCCAGTCCCCCACGGTTGTACTATTCCACAAGCATATCATAGTTCCACCAACACCTCCAAATTGGCCCTACAGCCAGTCTGGGGAAACGCTTAACCACATGGGTTGCCAGGACATGTTCCTCAAATTGCTCAATCACACAACCTCATAACCAGCACTTCAGAGAGTTAGCAAGGCTATGCACCAGTTGCATTTAATAATAGGCAACTGAGAAATAGAAAAAGTCTGCATTGTGACTAAGATTACAATCGCATTGCAATGCAATGTGGCTAATTAAACAAGCCGCTAAACAGATCACTGATGGAAGAAACTGGCATTAGTACTCCTAGCAAACAACAACTAAATGAGAGTAAGAGGGTTACCGCTAGTGAAGGCGCATGTCAGGCCCACGGCGAAGCTGATGGCGACTGTGAAGAGACCGAGCAGAATCAGGTTGACCGGGTGCTTCTCGTGGTAGAAGTAGAGCGGGCACAGCACTGCGATTCACCAAAACGCAATACGAGTTTCAGCATAGCATTCGCAATCCGCCGTTATTACACATCAAAATCCAGACCCATTCCCCATTATACCATGCACAGTTAGGTGAGGTTACGCGGACTCGACCGTTTTCACAAATTAAAATTCGAAAATCCGGGACGCGTACTCCGCCCGCGCTCCAGTTCCAACGGGAAAGAAATGGAATCAAGGAGAAGAAATAACCGATCGGCACGGGAGGAGGGGGCGGAGAGCGACGCGATTCGCTCTCACTCACCGATGAACGGCAGGATGATGAGGAAGATGTAGAGGCCGAGCCCGGCGCTGGTGGTGGTGAAGAAGTGCGGGATCGCGCGGACCTTCACGACGACCGCGGCGACGGCGGCGGTGAGCAGCAGCTGGAGCGAGAGGATGACGTAGATCTTCCGGATGAGCGCCCACCGCATCTCCGGCAGCTCCTGCATCCCCGGGTACAGCGCGCTGGGACCCGACGAGGTCGGAGCCCCCGACTCGAGATCGCCGTTCTTCTGGTACCGGAACATCTTCGGCCCCGGCGGGGTAGCTGCGGGCTGGGTTGTCGCTGAGTGAACTAGGAGGAGCCGAGGAGGCGACGGAGGCCGCGGGCGGAGGAGGACTGGAGGAGGAGGAGGAGGAGCGGGCGGCGAGGACGACGAAGCTCGATTCAGTTTGGTTTGTTGGTTTCGGCGCGCGTGGGTCCGTCGCTTTGTAGCAGGATCGCGCGCGCGAACTCACGAGCGTGCCGTGCGCGGCGGCTCGCGGAAGGAAGGAGGAGCTGTCGCTGCGCGCGCACGCGGTGCGAACGCGTGTTGATGGTTCTCAATTGGTCGACGGTTGGACCCACGCGTGGGCGAGCGGGTTCCGGGGGGTTGCAGCGTTGAGCATCGTTTTTCCCCTTTCGTTTGGGTTTGGCTAGAGAATTTGTTTCAAATTTGGAAACGTTTTAAGGGTACGTTTAGATGCCGACCGTATTCAGCGCGCCTCGCCAGCGCGTTGGCACCCATTTTTCTCACCCCCATCTTGCCCGCACGCAGGCGCCAAAATGAACTAGCTTGGCGTGGGCGCGCGTGAAGTCACAAAAGTTTGAAAGAGCGTTGTCGTCAATTCGGACGTCAAATCAACACGGGCGCACGTCGACAACGCCAAATCTTGGCAGCGTCGTACTGAAAGGCATCCAAACGTACCCTAAGACTCTAAGCAATGCGCGGTGGTTGGGATCTCCTGTTTAAAATACTAACAACGTTGTTTTTCCCTTGTTTTTTACGATATCAACTTGATTTATTCATCTTATTAAAAAAATTTGTTTAAATATGTAAAATCATTACTAGTAATTGTGTTTTCAATATCATTAATGATAAAATAAATTATAATAAAATTTATTATATTTACTATTTTTGAATAATACAAGTAGTTAAAGTTAATGTGTCGCTTTAGAATTTGAAAAATGTCCCAATAATTAGGTTGGCCACTAGGTATAGCTCGACGTCACACCAAGTATTCAGGTGGCGTTTGGTAATTGAGAAATGAGAGTTGGGTTTGAGATTGAGAAATAAATAGAAAATTGAGATTTAAAAAGTAGTGAAACGAGGGGTCCGGATTTCTCTTCATTTTTTTCCCCAAACTCTATCCCAAACCCACCTATTGCCAATCGGCACCTCAATACTGCAACAGAGGAATTGAATAATCAATCTCATCTTCAACCCACTGTTGACAACCAAAAAATTACAGGACCATCGGAGCATCTGGCATGTTGTCGGAGTGTTCGATGAGCTCTGTTGGGTTCGGACACTACACCCACCGGAGTGTTCGACACATTGCTAGAATGTCTAATGAGCCCTCTCAAGTTTAGGCATTTAGCCCACCGAAGTATCCGACACATCATCGGAGTGTCCGCTGAGCCCTCTCGGATTCAGGTACTCAGCCCACCGGAGTGTTCGGCATGTTGCCGGAGTGTCCGGTGAGCCCTTTCGAATTCGAGAAATTACACGACAGAACTTTCAGCACTTTACCGGAGACTCCGGTCACTAGAGGATCCGGCACTTTATCGAAGACTTCGATAATGCTGATTTAAAAAAGATTTCAGTTGATTGATTATAATTTTTTTTCTAACTCGTGAGATAAGTTGCCCTGCGGGATAAGGCCATCACTCCTTATAAAACAGAGACCCATGGCCGGTTGAGAATCATCTCAATTGATCAAAACAATTTGTCTTTTACATTTTGTTCTTCTCCAAACTCTAATCCCTTTACTCGACCCTCGTGCTGTTTTTCTTTCGTTCCGATAATGTTTAAAGGTGATTCGACTGGCCTAACTGAGCCCGGATCATCCCCGATCCTTCTCCGACGGGGTACCTCCCGCAGTAGAATTGTCTAGGTGCTTCCCCAAACCTGGCGTTGAAGAAACGTCGGCGTTCCCGCACACGGGACGTGCAAGCGATGTGTTGGTTCGGACCCGATTTTGACGTCAACACATTTTTTGGCGACTCCGCTGGGGAACGAGTGATTTCGGTTGCACAAATCGAATCGTCGTTTTCACCATGACCTCCAAGATTGTCACGATAAATATCATTATGCCATCCTTAAAGGAGTTAACTGAGGAGGCGCGCAAGGCGAGAGCCTCTGAAGAGGCGCGCGAGGAGCGGGAGCTACAGGAGTACTTGCTGTGTTTCAAGAAGGACCGCCAAGATGCGATCTCACAAGTGAAGGAGCACGTTCTTCTGGCCTTCGATGACGACGCGGTCATGGGTGCTGCTAATGTAAAGACATCTTCGCACTCTCCCGTTACTTTTGAAGACCTTTCGTATTACTTTGCCAATATGAAAAATGTCTTGACGAACGATATGCAATACATGATAAAAAAAACTTTTTTAAGTCTAAAAATGTTAGTATTGCATCATCGTCTCATGTTGCGCATGTAGGTCCTACTACTAGTGCATCGGCGCCTACTACGTCAAGTGTAAAACAACCTCCGTATGACATGCTATTAAACTCGTTTAGTGAGCAAACTAGTTTTTCGTCTCATGCGCAAACTAGTACTTTGATAGTGTCTCCCGCTAGCATAGATCCAATTACTAACATCTCTAATCCGGCCACTAGCCGAATAAATGAATTGGCTAATTTTGTTCCTCTTCACCGTACCATCGCATATAGCACACCACCTATCCCAGCTAGCGGTACAGGTATCCCTCATGGCCCTGTTCCTAATGAATTGTTTAGCACTATGAAAATGAGCACACATCCCTCACCACCGGGCACATCCAATAGGTCATCCATAGCAAACATAGAGGAGTGTATAGCTCGCATTAAAGATGATTTAAACAAACAATTTCGTGAGATGCTAGGGGTAGACCTCAAGGGGAGGGATCGGATTTATCAAAAGCTATACTCCGCATACTTTGATTCTTCGGTCCATATCTCATTGGATGGCGTGTTCTCGACTTCGTCAAATTCAATGACGAAGATAACAAAATCACTTGAGAACACTTAGCCAATATATAGCACAACAAGAAGAAGCGAATTTTAGTGAGGCTTTGAAAGTATGATTGTTTTCTTTATCACTAACTAGAACCGCTTTCTCTTTTTATCATTGTCCCCGAGGTTCATATACACGTGGGAGTCTTTAGAGCGCAAGTTTCATGACCACTTTTATTTCGAGAACAACGAATTAAAGTTGTCACACTTGACATCGGTTCGGCAAGAGAAAAAGAATCCGTCCTTGACTATCTTTGACGGTTTAGAGATATTAAGAACTGATGCTTTAATTTAATAATTTTTGAAAAAGACTTAGTCGACCTAGCTTTTAATGGTTTAAAGTCACATCTTAGAGAAAAGTTAGAGAGATACGATTTTCTTACACTCACCCACCTCCAACAAAGAGCTTCGGCTCAAGAAAGCCGAAACAAAAAAATAAAACATGACTACAAGACCTGTTGTAGCGTGCACGTCGTAGAATGTGATTCAGATAGCTCCGATGATGATTTCAATGACATCTTGGCTGTCGAGTTCGTTTGACCCTCTAAGGCCAAATCATTTGCTTGTGATTCACTCAAACGGGTTCATAAGAATCGGAAAGACGATGTAAAATACACTTTTGATGTAGCCAAATGTGATAGAATATTTGATGAGCGACACAAAGGTGGATACATTAAGATCGTATATACTTTACCTTCGGTGGATGAGATTAAGCGTAGAGCATATTGTAAATGACATAACTCTTATTCTCATGCTACTAATGATTGCAATGTCGACAGGTCCAATCGGCTCTTAATGAGGGACGATTGAGTGTTAAAGAGATGCAGATCGACAAGCACTCTTTTCTCATCAACAATCTAGAGTTCAACCCCAAGGTGTTGATTCGGTCTCATCAAGCCGATACAACTAAAGAGAAGAACGTGATCATCGGGGATGAGATGCCCATTTCTCCAAGAGAGAAGGGTGCCTCTAGGAAGGTGATGCTCGAAAACTCCTCCGATGGTCAAGAGTCTCTAAAAAATCATCATCCAAAGCTCTAGACCTGAAGAGCAAGCTCCATAGCTCAAGATGATAAAACCAAAAAATTCTGAAGTGGGCAAGTGGAAGGTGAATCAAGGTAAAGTCACAAATCAGAAGATAGGGCCTAAAAGCGCCTTTGATCAGCTCATGGCTAAATACAAAAATCAAAAAACTGATTCAAATAATCGGTTTATTAAGCGATCAAGATCACCGCCTAGAGGAAATAGCACACCTAGGAAGGAGATGAGGCTAACCGTGAATGTGCACGGGCCTCCTCCTCCTTTTTCTCCACATGGCTTCAGAGTGCCACCGCCATAGTTGCATCCTATGTATTGCCCACCGTTCCCGATGTGGCATCCATACATGGAACCGTGAATGCTCGTGCCACCGATGCTTATGCCACCAAGGCCTGTTTCACCGATGCCATACCTGCTATTTTATCTGGGGTGAAACGGACCAAAAGGAGACGTCTTCACAAGTCTCCCCAACCCTATCTCAGATTGGATAGATTCTTGACCGATCAAGGTTCAGAGAGGGAGCTCCACCACCGCGTCTAAGCAAGAGTGACACCCGAAGCAAGGTAATGAACCTGCTCGCTCCACTGTTTTTCATCAAGAAAGTGCACAGCACAACTGATGTCAAAATCGAAGAAGTCTTCACGGGGCCGATCACTTTGGATGATCTGGTCAAAAAAGGCCTCCCATGACCATGAAGCTAGCAGCAACAAGAGATCCTCCAAGTACACGCAATCAAAGTGGTGTCCGTCTGGCTTGACCCACACTCAAAAAAGAAAGCTTCAAAGGTTACTCCTCTGAAAGATGTGAGAAGAGGAGGCGGAGAAAAGGAGGGACGAGGTCTTCAATGAGATCAAACCGATGTTTCCTCGAGGTAAGTAGTGCAGTGTTAAGGAGCCTAAAGCCCCTACTCCACCGGTGACGGAGGAAATGGAGGCTACTCCGAAGCTACTTGGTTTGGCCGACGCTGTCTTGGGAGAGGACTCCACAGTGCCCTCACCCACAAGAGATGTCGATATGTCCGAGTTCGACAACGACAAGCTCTTAGACTACGAGCCTACACCGCCTCGGAAAGGTATGGACATTAACACCATTTGCTTATCCTTTTTCGATTATTCGCTTATAGAGGAAGAAGTCATGGAACAATTTGACTTTAGACCGAAAAGTGCTATCTTTGAAAAGACTGAGGAATCAGAGAATCATTTGAAACCCCTCTATGTGAGAGGTCATATTAATGGTTCACTAATTTCTCGCATGCTTGTGGACGACGGTGCTATTGTTAACCTAATGTTGTATTCTTGGTTTAAGAAGCTAGGTAAGGCCGATGACGATCTCATCCGAACCAACATGACTTTTAACGGTGTGGGAGGAGACCCTATCGAGGCTGAGGGGGTCGTTTCTATAGAACTCACCATTGGAAGCAAGACCATGGCTACCGCTTTCTTTGTTGTCGATGTGCGCGATAGTTATAGCTTGATCTTATAGCGTGATTGGATTCATACCAATAGATATGTTCTTTCTACCTTACACCAATTTTTGATACAATAGATTGGTGATGATGTAGAGGTGGTTCATGTGGATGCATCAGCTTGTGTTGCTATGGCCAAATCATCTTCTTTGTCGCATAACGCCGTCAAGTGCTTGACCGGTTTTGACTTGACGGATTATGATTTTCTTAGCGTAACTCGAGATGATTTTGTATCGGTCAATGTAAAGCCGATAGAGAATCGGCTCAACCATATAATGTGATTTAATGGATTCTAATCTTGATTGGTTGCAAAAGAGATTGGAACACTATCGGTCCAATACGAACGATATGTGCGAAGCTATCGAGAAAATAGAAGACGAACAATATGTGTGAAGCTATCGAGGAAATAGAAGATACGTATAAGGTAGGGCAAGGATTCACATCGGTCGATCCTCTTGATAAGGTGAACCTTGGCAGCGATGATAATTCGATACCAACCTATATAAATAAAAATCTAAAAACCAATTATAAGGTGAAATTAATCGGTTTACTAAAAGAATATGTAGACTATTTTGCATGGTCTTATAATGAAATACCAGGTTGAGCTGCGAGTTAGTTGAACATCAGCTTTCAATAAAATATGATTTTAGACCTTTTAAGCAACTGATGATGAGGTTTAACTCGAATATGTATGATCAGATTAAAAAAGAAATTAACCGATTATTTGATGCGAAATTCATAAGACCTTACAAGTGCGGAGTGGATATTCAACATCGTGTCGATGAAAAAAAGAACACCGGTAAGATTAGAGTTTGCATTGATTTCAGAAATTTAAATAAAGCCACTTCTAAAGATGAATATCATATTCTCATAGCCGATATGTTAATTAATAATGCTTTCGGCCATATAGTTATTAGCTTTTTTGATGGTAATGTGGGATACAACTAAATCTTCATGGCCAAAGAGAATATGTCTAACATTGCTTTTAGATA
The DNA here is from genome assembly GCA_001602275.1 of Zoysia japonica. NCBI lineage: Eukaryota > Viridiplantae > Streptophyta > Magnoliopsida > Poales > Poaceae > Zoysia > Zoysia japonica. The sequence goes on along the minus strand of BCLF01000051.1, from coordinate 877,767 downwards.
TCTCAGTTTTGTATGATTGTTTGAGTGGGTTGTTATAACTTTTGAATTAAAAAATGTATGTGTCACATATCAAAGAGACATGAACTTTATCTTTTATAATTTGCTTCGTGTTATTATAGAGGTTTATAAAGATGATGTGGTGATTAAATCGGCAACTTTAGATTCTCACTTGGCCGATTTGCAATTTGCCTTGGACCAAATGCGTCGTTTCGGTTTGAAAATGAAGCCACTCAAATGTGCTTTTAGTGTATCGGCCAGAAAGTTTTTAGCCTTCATAATTCATGAAAGGGCATAGAGGTAGATTGTAAGAAGATAGAACCAATTAGAAACGTGCAAACGTCTACATGTAAGAGAGTTGCAAAGATTTTTAAGAAAAGTGAATTACTTAAGGTGATTCATTTCCAACTTATCAGAAACGATTAATGCATTTACTTTCATTCTTCGGCTAAAGAATAAAGTCGAATTTACTTGGAGGCAAAACAGCAAGAAGCTTTTGAGAAGATGAAAAAGAACTTGTCTTCGCCATTGGTTCTTAGGACGCCTAAGGGAGTAGTCCCTTTTCGTCTTTACGTAACGGCGGAAGATGATGTGGTTGGTGCTGTTTTGACACAAGAAATCGAAAGAAAGAAGTACGAGATTACTATGTGAGCCGACGGTTGATGGATGCGGAAACAAGGTACACTCTTATCGAAAAACTATGTTTTTCTTTGTATCATGCTTGCACTAAGTTAAGACATTATTTGCTATCTAGCACTTGTGTGGTTGCTTGTCAAATCGATGTTATTAAACATATGTTGCATAGACCGATTTATAGTGGTACGCTTGATAAATAGGCTTATGCATTGATTGAATATGATTTGGCTTATGAATCATTGAAATCCATAAAATATCAAATTGTTACTAATTTTATTGTTGAACATCGGATTGATTTAGAACATAATTTAGATGTTGCTTATGTTATTTTTACCCCTTGAAAGTTATATTTTGATGGATCGGTTTGTAAGGAGTGTTAAAGTGTTGATGTGGTTTTAGTATCTCCTCATGATGCACATTTTGAATTCTCAAACCAATTAGAGTATGATTGCAACAATAAATAAACCGAATATGAAGCACTGTTGTTCGGTTTAGAGATGTTAGAATCTATGGGGTTAAGTATGTAGAGGCTTTCGGATGATTTATTGTTAGTAGTACAATAAATTTTTGAAAATTTTCAATGCTTAGACGGATCATTGAATGTCATCTTAGATAAGTGACTAGACATCATTAGAAGAATGTATGATTCAACATACATCATGTGTCTAGGCTAAAAAATAGTGAAGCCAATGAGTTGGCTAAATAAGCATCGGGTTACAATGTTGGTAAAGGTAGATTTTCAGTCAATAAGAAACCGATGCTTGAGGTGTTAAAATTAGACCGTTCGAACACTAACACGTCAAACCGTGACAGTACTGAATCGTTTGATTGAAGGTCACCCATAATTTCATACATTCCTAGCTCAACCCAAAAGTGTAGATAGGAAGGTTCGACATGTGGCTTTTAAATATACTTTGATTGATAGTGACTTATATCACCGAACGGGAGATGATTTGTTTTTGAAATGTTTGGTTGATGACGAGGCTAGAGTAGCTATGGGAGAAGTAAATGAGGGCGTTTAGGGTACGTATCAATTGGCTCCAAAAATAAAATAGTTGTTAAAGAGGGTCGGATTCTATTGGCCAACCTTGATTGCCGATTGCTACCGCTACTACAAAGGATTCGAAGAGTGTCAAAGATTTGAAAATATTCAATTGGCACCCGCAACTATGATGAACCCTATCATAAAACCATAGCCATTTTGAGTATGGGGATTGAACTTCATAGGGCAAATACATGCTCCATCTTCGAGGTGACATCGTTACTGAGCATAAAGAACATGACGCATAAAGAGGTAATTGAGTTCGTTACTGAGCATATTATTCATAGGTTTGGCAGACTTTAAACCTTAACTACCGACCAAGGTACTTGGTTTACGTCCGATCATGTTAAAGAGTTTGCTGAATCCTACAGAATTAGGATACTCAATTCATCTTCATATTATGCTCAAGTCAATGGTTAGACCAAGTCTAATAACAAAACGTTGATTAAGCTCATTAAGAAAAGATAGAAGAGCATCTCAAAAGATGGCATGAAGTCTTATCGAAAGTATTATAGGCTCATTAGAAATCTAGGCATGAGGCAACTAAAGCAACGTCCTATAAACTTGTGTAGGGAAAAGAGGTCGTGTTACCCGTCGAGGTAAATTTAAGAACTCTAAGGTCAGCCAAATAAAATGATTTATCTACCGATGAGTATAGAACTCTAATGCTAGACAATATCGATAAAGTCATTGATAAGCATTTAAATGCCTTGACAAAAATTGAGAGACAAAGCTAAAGTTGCTAGAGCCTACAATAAAAAGGTGAAAGTCAAAACTTTTATGGTGAATGAATTAGTTTGAAAAACTATTCTACCCGTAGGCTCAAGAAGCAACAAGTTTGAAAAATAGTCTCCTAGTTGAAAAAAACCATACCGAATAGTAAAAGTCATCGTTCGAAACGCATACATGTTGAAAGATGTTCGGGAAGAATCACTACCTAGGGTCCTTAACGGCTGATACTTGAAAAAGTATCATCCAAGTGTATGTCAAGAAGCGTAAGAGAACAATGGCCAATGTGAAGAATATCGTTGCTAAAATTGAATACAATGGCCGATGAGTCAAGAAAACCATCGTTCTCAAAGGTTTTTGGGTGCTTAAGTGTTTTATGGTGTAGAAACTTCACCAAAAAACAAGGGTATATGTTGACACTCAAAAAATCACAGAGCCACCAAAGTATTCGACACATTGTCGGAGTGTCCGATGAGCCCTTCGGGTTCGGGCACTCAGCCCACCGGAGTGTCCAACACATTACTGAAGTGTCCAGTGAGCTCTCTTAGGTTCGGGCCCTCGGCCCATTGGAGTGTCTGGCATGTCGTCAGAGTGTCCAATGAGCCTTCTCGCGTTCGAGCACTCAACCCACCAGAGTGTCCGGTGAGCCCTCTCGGGTTCGAGGAATTACACAACGGAACTTTCGATACTTTACTAGATACTTCGATCACCGGAGTGTCCGACACTTTACCAGAGACTTCGAAAATGCTGATTTAGAAATGTTTTCAGCTGATTGATTCTAATTTCTTTCCTGATTTGTAGGATTAGTTGCCCTGCAGGATAAAACTATCCCTGCTCTATAAAACAGAGGCTCATGACCGGTTGAGGATCATTTCAATCGATAAAAATAATTTGTCTTTACATTTCATTCTTCTCCAAACCCTAATCTTCTTACTCGACCCTTGTATTGTTCTTTCTTTGTTTTGGCGACGTTCGAAGACGATTCGGCTGGCCTGATCACGCCCAGATCATCTCTAAGACGATCCTCTTCCGACGAGGTCCCTCCCGAGGCGGGATTGTCTAGGTGCTGCCCCAAACCCGACGTTGAATAAATATCGACGTTCTCGCATACGAACGTGCGAGCAGTGTGTTGGCTCGGACTCAATTTCGGCGTCAACACCCACTCTGTACTCTCTTCTTTATCCTTTCCGGTGCACGTCCTTGCGGAGAATGGCGACATTGAGTGGGGGTCGCGCAGCAGCATATGGATGCGAAGCTCAGTGAGAATGCGTGGAGCTCGACAAGGAGCGGTGGTGCACGCGGAGCTTGATGAGGACCACCCAGCAATGGAGCTCCACCTGTCCCTCACCTCCGCGAAGAGCTGTTAGAAATAATCGCATTTTAGTGATGATTAAATTAATTTTAATAATTAAAAAAATTAAATATAATAAGGTTCGAAATATTACGTATGATGCATACTAGCACTACGATCCAAATTTGTCGAAGCAATTTTGATCTCTCCGGTGATAGTAATAGAATGCATATAAATAGTAGAAAAAGAGAGATGCATGCCATTCTTACAGTAGAGTTGTCAGTGCAAATATTGCGTAAATAGTAGATAAAGCAGACTGTCGATGTAGATACGGCACGTGACCAGAGCGGAAAAAAAGCAGTCGAACGGCGTCGAATGAAAGCAGACAAACAGCGAGCAGGCGCGAAGACGCTTGCAGGGACTCAAGAGGACATGAGTTTCGAAAACCTGCTCTCCTCACATCGACGGCACAACGGCGATGGGTAAAAAAGAAAGAGCAGCGCAGCACTTAAAGCAGAGAAAAATGAGAGTGTGTTTACGTGTGTTATAGACGATGTCTCGACTCTTTATTTATACACAAAAGCTCTCATATATATGATAAACAGATTGTCATATATAGCATCTCTATATATAGTAGCCAATTTATTATTTATATAAATATAGTAACTAGCGTACTATTTATACGAATATGATAACTATAATGTCATAAAAAATATTTGCTTACTAAAATTAATAAATACAATATTTTTCTTTCATAGTGTGACTACTTTTATGATTTATAAAATGCTATTTGAAAAACCTTTCAAATACTCAAGAGCTTCGCCTCCCCCTGCATGGAGAGCTCTGCCCCGCGACGAGCTCCCCCGGACCCTGGAGCTCCGCCTCCCGCCCCGCCCCGACGCTGACGAGCTTCGCCTCCAGCATGCCCCCGCTGCTGCCGACGAAGAGTGCTGCCCCTAGCTCGCACCCTCATCCCCAAGCCGGGAAGCTATGCAGAGATGCCTCCGGATTGCGCCCCGTATCGTCGGGCTTGAGCTCTGGGGCATGGGATGGGATTACTAGTAACGTGAGATGCGGAAGAAGCATTCAATATGGTAGGGGTAGCAGGGTAATACGACTCTGCGCGTTGGTTTCTGATATTTTGTCTAAAAGTAGTATAGATGAATTCAAATTTTACTTAAAAATATCTTTATATTCTTTTTTTTATCAGTGTTCACAATCCTACAGTCCTCTCCTCACACCCATTGATATACTAACCCCACAGATGATCCACGGTCCATTTCGATAGTGATGTTGCCCACCCGTCTTGACGGCACCTTCTTGGACCTCTGGTGGAGGAGTTCGGCGCGGACAAGGGAAGGGAGACGTCCCAGGACGTGATTCCACACACCGAGACACGTCCCTAGTTATCGACCATCTGGTTAGAATTGAGTGACAGAACCCAAGCGCGAGCACGCATGGTTTCACCGATCGAGTTCGACGAAACTAAAAGGATCGTTGTTTTTCAGTTATTGATTTTTAAGTTTAATTATGATTCCGCTATTTAATTTTAAATTTTATGATTCAGTCATCATTTTTTTTAAAAGTTAACTTTAGTGGAGTTATAAATCCGTTAAATGACTCTACCAATGTTAATTTTGGTAGAAAAAATGATTATACTATTTTTTTTTAATTTTATGCTCAAAATTTGAAATGTGGACATAATTTAATAAAAAATATTAAATGTTCATAAAAGTTTGAAATATGAAATTTTGAAAATTTTAAATCCAAATTTGACAATTTAAATTTTTAAATTAAAGTTTCAAATTAAAAAATTGAAATTTTCAAATTCATGTTACAAAATTTTGAAAATTTCAATTTTAGTTTCCAAATTTTTGAAAATTTAAAATTCAGATTTCAAAAGTTCAAAGTTTCAAATTCAAGTTTTAAAATTTTGAAAATTTCAAATTCAGATTTCAAAATTTGAAAGTTTGTGTCAACTTCTATCCACAATTCAAAATTCAAATTTAGATTTTAATTATTGTATAAATACGATAAAATTAATAAAATTATGATACAATTACAAAGAATAATTTTGTCTTTTCACACTAAAAGTTAATACTGTTAGAATCACTTAATAGATTTGTGATACAATTAAGGTTATGTTTCAAAAAGTGATGACTGAACCACATAATGTGAAAATCAATGATTTAATCATAATTAGACTAAAAATTTATAGCTGAAACACTATTTTTTTCAAACTAAAACTATCTGACGTTGCGAAAACAGTTTTTTGTCAATTTTATTACCCAAAAACAATCGGTTTTTGAAAATTTTGAAAACTGACCGGTAAATCCCTAGATCGGCGAGGCGGCTCGATCGAGAGCAAGGTCGGGGCTCCGGCCGGCATCCAGAAGAGACGCGCTGAGCGGTAAAAACAAGGGTACAAGGATTATTTTTTTTTTTCACGACACACAATCTTTTTCCGGATACCAACAAGTTTCTTCTCGCATTGTTGATGCACTTTGTCCGCCATATTGTTAGTGGTGAAAATAGAACCAAAAAATAAATTAAAAATAATTAAGATCGAATTCAATTTTTATTTATTTTTAATTAAAATTTAATAAAAATCAATAAAATTTGTGAAAAAATACGTAGATTGAGTCCTTTTTATCACGCTTAAGATATTGCTCGTTTTTATCTCGCTTCTCATGCCAATTATTTTCGAAACCAACTCTCTTCGAAACAAGTCGCTTATCGATGTGAATGCGTGCACGCGTGCCTCCCAACCAATCGCGGCTCCTCGCTTTGAAAACATTGGGCCAATCCCGTGACCCCATATGATAAATTCAGTCCCGACGCAAGTAGAGACGGAAAGAACACTGCATTGTCCGGGCTGCTGGTTGTAAAACAGCTGTAACAGTGCACTTCGGGGCTGCTTCTTTGTGTTTAAAAACCCGTTGAATTGTGAAAATCTATTACCTTTCTTTCAATATATAAGTATTTTTAACTTTAGTCAAAATCAAATTATTTTAGCTTTAACTTATAATATCTATAATATTAAGTAATTTATAATATAAAGAGTTAGAGTATTTATTATGAAAGTTTATTTCATAACAAATTTAATGACATAATTTATTTATGACAAAAATAATTTATATATGATAAAAATTATCGATACTCTATTATTAATGATCGAAGTTAAAAACTTTGACTTTGACTAAAACTTAAAAAATATTTATATTTTAGAACAGATGGAGTATGAAAAATAAATTGTAAAATTATATAATTAAAAACTAAAACAAATAAATAGATTATGATATTATAAACTAAAAATTATGTGTTATGTGAGATAATAAAAGGCAGGAGAGAGTGGATTGTGAGATTTCATATTTCGAGATTGAGGCCTGATTAGAACTCAGGAACTTCAAAGAAATAACATAAAAATTTCACATGTACCAGTTTAATTTTACTTAAAAAAATAAAAATTGAGAAAAATCTCATATTTCAAACGGGGCCTCAGCTGATGAAATCTGAGACAAAAGTTGTGCTGGTTGTTTGTAAATAAGTGGTCCCTTAATTGTCATGATATAAGGTAGGTTCGTAAAACATCCAAACATCATCCTCCATTAGTACTTTTGACGACGACCAGTGAACAAACCCGGAATGATTAGAACGGCATCAACAAACATAGCAACACACCTATCAGTAGCTGCCAACAGACAGACATGCAACCAGACGTGTGGTGTGTAACGCAACGTCGTACTCCGGTTTAGGGGTGGTTATTGCAGTTGCGTACCAGGACATGCATTCCCAGTGGTTAGAATCACCAACTAATCGACTGATGAATCATTGTATAGAAGCATCTAAAAATCAGCAAGAATGTGTAACTAAAAAAGGGCATTTTGTCCCCGGCTTCTTGATGACAATTGCTCTTGCTTGACCGTGCAATTCTTACGGAACAAATACAAGTGAACATAAAACAAGAATACCATGTTTGCTTTCTCAAACAAAGTTCCATCTCTACAAAACTGGTGACCATTAGGATCACACATGAACTTTTTTGTTCAACGAAATGAGCTAATTTCAAAAAAATAATAATTCATTTTAAAAGTTACTCCCTCCAACCATTCATCTTTTTCAAAACATTAGTTCAAAATGGAAAAATATAAATCGTGTTTCAAATTACGTTAATGATAAAGTAATTTTTTTATAAAATATATAATATTTATAAAAATTAAATAATATAAATAATCAAAATTAATATTATAAGTTAGCAATGAAAATGAAAAGATTCCAACATATGGATCATCAATTTATACCCTACAGTGAATAACATCCTATCGAAGCTTTTAAAATAAGAGGGCGCCCTGTTCTTGCTGTACCTGGCTGACATATCGTCCCCACACCCCTCCCCTGAATGGATTTATGTGCAGGACACGTCTTTCTGTTTTTCCAGACAAAAATAACATCCTACAAAAAATTTTAAAAAAAATTCCCCGCCCCCCCCCCCCTCTAGCTGCACAACACCGTACAGTACTTTATATTTTATTACTCTTCACATCCAGTGCGAAAAAGATCACCACCACCACCACCACCAAAAATAAATAAAAATTCCGCCTTTCCTCTCCTCCGTCTTCTCCTCCCCTTCGTCACGGTGTCGCGTTTCTCTCCGCGGAGCTGTCCGCGCGGGATCCCGAATCCGAGCTCGCCCGCAGCGTACAGGCGGGTCCCGCGCCCTCCGCTTTCCCTTCCCCTCAGCCATTGCCCTGTTCCTGGTTCGATCCCGTCGGTTTCGATCCGGCTCGCGCCGCGCGGCGGGCGCACCACCCAAGGTCGCATTTTTTTTTTCTTCTTTCGCCCCGGCTCAAGATTCGGTCCGCGAGGGCCGACCGTCTCCGCGCGATTTCGCTGGCCATTTCGCTCGTTTCCTCGGATTTGGTCCGGGTCTAGTGTTTGGAATCGGTTGGTGGTCTGGTAGAGCTGAAAAGGGCGTAAATTCCCCAATTAGCTGGGATTAGTCCCGGTTCTGATTCGTAGGCTACTGGCTTGCTCCTCGAGCTTTGCGGTCGGTGTGGTTATGCCATCTGCGCGCGGCTTGTATCTGTGATCTGTGTGAAAATCTGAGAGTGTGGAGATTTGGGAGGTCTTCTCCTTGCTGTGCTCTATGAGGAGCAGCTTCCTGTCGGAGTCGCCGTGCGACGAGCAGCACATCCATGGCTACGGTTTTAACCCTCAGTCATGGCTGCAGGTGGAGCGGGGGAAGCTGCCCAAGTCGTCCTACTCGCCTTCTTCCATGTGAGCCTGCTTTACCACCATTCCGGCATTTCCTCACTCTTTAGCAAAGTTCAACTTACACTCTGATGCAGTTGAATTGTGTTGCCTAACTGAGTTTGGTAATTTGCTTTGTGCAGTGAGTCGCTTATCAAAATTGCCGAGCCGCCTGTGGTGCCGTTGTATAAGCCTTTGGATTATGTTGAGGTGCTGTCGAGGATACACGAGGAGCTCGAGCAATGCACACCGAGTGAGCGGCCCGGGCTGTATTTGGTTCAGTCTCAGGTATTTCGCGGCCTTGGTGAGGCGAAATTGCGGCAGAGGAGTCTTCACTCCGCGTGGCGATGTGCAAGCATCGTGCATGAGAAGATCATTTTTGCAGCGTGGCTGCGGTACGAGAAGCGGGGAGAAGAGATCATATCTGACGTCCTTGCGTCTTGTAGGAAGTGCTGCCGAGAGTTTGGGCCGCTTGATGTTGCGTCTGAGATGCCTGCTTGGAATTTCGAGATAGTTGGTTCTTGCGAGATGGGCTATTCATCTCGAGTTCCTTCCACCGTGACCTTTCAAATAAGGGATGGGAGGGTGACATGTGATAGGCGCAAGATTGCGTCTTTGTCAATCCCATTTTACTCCATGCTTAATGGACCGTTCACTGAGTCACAGCTTGAGCTTGTTGATTTGTCAGAGAATGGCATTTCATTGGAGGGAATGAGTGCTATTTCGGTGTTTAGTTCCTCATATAGCTTAGATGATTTGCCATTGGAAATCTTGTTGGAGATTCTAGTGTTTGCGAATACATTTTGCTGTGACAGATTAAAGGATGCTTGTGATAGGAAACTGGCCTCGTTTGTTTCATCAAGGCAGGATGCTGTTGAGCTCATGGCGTTGGCATTTGAAGAAAATGCACCGGTTCTTGCGGCTTCTTGCTTGCAAATGCTTTTACAGGAGCTTCCTGATTGTCTAAGTGACGAGGTAGTTGTCAGCCTCTTCTTGAGTGCAACTGCACAGCAACAACATATAATGGCCGGACATGCCTCCTTTTTATTGTACTGCTTGCTTAGCGAGGTTGCAATGAACATTGATCCAAGGACTGAGGCGGCTGTATTCTTGTCAGAGAAGCTAGCTCAATTGGCTATTACTCCTACACATAAGCAAATAGCTTTCCATCAGCTTGGATGCATTAGACTTCTGAGAAAGGAATACAATGAAGCTGAACACCACTTTGAGGTTGCCTTCTCTTCTGGTCATGTGTATTCCATTGCTGGCCTTGCTAGAGTTGCCAGTTTGAAAGGAAAAAAGGCTTTGGCCTACGAGAAGCTCAGTTCAGTCATAACTTCTAGTGTCTCCCTAGGGTGGATGTATCTGGAGAGATCTTTGTATTCTGAAGGCGATAGAAAGTTGGCGGACCTTGACAAAGCAACTGAGCTGGATCCTACTCTTACTTATCCTTACATGTATCGAGCTGCATCCTTGATGAGAAAGAAAGATGCTAAACTTGCCTTAGAGGAAATTAACAGATTATTGGGTTTTAAGCTAGCTCTAGAGTGTCTGGAGCTTCGGATTTGTCTATATTTGGCTCTCGAAGACTATAAGTCTGCCATCTGTGATATTCATGCGATTCTTACTCTTTCTCCTGAATATCGGATGTTGGAAGGGCGTGTAGCTGCTTCCAAAATAGGCACTCTTCTCGAGGCACATGTTGAGCAGTGGAATACAGCCGAGTGTTGGCTCCAACTGTATGAGCGTTGGTCCTCAGTGGATGATATTGGCTCCCTTTCAGTGATTTTCAGGATGTTGGAGTCAGATGCCGCAAAAGGTGTCCTGTACTTTAGGCAATCTTTACTGCTCCTTAGGTAACTTCGAACACTTTGCAGATTATTATCTTATGCTTTTTTGGTTTCCAACTTAATGAATTACAAGTTGTGTTTGATGTTTGGCATCCAGGTTGAACTGCCCTGAGGCAGCTATGCGCAGTTTGCAATTGGCACGCCATCATGCATCAACAGAGCATGAACGACTAGTATATGAGGGGTGGCTCTTGTATGACACTGGACACTGTGAGGAAGCTCTACAAAAAGCAGAGGAATCTATTTCTATTCAAAGGTCATTTGAGGCCTTCTTTCTGAAAGCATATGTTTTGGCTGACTCTGGAGTCGACCCTTCTTATTCTTCAACTGTTATCTCGCTTCTTGAAGATGCATTAAAGTGCCCTTCAGACCGGCTTCGTAAGGGTCAGGT